>ML787732.1:621778-636799 GCA_009831015.1 Picea engelmannii
ATGCAACTTGTCCCACATGCTTGAGAACTGTGTAAGGGCCATAAAATTTGGGTGCTAGCTTCTGACAATGCTCGGCCTTGAGGGAATTTTTCTTATATGGTTGCAGTCTCAGAAACACCTGATCCCCTTCTGCAAATTGTCACTCAGAGCGACCTTGATCTGCTTGCTGCTTCATTCTATTATGTGCCATGACCAAGTTCTCTTTAAGGGTACGAAGGATATCCTCTTGGACTGTAAGTGTTTGGTCAACCGCCTAGACCTTAGAGGTACCCGATAAGTATGAGAGAACTGAAGGTGGCTTCTATCCATATACTACTTCAAAAGGAGTCATGCGAGTGGTTGTATGGTATGTAGTGTTGTACCAACATTCGGCAAGGGGTAACCATTGAGCCCACTGGTGTTTTTTTTCAAAGGTAAAGCACCTCAGATATGTTTCCAAACACTTGTTGACAACTTCTGTTTGACCATCCATTTGGGGATGATAAGCTGAGATGAGATGCAATTGTGTGCCTTGTAGCTTAAACAACTCTTGCCAAAAATTTCTTGTGAAAGTTGGGTCTCGATCGGAAACAATAGAGCGCAGCATGCCATGAAGCTTGAAGACCTGGTCCATGAAAATTTGAGCCACTGTGGATGCAGCAAATGGGTGGGGAAGAGCACAAAAATGAGCATACTTGGAAAGGCGATCCACCACCACCATTATGACTGATTTATTCCCCGATTTGGGTAAGCTTGTAATAAAGTCCATAGAGATATCCTTCCAAATAGTAGGGGGAATCGAAAGCAGTTGGAGGGTGCCTGGAGATTTGACTGTTTCTCCCTTGTTGCATTGACACACCTCACATTCAGCGACAAACTTATGGATGTCCTGTTTCATACCATCCCAGAAAAAAGAACGTTTGACTCGGTCATATGTTTTGGTGAACCCTGAGTGCCCCATTGTGGGTGTAGCATGAAGCTCAAAAAGCACCGTGGATTTGAGCTTGGATTGTTTACTTAAATACAAGCGGCTTTTGTATCGAAGCTCATCCTGAAGCCAAGAGAACCCTAGGGGATCCAGAGCCTTGTTCTTCAGTTTCTGGATCAGATGCGAACTTTTGGGATCTTGAAGCCATTCCTGGTGCATAGCTTGGAGCCAATCGGGTACAATGAAGGAAAGCGAAAAAAGGGATCCTTCGTCTTCATATTTCCGAGACAGTGCATCCGCCACGACATTGTCTTTTCCCTTCTTGTAAATGATCTCATAATCATATCCAAAGAGCTTGGTCACCCATTTTTGTTGTTCCTGGGAGGAAATGCGTTGTTGCAGAAAGTACTTGAGGCTTTGATGGTCTGTCTTAATTTGGAAGCGTTTCCCCAAGAGATACGGATGCCAAAACTCAACGGCATGCAGAATCGCCAACATTTCTTTTTCATAAATGGGTTTGCCCAGATTCTTTTCAGACAGTTGCTTGCTAGTGAAGGCCAAAGGTCGACCCTCTTGCATAAGGACAGCGTCGATTCCTTTCCCTGAGGCGTCACATTCCAACACAAAGGTCTTTGTGAAGTTGGGAAGGGACAGAACCGGAGTGGTGCACATGGTCGTCTTCAAGGTTTGAAAATCTTGAGCAGTTGTTGGAGTCCAAGTGAAAGAGTTCTTTTTTAGAAGAGTCGTGAGAGGTGTTGCAATATTTCTGTAGTTCTTAACGAACTTGCGATAATACCTTGTGAGGCACAAAAATCCATGCAAGATTTTGAGAGTCTTTGGGTGCGTCCAGTCTTTCATAGCTTCAATCTTTTTTGGGTCCACACTGATGCCATCCTTTCCCACCAGATGACCCAAGTATTCTACTTCTGAGGCACCAAAAGCACATTTGGATTGTTTCAGGAAAAGTTGGTGTTGAGAGAGTAGGCGAAGAACTTGATCCACATGAGTAAGATGGTCTATCCAGGTTTTTCTATAGATGAGGATATCATCAAAGAAAACTAAGACAAAATGATGGAGAAAAGGGTGGAAGACATGGTTCATGAGGCTCTGGAAGGTGGAGGGGGCGTTACACAAACCAAAGGGCATCACCAAAAACTCATAGTGGCCCTCATGAGTGAAAAAGGAGGTCTTGGGAATGTCAGCCTATTTCATACGTATCTGGTGATAGCCCGAGCAAAGATCAAGTTTGGTAAAGAATTGGGTGCCACTCAATTCATCCAGGAGGTCATCAATGACAGGAATGGGAAATTTGTATTTGATGGTTAGTTTGTTGAGAGCATGGAAGTCAAGACACATTCTCCAAGAACCTTCTTTCTTCAGTACCATGATGACCAGAGAGGAGTAAGGGCTCGTACTAGGACGGATGACACCAGCAATAAGGAGCTCCTAGACCATTTTTTCAATTTTATTTTTTTGTGCAAAGGGGTGGCGATATGGACGTATATTGGGGGGAAGGCTTTCTGGGACAAGGGGAATGGAATGATCATGGACACCATGGGAAGGAGGGAGTCCTTGGGGAGTCAAAAATACCGTTTGATGTTTAGAAAGGAGGGCTTGGAGGTCTTGGGGCACTGGTGGGGTCTTTGTGGCTTGTATGGCGTGGAGTTGGGCAATGACGCCAGAATGGCCTTTTTTGAGCAGTTTTTCCATGCGATGAGAACTGATGACCTCAGGTGAACCAGCAGTGATGCCTTGAAATTTATATCGGTGGCCTCCTTGGTCGAATTGCATGGTTAAGTTCTGAAAATCCATGAGAATGGGACCCAAAGTCCTTAGCCAGTCTGCACCCAACACAATGTCGCAACCTCCCATGTCAATAGAAAACATATGGGATTTTAGGTGGTAGTCACCAATTTGGAGATGCACATTTTCACAGCGCCCGCCACATTTCATAGAACCACCATTGGCAATCATGATTTGGAAATTTTTGACAGCATGGATGTAGCAATGGGTTTCTTGGGAAATGCGACGATGAATAAAATTGTGGGTGCTTCCACTATCAACCAGAATGATGACCTTTCGGTGCTTGATGTAACCGATTAAATTGAGGGTTTGGGGGGCAGAGAAGCTGGTGAGAGCATTGAGGGAAATGATCGGTTCCACTTCGGGAGGGTCGGAGGGAGGGTTTATGTCAGTGATTTCTGGTGACTTGGGCACAAGGGGAGTGTCAACATCTTCTTCCGGAATATCCTCAGAGATGTCCATAAAAATATTTTGTTCCTTAGATTTGTGGCCTGGGAAATATTTTTCATCACAATTATAACAGAGGCCTTTGAGTTGGCGTTCAGCCATTTCAGCCCTGGTCAATTTTTGGATTTTTAATGGGGCGGAGGGAGTAGTGGGGTTTACTGGTTTAGGGCGAGGGATAAAGGAAGGCTTACGGTTTGAGAGGAAAAAATTTGTTGTGCTTATTTAGCTTTTTTGGTAGCCTCCACCCAAGTCGTAGGTCGAGCCATGAGGACATGGGCATGAATCTCCTCCTTGAGGCCACTGATAAAACACTCTCGAAAGAAAGCATCAGTCATGCCCTCTGTTCGAAAAGCCAGACGCTCAAATGCAGCTATGAAGTCTTCTATTGTGCCTGATTGCTTCAATTTTGTCAAATGGTCCAAATGGTTGGTGTCAGTGTCAAAGCGTTCATAAAGCTCAGCCACAAATTGGGTCCAAGCAATATACCCTTGACGGGAAGTTTTTCTCCATTGCCACCATTGCCAACGTTCTTGATCTAGATGGAGAACACCATACCGGATTTTGTCCAAGTCATCTATAATGTTGTAGAGAGAGAAATAATGTTCCATTTGGGTGACCCAACTAGTGGGGTCTGAGCCATCAAATTTGGTTACATCCACCCGCAGAAGGCGTATGTCCCGTTGAAAGTGATGGGGTTGAAAGGAATGGGAAGAAGTTTCACCTTCAGTCTTTTTATGTGCATCAGAAAAAGAGTCATCGGTAGGGATCTTGAGTTTGGTGCAGAGTGATGCAAAGACAGATTCAATCTGGGTGGTCAGTTCGTGTTTGAGTTCCACCATTGCGGACTGCACGGCTACATTTACGGATGCATTTATGGATGCATCAAGGGAGGCAATAGTAGCATTGAGTTGTTGCACTTCTTGTTGGGTCTCGAGGAAACCAGATTGCAAGGTGTTCAAGTGAGACTCTAGTTCTTGGCTACGGGTATGGGCCATGAGGATGGGTGAACTGAAAAGGGAGCGGGCGGGGTCAGAAATTTTTGCAGAAAAATGATATGGATGAATGTGATAAGGGAGAAGAGATGAATCTAATGGAATAGGTCTCAAATAATGGTGAAAAAATTTCCAGACTATCCCCAAATTCTAAACCAGAGAGTATTTACTTAGCAACCCAAACACAGATGTGTGGCAATAGATCTAGTCGGTTTAATTTGTTTATGTTTATATTTATGTTCCCCAAGGGTTAGGTATTCAAGGGTTCCACAGACAAGGGTTTGCCCTATGCTATAGCTCTCTGATATACGTGCGGGGTCCAACAGTAGTACTCGTCCCAATATCTCAAGGCACTAACTAAGGAGGATAGACCGTGCCCTTAGCCGTACTACCCGACTACCCAGGTACTAGAGAGTATCTTCCCGAGTGTTGTTCTCGGTGACACTATAGCAGTCCCGCGATCGATAGGTTTATCTAAAGAGGGCTTCAGAAAATCTAGGCCGATCCGTACACAGGTGTTGTCTGATGCGCTACCACTTGAAGGGGTACCAACAGGAGTTACAAGGGTGGCCAACAGATGTGCGCTTAAGAACCAATTTTATTTCCTGCGTGTATGGATCCCTCAACCGCGGGTTTATGCGCGTAACGACAGATCTTTGTGGATTAAAGACGATGGAATACGTCTCTACCTTGAAAAAAAATACCCACAATTTCTGCCAAGGAAAGTGCTCTGATACCACTTGCAAGATACCAGATATATAAAATATGCAGAACAGAAATAAAATGCTAGAAATGGCAGAATAACAATAAAATATCCAGCATAATATTCACAATACACAGAAATGATATATGAAATAGCAATAGAAATAGCACTTTGATTCAGAAAGAAATGTTCACAGGCCTCTTCGAGGGGGTAACCTCCAGTCGAGCAGCACTTTGTTACAATAATCTCCAAGCTAGGGTTCTCATACCCTCGGCCCTTATTTATACTAAATATGTCTATTAAGAGAAGCATCTAAAGGAAGATCCTTCTAGAAGCGGAAGCTTCTATTAGGTCTTCTTACATCCGCCTTATTCTATTTTATTGAAATGCCTTATTAATATTGACCTTTATTACATCCGAATACATTGATCTACCTATGTGCGGGTTAGGACCTTAACATAATCAAAAAAGGTATCATTAGTCTTGATAATGGAAATACTAAAACATGAAATTTCTTGTATGTGGAAGGGTTAAAACATGATATTTTAAGTTTCAATCAAATGTTTTAGGGACCTAACCTCCCTAACCCCTCACATATATAGAATAATATATTTTCCATGTAATAAAGGTCGACAGTAGTAAATAAGGCCTATTTAATAAATGTGAACAAGTCAATGTAAGAATACCTAATAGAAGCTTCTGCTTCTAGAAAAGTCTTCCTCTAGAATGTTCTTTAGAAGATAGAATTAGTATAAATAAGAGTAGGAGGCATGAGAAAGCTTTGTCTTGATAATTATTGTAATAGAGCATTGCTCTACTGGAGGTTTCCCCCTCAAAGAGGCAAGTGAACATTGTTTTATATAAATAAAGGTATCATATTTGGTGTTTTGGTTCTCTACATTTTGTTGTTCCGCTGGTATTTGTTGCAGTACTTCTATTTTCTGCTTATTATAATATATATGGTACCTAACAAGTGATATTAGAGCACTTTCCTCTGCAAAAACTATGGGAATTTTTTTCGAGGTAGAGACGTGTATTTTCAACGTCTTTAAAGCACAGAGATTTGTCGCTCAATGAGTAAAACTATGGTGGGGAAGACTACACGCAAGAAATATAGATGGTTTCACAAGGTTACATCGAAACAAACCATTCACCTTGTTGGAAACCTTTGTAACCTTTGTTGGTACTCATCAAGTAGTATCACATTAGAAATAGTATGTACATGGCCATCACTCCCACCTACCATCAGGTATAGCAAGAGTCCCATGGATCTCCTGAAACTAGCTCTAGATCAGTCGATCAACTGCTTGATTGTTACAGTGACACCAAGAACAACACTTGGGAAGATACTCTCCAGTACTTGGGTAATCGGGTAGTATAGCTAAGGTTACATTTGAGCCTCCTTAGTTGGTTCCCTCAGATATTGGGTTGAGTGTTATTGTTCAACCCTGCACTGTATATCAGAGAGCTATAACATAGGGAAAACCCTTGTCTGTAGGAACCCTAACCCTTGGGAAAGACACAGAACCAAAAAGGAACAAACAAGATATATTACCACGCAACCCTTCCCCCTACATTCTGGTTGCAAAATTTCTACAGAATTTTTCCTATTAATAGTTTAGGCACTTCGTCAACTCTGTAGGACCTATCGGGAACCTTATTTGGGACCTATCCCATTGGATTTTTCTCTTCGCCCTGATCATCGTGGTACCTATCATTTTTAATATTTTTTTTCGTGGACCTAACCCCCTTTCCAACACCCTTATTTGTGACCTATCCGATTGGATTCCCATTTTTTATCTAATCATCATCATGGTATCTATCACTTCTCACCCTTTTTTTTTGTGGTCCCACCCACTCTTCTCGACACCCTTATTTCACACTTATCCCATTATCTTTCCCTTGTCACCCTGATCGCATTGATATATATCACCTATTTTCCTTTCTTTAGTGGACCTACTTCCCATTCCAGGCACCCCGCCTTTCCACATGGACACCACTCGTACCCAAGAACTGCAGGATGAAATTAGCAAGAACAAGGCATAGTTTGACCATTTTGAGGACCGACTCCAAACATAATTTCCCAACGTTGTGACCCAATTTTCCAAAGTTGACAGCCGATTTGAACAATTAGAGTGAAAATTTGACACCCTTAATGCCACTCTTCACCAGATATTGAAGCAATCCCAGGACCCCCCCTTCCTTGAACAACTCTCCCAAGTAGATGGTGTTGACTCCTCCCATACAATGGCCTTTCATTCCAACCCCTTTCCTTGTGACCCCCGTCTTCCCCGAGTTGAGGTCAATAAATTGATGGCTCTAATCCCACACATGTTGGGTCACCCAAATGGAGCATTATTTTTCTTTGCATGGCATTATTGATGAGTTGGCCAAACTTCATTATGTTTTTCTCTATCTGGATACTGAACACTGGCAATGGTGGCAATGGCATAAAAATGCACCCCAAGGGTATGTTGCTTGGACCCAGTTTTTTGTAGAGATTTATGAATTATTTGACACCGACACCCGTTATTTAGGTTGTTTTACCAAGTTGAAATAGTATGGCACAGTGGAAGACCTTATAACTATCTTTGAGGACTTGGATTTTAGAATGGAGGGCATGACAGATTCCTTCTTTAGCGAATGTTTTATTAGTGAAATAAAGAATGAAATAAGATCCCAAGTCCTCCTGGATCACCCCCAGACTTGGTTGGAAGCTACTAAATGGGATAAATAAGCACAAAAGGTTGTATTTTCCCAAAACCAAAAACCCTCTTTTCTTCCCTACCCTCTATCTACCAATATTTCCCCTTAGGCCACCACTCTTAAGAGATAGAAATTAACTTGAGAAGAAATGGAAGAATGCCAACTCAAGGGTCTTTGCTATAATTTTGATGAAAAATATTTTCCCAAGAATAAGTGTAACAAACAAAATCTTTTTATGGCCATTTCTAAGGATGTTGTTGACAAGGAGGCTAAATCTTCCCCTATGGAAGATCTACCCCCCATAGATGATACTACTCCACACGTTGATCCCCCGGAATTTAAACCATTGATTTCGTTGCATGCCCTCACTAGCTTCTCTACTCCCCAAACCCTCAAGCTAATTGGCTACATCAAGCATAGGAAAGTCGTAATCCTTGTTGGCAGTGGCAGCACCCATAATTTTATTCATCATCGCATTTCCTAGGAAATCAATTTATATATTTGTGTCGTCGAAAATTTTCAAATCATGATTTCCAATGGTGGTTCCATGAAATGTGGTGTGTGTTGTGAAAATGTGTTCCTACAAATTGGTCGGTACCGACTGAAATCTCTTATGTTTTCTATCGACATGGGTGGTTGTGATATTGTGCTCAATGTTGAATGGTTACGCACTTTGGGCCTGATCCTTGTGGATTTTAAGGAATTAACCATGCAATTCCAAGAGGAGGGACATCAATATAAGTTCCAAGTTCTAAGGCATCACAGCAGGCTAAAGGTCATTCGATCATTATTTCTTGACTTCGTTCCATTCAAGCAGTTGAGACACCATATGTGCATCCTGACCTCCAATATATCCTGACACCAAGTTGTTTTTTCCACTCCCCATGGACTTCTTGCTTCCCATGGTGTTCATGATCATTCCATTCCTCTATTCTGGAGTATCCTTCCTCCCAATGTTCACCCTTATCATTGTCCATTTTCCCAAAAGAATGAAATTGAGAAAATTGTTCAAGAATTACTCAAAGAGAGTGTTATCCATCCTAGTATCAGCCCCTATTCTTCTCTTTTGGTCATGGTACTCGAGAAAGAAGGAACTTGGCACATGTGTCAAGAATTTCACGCCCTCAATAAACTTACCATCAAAGACAAATTTTTCATTCCTATCATTGATGACCTTTTGGATGAATTGAGTGGTGCTCAGTACTTTACTAAACTTGAACTTTGTTTTGGCTACCAGTAGATGCGTATGAAAGAGGAAGACATTCCCAAGACTGCATTTTGAACTCGTGAGTGTCACTATGAGTTCTTGGTCATGCTCTTTGGCCTATGTAATGCTCTCTCCACTTTCTAGAGTCTCATGAGTCATGTCTTTCTCCCTTTCCTCCGTCATTTTGTCTTAGTTTTCTTTAATGATATTCTCATCTATAGTAGTCTTGACAAGCCCGTCTATCCCATCTGGATCAAGTTCTCCATCTACTCTCTCAACACCAATTTTTCCTCAAATAGTCTAAATGTTCCTTTGGAGCCTTGGAAGTGGAATACTTGGGTCATATTGTTGGCAAGGATGGCACATGGGTGGATCCTAAGCAAATCGAATCTACAAAGGATTAGTCTCTCCTTAAAATGCTTACAATATTGCATGGTTTTCTGGGTTTAATGAGCTATTATCACAAGTTTGCTCGATTTATGGAAAAATTGCAGAACCTCTCATTGCTCTCCTTAAAAAAAATGCTTTCACTTGGACTTCAGTCGATGATCAATCCTTCCATGCCTTGAAAGAGGCTATGTGCATGACTCTCATTCTATCACTTTTAGATTTCACCAAGACTTTTTTCTTGGAATGTGATGCTTTAAGGAAAGGAATTTGGGCAGTCCTCATGCAAGATGGCAAGCCTTTGGCTTTCACTAGCAAACAACTCTCAGAGTGACATTTGGGCTGATGAATCTATGCAAAAAAAATGGTGGTTATTCTGCATGATGTGGATCTCTAGCATCCTTATCTATTGGGGCAATGCTTCCAAATTAAAACTAACCATCAAAGCCTCAAGTGTTTTCTAGAATGGTGAATTTCATCCTTGGAGAAACAAAAATGGGTGAGCAAGATATTTGGATATGATTATGAGACAATTTACAAGAAGGTAAAAGAAAATGTGGTTGATGATTCTATTTCTAGGAAGTATGAATAACAAGGGTCCATCTTTTCCTTCTCCTTCATTGTACCAAATTGGCACCAAGCTTCTCTCCAAGAATGGTTGCATGACCCCAAGCTTTCCCGCCTGATCCACCAATTGCAACACCATTCTAAAACCTCTCCAGGGTAATCTTAGAAAAATGAAGAGATTTTCTACAAAGTTCATCTATGTTTAAGAAAATAGTCACAGCTTAAATCCATGGTGTTTTCTAAGCTTCATGCTTCACCCACAGCTAGGCATTCATGGTTTACCAAAACCTATGAACAAGTCAAACGTTCTTTTTGGGGGGATGGTATGAAACAAGACGTCCACACCTTTGTGGTTGAATGTGATACATGTCAATGCAATAAGGGAGAAATATTCAAATCTCCAGGCATGTTCCAACCACTTCCAATTCCCCCTACTATTCGAAGGGATATTTATATGGATTTCATTGTTAGTCTCCCTAAATTGAGAAATAAGTCCATCATCATGGTGGTAGTTGATCGTCTTTCCAAATATGCTCAATTTTGTGCTCTTCAACACCCATTCTCCGCATCCACAATGGCTCAATTTTTTATGGGTAATATATTCAAACTTCATGGCATGCCTCATTCTATTGTCTCTGACCGATATCCAACTTTCACCAACAATTTTTGGAAAGAATTGTTTAAGCTCCAGAGAACCCAATTGTATCTCAGTTCCACCTATCATCCCCATACCGGTGGCCAAACTGAAGTTGTCCACAAGTGTTTGGAAACATATTTGAGGTGTTTTTCATCTGATCGAAAAAATCAATGGGCTCAGTGGTTACCTCTCATTAAATGGTGGTAAAACACATCTTACCATATTGTTACTTGCATGACTCCTTTTGAAGCAGTCTATGGGAAAAATCCATCATTGGTTCTCTCATACATGTCAACCAAGGTTCAGGAAGTTGAAAACGCTCTCATAGTCCGAGAAGCCATTCTTCGTACTCTCAAAGAAAATTTTTTCATGGATGAGAATCACATGAAGCAACAAGCAGATCAAGGTCATTCTGAACGTCAATTTTTTGAAGGGGGATAGTTGCTTCTTCATCTACAACCTTATAAGAAGACTTCACTCAAATTTGAACAATGTCAAAAACTTTCTCCCAAATTTTATGGTCCTTATACAATTCTCAAGTGAGTGGGGCCCATGGCCTACCAGTTAGTTATGCCCAATCATTCTAAGCTCCATCTTATTTTTCATGTCTCATGCTTAAAAAAATGATTGGAAATAAATGTCAAAATTAAACTAGTCTCCTTGATTTGGATGGAGAAGGTTCCATTTGGTTTCAGCCATAGGAAGTCGTGGACCAGCGAGAGCATTGTCTCCATCAGCAAACCATCAAGGAAGTGTTATTTCAGTGGAAAGATACAACTCCAGAAGATGTCACCTGGGACCCGGCCACCATTCTGCAACAATTTCTTCATCTCAAGCCTTGAGGAAAAGGTTGTTCTTCAAAGGGGAGGGCATGTTAGGAACCTAACCTCCCTAATCCCTCACGTAGATAGAATAATTTATTTTCCTCTAATAAAGGCTGATAGTAGTTAATAAGGATTATTTAATAAATGTGAACAAGTCAATGTAAGAAGACCTAATAGAAACGTATGTTTCTAGAAAGATCTTCCTCTAGAATGTTCTTTAGAAGATATAATCGGTATAAATAAGAGTAGGAGGCATGAAAAAACATTTTCTTGAGAATTATTGTAACAGAGCGTTGTTATGTTGGAGGTTTCCCCCTCGAAGATTCAAGTGAACATTGCTTTCTATCAATAAAGGTATCATCTTTGGTGTTTTGGTTCTCTACATTTTCTTGTTCCACTGGTATTTGTTGTAGTATTTTTGTTTTCTTCTTATTATAATAGTTCCATTACCTAAAAAAAAGTGTGATTAAGGTTACAACCTCACATTTCATTCTTAAGGATGTGAGATAAGGAAAACAAGTTCAGGAATATTAGTGGAAAATGCAAACAGAACCCTGGGCAATGTATACGTTATTGATGAATTCAAAGAAGAAAAAATGTTGTATGGGAGTGATATCCCTCTCATCTCGTCAGTGAAGGGAAGCACAAGTTCATGGGGAGTGGCCCTTTTCCATTGATTCCAAAGGGGGATAAGTTGTAGATAGAGGAAGAATTGTAGACACAAGGAAAGTTGAAAACATGGGGAGTATGAAAAATTACTAAGGGTTACCATCAATGACAAAGGGAGAGATTGTTGTAAATATTGTTGTCATTGATTTCAAAGACAGGGGGAGACTATATATATCCAAGATAAATATTGTAAGATGGAGATTGTTGGAAATATTTTTTTTGGATTTTTGATGCTCAATTTGGATACCCTATCTTTGAAGGCATTTTTACTCTAAATACCTAGCTCTAATGGGATCATAGGCTATATGGTTGGAAATATTATTTATATATCTTTCCAATGGTGTATGGCACTCCCTCTAACTTCTTAGGAATGAGGAGATATGTTTTTTTTTGTCAAACAACTCAACCAGAAACTTCAGGTCGACCCAACCAATCTTTACAGGTTGGCCCTAAAAGTGAGCACAGAAACACTATAAATGCAGGATAGATTTGTGCATTTGAAGAGAATCCAACCAATAATATCAAGTATGAGGTGTGCAAGAGAAGATGGAGAGTATTCTTGGGTTCTAAAGGTGTACAAGAGGAGTTTTTTTGGAATTTTTAAGGTGTGTTATGAGGACTGAGGTCTATGATGTTGCAAAGTGTGTTGTTTTGAGGTTGTGATGTTGTAGTTTGGAATTATTTTTTGGGAATGATGCTATGAGATTAATTAGGGCATGAAGGATAAATATGACTAGGGTTTGAATCTATATACGAGGTATGAAGCAAAGAGAGGTGTGGGAGCATGAAAGTTAAGGGTATGATGATGTTATGAAATACATGAAGTATGAAGCATGCAAGTGAAGTCACCAGTACTATGTGTATGAATATCTTAGGTTGATGCCTATACAGGTCTTACTGAGTTGGTGCTCAACTGAGGAGATTTGTGTTTCCATTAGGCTATTTCCTACCCAATATTTTACTAAGTTGGTGTTCAACTAAGGAGATTGGTGTCTCTAGTAGGTTGGTGCCTACACAACATCTTGTTGAGATGGTGCTTAGCTAAAGAGATTGTTGTCTCCAATAGGTTGGTTCCTACATAATATCTTGTTGAGTTGGTTCACTACTAAGGATATTTGTGTCTCTAGTAGGTTGGTTCCTACAAGCTTTGTAATAGTAAGTTGGTCCCTACAAACATTTATAAAAATAAGTTTTTTTGGTTTTCTCCCGCAAGGGTTTCCAAGTTAAACTATGTGTACCGTGATTTGAGTTTACATGCATTTATTATTTTAAAGTTAATGAATGATTGATTAATGTTCAATTAAATTAAAAGGTATCATATACTAATTCACCCCCCCCCCCTCCAAATATAAGCATAATTTTAACATGAGGAGCACAAGTCTGTCAGGGAGGCAGTCGACTCGACAAAGGGTAAACTTTCAAAGTTATTTGACGAAGAATCCACAGTTGGTGTCATTTTTTCATCGACGTTTCGAATCTGAATCGGGATTCATCATCAGGACTAATCATCAATTAGAAATCTTGTTGATATTAATCCATTAATAGTATATATGCAAGACAATATAAGATAACCATGTCAGCTATCTATAAACATATTTGCAGAGCTAAATAAAAATTAAAAACAAATTAATTAATAATAATAATATATCGTAACTAATTCTTAGTGTTGATAATAGTGCATGTGTGTGTGTGTGTGTGTGTGTGTGTGTGTGTCTAGTTAAAATCTAATAGTTTGTTTAATGGTGTTTTAAATTAATATAAATATATAATTAAAAATCTAGGGTTAGAATGAGTTTAATTTTATTATATTAATTATTAGTATTTTGTTCTAAATTCTAATTTATATTTAAGATATAAATCTATTAAAGATAACTAGTAATAATTAATAATATATCATAATTGATTTTAAGTGTTGATAAATATCTATATCTGTATAGAGGTCTAGGATAGATTTAGATTGAGTTTCATTTTATTATATTAATTATTAATATTTCTAAATGATTGTATATTATTTAAGATTTAGTGGAATTACTGATTAAGGAAAAGTGAATTTAATAGGATTATCATTATTGATAATGTTATATATAAATATAAATAAATCAAGGGTTAGAAATTTTTAATGTGCTACTAAGTAGTAGGGTAAACTTTGAAAGGAGGCCTTCATCGAAGAAATAAAATCCTTGAACAAGAATGAGACGTGGGATCTCGTAGAAATATCTAATGGAAGGAAAACTTTCGGTAGTGAGTGTTCAAGAAAAAGTTGAATGCAAAAGGTCGAGTAGAGAAAATCAAATCTCGACTAGTAGCGAAAGGGTATTCCCAAGTCGAGGGAGTCGATTTCGGTGAGATTTTTTCCCCTACTGCAAAATTAACTTCCATTAAAGTAATGTTAAGAACCAAATATCAATATAGCATAGAAAAACCTCAGAATAAGTACTCAACGCCTTGAAAAAGAGAGAAATTCAGATAATAAGCCTCTTCGAGGGGGAAACCTCCTTATGCCCACATAAATGTACAATTACAAGATGATTCCAAATGAAAATGTATCCTTGGTATATATAGGAGACTAGGAGGTATAATTACAACTAATGGAATAAAGTCGACATAAATAAAATAAAATTACTAATGTAATATGCCCCAATTAAGGGGTAATGAGCCATTATTTAGGGCTTAACATGCCCCTCCCCTTGAGACAAGTGTTGTATGCAATGCTTGAGTAACTCTGGATGCTTCTGTATAAAAGAATCATCTTCCCAAGTGGAATCTTCAGTCGGTAGTTTCCTCCATTTAATGAGATACTCTGAAATGGATCTATTCCTCAGATGGTGAATTCTTATGCCAGTGATGGCTTCAGGCTCCAATATGATTTTTCCTTCCTCGTCAAGTTCTGGAAATATAGTTTGAACTGGGATCCTGTCACCTATAACCTTCTTTAAGCATGAAACATGGAAAACTGGGTGCACTCATGAAGATGAAGGTAACTCCAATTTGTATGCCATAGTACCAATCTTTTGCAACACCTTATACAAGCCATAGTACTTTGGTGATAATTTATTATCCTTCTTGGCTTGCTTGAGGGACATTTGTTTGTATGGTTGTAGTCTTAAAAACACCCAATCTCCTACTTCAAAACTTCTTTCACTACGATGTTGATCTGCTTGTTGTTTCATGC
>ML787732.1:639280-659483 GCA_009831015.1 Picea engelmannii
TTTTCTTTTCTTTCCTCCAATTGTTGAGGTGTCAACCTTGTAGGTTGAGGTGTTTTAGAAGAAGGAACATTATTCTCTCTATAGTTGTTAGGATTGGTCCTTCTAGTAGCCATAGCCATATTTTTACTTTCAACATTTCTTGCTACCCTAAATGCATTCTCCAATGATTTGGGTTCCCAAAGGCAAACCTCGTGTTGAATGTTATCCTTTAAAGTTCTTATGAATACATCAATCAAGTGATCATCTGGAATATCTGTTACCTGTATATTCAATCTTTGGAAGTTCTCAATGTGCTCTATAACTGAACCCTTTCGCTTGAGATTTATCAATTGGCTAAAGAAGGTATTGCTCCTTGTATCCTCATATTGTGCTATCATTTCTTCTGTGAAAATTGTCCAAGTGACGAGTGATTTGCGAGAACAAATCCATCGATACCATACAAATTGATTGGGTTCTACATATAAAGAAGCAATTCGTACCTTTTGTGTATGTGGCACATTATATGGATCAAAGAATTGCTCCATCTAAAGTATCCATGTGATTGGGTCCTTGCCATCAAACTTCCTCATATCAATCTTAGGAACGTGGTTGGTCTTCAAACCAAATTTGGAGTTTCTCCATTCTTGATTCACCTTCCTTGTGTCTTCATCATGAATTTCATGGGATACATTTTCACTTTTAGGTGTCCTCTCTATTAGGAAATTTTCCAATCCTTCCATGATCTCACCTTTTAAACCCTCCATCATCTCTTGTAGTTCATCTTTTGTTACTGTCTTCTTTTGTAAATCATTTATGTCCCTACGCATTTCGTAACCTTCATCAAGAGTCCATGTAGGATTTTCTGGGGGCTTATTTGGTGTAGAAGTTCCCTTTTTGGGTGGTATGTTGGCCAAGTATCACTTTTGAACCTTGATTTTGAGGTGGTTCTGCTAGACAAACTTTCTTCTGTTGTATCTCCAAAGTTTCATCCCTTTTGGGTATGAAACTTTATTTTTTGTAGTTCTCTGATATTTCTTCTCTGCAATGCCACAGGTCTGATCAAAATTGGATGTGCCAAATGGAATTTACGGTAACTTCCCCACAACTTGTTGATTTTTGGCCTTTCCAAGAGATCTCACTTGTATAGTGTGCCCCGCACAAAATAATTGATATAAAATTCTGAAACTCGTACCAGAAATACTACAACTCTCCACTATCCAATGCAACCGGTCTCACTCAATTTTTATACTCCATGAAGAAGTTATGATTTTTTTACCTGGAACACCTTCTTGAGACTAGTGAATAGGACTAGTCAGATATCCTATCTTCCACAGGGTGTATCTACAAATGTAAGATGACCCAGAATCTTAAGTTTTTACCACATATACCTTACTAATTTATGTGAATATCCTCCATAGTTCAGGGTATGAAACGTTACAGAAAAAAATTAATAGCGAAAATTCCGCAATGACTCAGTTCAGGATGATTCCATAACCCTATCTTACACAGGTTGTATCTCTGAAAGTATAAGACCACAGGAGATGAAATTTTAACCCAATGTACCTTGATCCGTCTAATAAATATCCTCCAAGAAATTCCTTCTGAAACATTGTAGAAAAAAAATTACATCGAAAATTCCAAGGTGTCTCAGATGTAGTAGTGAAACCCCAAGACTTTAAGCTCTGATACCATATGTTAAGAACCAAATATCAATATAGCATAGAAAAACCTCAGAATAAGTACTCAATGCCTTGAAAAAGAGAGAAATTTAGATAATAAGCCTCTTCGAGGGTGCAACCTTCTTATTCCCACATAAATGTACAATTACAAGATGATTCCAAATGAAAATGTCTCCTTGGTATATATAGGAGACTAGGAGGTATAATTACAACTGATGGACTAAAGCCGACATAAATAAAATAACATTACTAATTTAATATGCCCCAATTAAGGGGTAATGAGCCATTATTTAGGGCTTAACAAGTAATAATGTCTATGGCTACAACATTTGATCTTGAGATAGAACAAATGGATGTAAAGACAATGTTTCTACATGGGGACCTGGAAGAAGAAATCTAAATGAAACAACCTACATGATTTGCAGTAAAGGGCAAGAGAGACCTGTTAGAATATGAAGGATTGTGCTCGTTTTACCATTGACAATATCTCTATTGTCACCCAACCATAGGCCGAAGCCACCCTTCGAGCACCTTAACCTTGATAGAGAATCACTCTGGAAGAAAACCCTAGGCTAGATAGCCAAACAAAGGGTAGCACACCTTTCCCCAAGGATAGTGCACCAACAAGAGATGATCAAATGTTCCAAACCCTAGCCAAAATATATTCCAATCCAAAACGTAACTTCTAGCTGCAACAGCTGCACCGGCATCTCTTCTCAAACCTACGCACAAAACTGGGCACTGTAGTGCGCACAAGTTGTTTCTCTGCAATTCTGAGACTGCCTACCAGAATGAGAATTGGCCTCCTGTATTTATACTAATTATGGATAACTACCTGGGCCAACTTCTCATTCTGGGTATCTGTCTGTTCAGTATATATTATTATTTTTGGACGACTTCTTCTCTTGGAGGCTAATAACCTAATATAAATTATCTTCTTGAGCCGACAAGTATTCTAGGGTTATTAGCCAACTCATTAGGGTTTCTTCTTGCTTCCTGGAGTATTATATCCTCATCAAGTTTACACGTGGAGGTAAATACCTCCTGCAGCTACCGTAATATCAACACTCCCTCCTAGCTAGGGAGGTATTACAAGTAATGGTCTTGAGCACAAAAACATACCATTCACCCGGTAGCATCAACATAGTTGTACAGACTAGATCATGACTAGATAATGAGCACCATCATCATCATCAGTGTCATCAGTTGCATTATCTCTCGAAACCATACTCTATCTGAGTAATCAGACATGATGCTCACTCCACAGAGTGATACAAGAGCCATTCTTCTAATCTAGAAGAGTAAATGCTCTGAACCATTTTCTGTCTGGTAAATCTTTGTCCTTTGATTATCCATCTAATTGATAATCATTTCCAATACTATTGATAGTATTCAAGGAAATCGAAACAAAATAGAACACAATTGTGTCTATCCATAGTAGTACATAACTACAATCTAATGGTACACTACCACACCAAGTAACACACAAGTACTTGATCAGCAACGTATAGTCACGAACAGTGGAACACATCCACCACAGTAGTATACATCTACTGTCATACAGTCTTCATAACAATCATTTGATATCAACATGCACATAAACAATGTTATGATATAAATTGAATCATCTGGGCCAATATTTCACTCACATCTGCGAGATCTAAAAGAATATATCCCTTCAAAGTAGAACAATGAGATATCTGGACTATTCTTCTCAAGCAAAGAAGAATAATTGTCCTATATTCTAAACCTCGACAATTCCCCACCTTGGGCCAATAATCCTACAGTAATCAAATTCACCTTGGAGAGAATGTATAAACCTTAGGGAATGCATGTCCTTGATTGCTGAGCCTGGACCATTCCCCACCCTGGGCCATTCCTCCTACACTAATCAAATTGCACCCTGGAGAGAATGTATAAACCCTAAGGAATGATTGTCCGGACCATTTCCTCTGTTAACCACAAGAGGAAAATACTTTCCTGTACCAACCTCCAAAACGGACCATTCCTCATGTTAACCACAATGAGAAATCGTTGTCTGGTGAGGCGAGCCAGTCTTCTTGAGTAACCCTCAAGAAGAGAGACTTCCCTAGACCACTCCCCATGTTAACCACAATGGGAAGTCATTGTCTATGATACATCAGCAATCTGGACCATTTCCCATGTTAACCACAATGAGAAATCGTTGTCCATCAGAAATCTCAATCCACTTTCCGAACTGGAAAGGAAACTGCTCATCCTGGACCATTTTTCGAACTGAAAAATGACAATCCATAAATAAATACATATCAGTGCTCCCTCCCAACCTGGGAGTCATCTCTTCCTTTTTCAATAAGGAAGTCGTCTCCACGAGCTTCAACTTGAGTATGCAAACTCTTTTATCTTGGACAAAAGCTTTACCAAGATGTTTTTTTATCTGCTCATCTATGGAGATATGTATTGGAGAACCTCTTTCTCCTTACGGATAATGTAATGCTTGATTTCAAATGTACTTCATTCTGGAGCATTGGTCTTCTTTGAAGGCTTCATGTAGCTCTGATCAATATATCATTGTTGGAAAACTAAAACATATCCATGTGGCACTTCTTTTGTCATCGTGAGATTTGACCTTCTAAGTAATCATCTTGATACAATATCTTGTTATAGGAAATCTTCACCACGCTTCTGTTGTACACTGGAGGTTCTCCACCAAGTTATTTTCTTCCATCTGCATACAAGGGTTTCTTTCTAATATGCCTCAAAGTCTTGAGATTTCTCTTCATATGCTCTTTGCTCAATTGCTCTAGCGAACATTCTTTGCATTTATCTGATATAGAACTCCAACTCATGGATATTGACTCATGTAAAGATATGTTTGGTTTAATGAAACGAGTAATCATCATAGTCTTCTCCCTCCATCTAGGAGAACCTCTAGTTATGGATCTTGCAATGCTTTCATTCATAAGTCTTCCATACACTATTCTTCATCACAATTTTCAGTTCCTTTGCTTGATTACTTTTAGTGAGTTCATGTTAGGCTAGTAATCTTGTGATATAATGACTAGTTGTTATGGCTTCTCTTGTTTCTTGGAATCTTCATGTTCTTCCTCATGTTTTTCCTTTAGTTCTTGGGTCCATGGAGTTTCTTATAGATTCCATGCCCTAAAGATTTCACTTCTTTCTTTTATCATAGGATCATGGATCTGGATGGACAACCAGGGATACTTTAAGGATTTTCTTCGAAGAGGTCTTCTTCTGCGGTTGAACTGAACACGTACTGTCTTTCATGGCTACTACCATACTTCATCATTTTTAATGGATCATAGGATTAGCTCCCTCCTAATCCTTGATTCATGTATGAGTGCATATAATCAACTCCCTCCGTCTAACAAATTCCATGTTTCTGCATGCATCCTTATTACCTTCTGCAATATATAATTGGCTCTCTCTGTCTAACAGAGTCCACACTTCCATCGTGTTGTCTTCTACAAAACGTTATAAGTCTTGTTTTTAGATTTCTGTGGTGAGTATTTTTGAAGTTGTTTGTCGGATAATCCATAGTTGGTGTCATTTTTGTCAACATTTCGAATCCGAATCGGGATTCATCATAAGGACTAATCGTCTTTCTCTTACTTCTTTCTGTCTTTGCTTCTTCTAAGTCTCTTCATGATTGATTTGGCATATTTCATCCTTTCATGTGTATTATTTAATGATATCAATCCTTATCTTGTTGTTCTTCCATAGGTATAGTTCTTCTTGGAATACATTATCTTCCAAGAGATAGATATACGAGATATGTACAAAGACGATGCAAACAAGATATGTACAAGAAATAAGAAGAGTATTGTTACCTTCAGAAGAAGAAGCCTCTTTCATCCTTCTTAGTCTTCTTTGTAGGTCCCTTTTCTTTGGCAACTGATGCTTCGTGTTTCTCCTTCCTTTTCTTTAGCTCGGAACAATGATTCTTGTAGTGACCATACTTTCGACAGTTGAAGCATTGTATTTCTGAAATGTCTTTCTCTTGATTTGGATTTCTCCTTGAGCCAAACTTCCTTTTGTTCCTGAAATTCTTGAATCTTGCTATGAAGGCTTGATCATCGTACTTCTTTTGGGCTTTCTCTTTTGCACTGATCCTTGATTCTTCTTGAGCACAACAAGTCCAAAGTTTTTCAAATGTCGGATACTCCTTTCTTGTGTTCATGCTTGCGGCAAATGCATCCCACATCTTGGGAAGACCATTGAGTACTATGTTTACCAATTCCTTCTCTAAGATGATCTCTTCAATAGCTTGTAGTTGATTTCTTAACTAATAGATTCTCACAAAATATGATGTTATGTTGTCCTCATCATTCATCTTCATGTCATGGAGCTCATTCTTCAGACTCATAACTTGTCCAATGTTTCTGACCGAGAAGAGATTTGTTAGGGAATCATACATCTTCTTCGATGAGTCAAGATGGAAGATGTAGGGTATCAAGTGGTCTTTTATAGATTCCACTATGATACTCATAGCATTGATGTCACCGTCTTTGAACTTCTCCATAACTGCAACGTTATGTGGTTCCTTCTCTTTTCCTTCTTCAAACACTGATTCCACAATCTTTCCTTTCACGATATTCAGCACTTTATTCTTGGCAAAGATGAGGTCGATCCTTGTCTTCCATGCTCTGAAGTTAGAAGTTCCATCTAACTTGTTCTCTGACTTCATAGAGTAAGCCATGGCTTCTTTGACTTGGTCAACCCTAGATTTGACCAGAAACTCAAACTCGACGTCTTGGCTTGCTGCAAGTATCAGGAGATGCACTAGGCTAGGGCGCATTGATCTGTCTGGAAATTAGGTCAATCCCTTCACTTAAGGTGCCTCAACAAGAGGTTTAGGGTTTCTGCAACTGCACCCGCTGGTAACCCTAGTGGTAGTGCTATGGTGACTGCTCCTGCTAGAAACCCTAGCAGCAGTTCTTCAATAAGCTCAATATCCTTACGGTTATGTTTCCTTCCAGTGATTAGACTGAATGAAGGAGGTGTGGGCCCATAACCTGTTAGAATATGAAGGATTGTGCTCATTTTACCATTGACAACATCTCTATTTTCACCCAACCATAGGCCGAAGCCACCCTCCAAGCACCTTAACCTTGACATAGAATCACTCTGGAAGAAAACCCTAGGCTAGTTAGCCAAACAAAGGGTAGCGCACCTTTCCCCAAGGATAACACACCAACAAGAGCTAATCAGATGTTCCAAACCCTAGCCAAGAGATATTCCAAGCCAAAACGTAACTGCTAGCTGCAACAGCTGCACCAGTAGCTCTTCTCAAACCTACGCACAAAACTGGGCACTGCAGTGCGCACAAGTTGTTGCTCTACAATTCTGAGATTGTCTGCCAGAATGAGAACCGGCCTCCTGTATTTATACTAATTTTGGCTAACTACCTGGGCCGACTTCTCATTCTGGGTATCTGTCTGTTCAGTGTGTATTATTATTTATGGCTGACTTCTTCTCTTGGAGGCTAATAACCTAATATAGATTATCTTCTTGAGCCAACAAGTCTTCTAGAGTTATTAGCCAACTCATTAGGGTTTCTTCTTGCTTCCCGGAGTATTCTATCCTCGTCAGATTTACATGTGGAGGTAAATGCCTCTTGTAGCTACCATAATATCAACAAGACATGGTGTGCAAACTAAAAATATCCCTTTATTCTATAAAGCAATCACCAAGGATGTGGTATCAAAAGTTTGACACATACATTCTTAGTTTGGGATTTGTGAGAAGCAAGGTTGATCACTGTGTATATTCCAAGGAAGAAGGTGGTTGTTTCATATATGTAGCTTTGTATGTCGATGACATGTTGTTGGTCGAAAATAACATGGACGCAATAAAAGAGTTGAAGATGTAGTTGTCCTCCAAGTTTGACATGAAATATCTTGGTACAACAAACTTCATTCTAGGAATGGAGATCAAGAAATATCAAGTAGTTAGAAAGCTTTGGTTAAATCAAAGAAAGTACATTGAAACAGTCTTGAAGTGTTTCAACATGCAAGATTGCAAATCGGTCAAGGTACCAATTCCTATGGGAGCAAAGCTAACGACCGAATAATTTCCAAAGACACATGAAGAAATAGAGGACATGGCACATGTTCCCTATGCTAGTGTCGTTGGTAGTGTGATGTATGCAATGGTATGCACTTGATCGTATATTGTTCATGCAGTGGGAGTATTGAGCATATACATGTCGACACCTGGAAAAGAGCATTAGACAACTATCAAGAGTGTTCAAATATTTGTGTGGCATAACACAATATTCTATATGCTACCAAGGGAAACCTAAAATTCACAGAGAAGTAAATGTACATGGATTTGTCAATGTCAACTGGGTTGGAGATCTAGATTAATGGAGATCGACCAATAGATATGTGTTCAAGATATTCAGTGGAACAATTAGTTGGGTGAGTAAGTGATAGGAAGTTGTATCATTGTCGACAACAGAGGTTGAATACATGGAAGCGACTCATGGAAGCAAAGAAGCAGTATGGTTGCATCGATTGTGTTCAGGGATTGGGTTTGAACAAAGAGCTATGAAGATAAATTGCAACATTCAAAGTACAATATTCCTACCAAAGAACACAGCTTACCATTCCAGGGCAAAGCATATTGATGTACGATACCATTTTGTGAGAGACATGGTGGATCCCTA
Source organism: Picea engelmannii (assembly GCA_009831015.1). Classification (NCBI taxonomy): domain Eukaryota; kingdom Viridiplantae; phylum Streptophyta; class Pinopsida; order Pinales; family Pinaceae; genus Picea; species Picea engelmannii. The sequence continues at coordinate 647,609 of ML787732.1, forward strand.
AGAAGGCATTGGAAACAGAGCTTGTGAATGAACCCTAACATGTACTTCTTGAGGAGGGAGAGAAGAAATGCCTTGCATGAGGCCAATGATGCATTTGCTAGTGTGACTCTAGCTTGTTGAAGCATCTTTGGTGGAGCTAAGGTTTTTCTTGTTTTCCCCTAGCCAGGGTGTTGGAGATCCTGGAGGGTTGTACCAACTTACCTTAAGTTGATAATATGTACTTGAACTTCATCTATTATATATATATATGAAGTGTTCAATTGTCCAAAATTGTCTTATTGTGGATAAATCATTGTCTTCATGGTTTGGTAATTCCCAACACGTATATGTCTTGTTGATTTGAGATAAGTTCACACTAAAAATTTTAAGGGCTTAGCATTGATATTGAAGATTTCCCTAGAGGGTTGAAACTTGTGGCATATTTGGTATATTTTCTCTTGAATTGCCTAGTGGATTGGGGTTATTAAGAAGTAAAATATTGTTTTGTGTTGCTATTGTTTTTTTTTTATATTTCAGATGAGCACTAAAGTTGTAACTTCACGGGGACTAGATATGGGAAACCTCTAGTACTTGTTGGAATCATTCTTTTCAAAGGATTAATGTTGTCATTAATGTCATATTATGACATAACAATACACACAGTGTTTGGTGCATGTGAAAAAGTAAAAAGTGAAATGGTGGTTTCAAACTCATGGGTTTGGGTATTTTCCCATGGTATTTGACCATGGTATTTTGAAAAATAAAATAAAAATAGGGAAATAATTATTTAATTAATGGACATGTTCCTTCATGAAGCATTATGAAAAAATATAAAAAGACAAAGTATTGAAAGAAAGTGTGTGTGTGAAAAATGGATGAACAAAGATTGAATATCATTCCAAAAGGAAAGAGTAGTAAAATCAGTTTCAGGTTAGCTTGGCATTCTTGCAATAAATTATTTTTGGGACATTTTAGGCCTCGAAATGTTGAAGAGACGAAGGAGAGACCTCTGGGTACATGTGGTAAAAATTTCAAATGTTGGTTTGCTATACTTTCGGAGATATGCCCTATGGAATTTAGGGTTCCTAAATGCTCCTGAAATCGATTTCAAACAAGTAAGTTTGGCATGTTTTCTATAACTTATTTTCTAGGACGTTTCAAACCATGAAATTTTGAGAACTTGAGGAGATATCTCGAGGCACATTTGGTCAAAATTTCATATGTTGGTTTGCTATACTTTCAGAAATATTCCCTGTGGAATTTAGGGTTCTTGGATGCTCCTTAAATCAGTTTTAGACAAGCCAGTTTCGCATTTTCACTATAACTTCTTTTATGAGACTCTTCAGACTTTAAATATTTTACAGAGTGGAGGAGACATACAAAAGTACCTCAGGTAAAAATTTCAAATGTTGGTTCGTTGTACTTTCTTAGATATGCTCTGTGGAAGTTAGGGTTTCTAAATGGTACTGAGATCAATTTCAGACAAGTCAGTTTGGCATTTTCACTATAACTTCCTTTATGGGACTCTTTAGACTGTGAAATTTTTACATAACAAAGGAGACATACAAAAGTACCTCAGGTAAAAAATTTAGATGTTGATTCATTGTAATTTATGAGATATTATTTGTGGAAGTTAGGGTTTATGAATGGTCCTGAGATCAGTTTCAAACATGTCAATTTGAAATTTTCACTATAACTTATTCTCTGGGACTCTTCAAACTATGAAATATTTATAAAACATGAGACATACAGAAGTACCTAAGGTAAAAATTTCAGATGTTGGTTCTTTGTACTTTTTAAGATATGTTATGTGGAAGTTAGGGTTTATGAATGGTCCTGAGATCAGTTTCAAACAAGTCAGCTTCGCTTTTTCACTATTACTTTTTTTATGGGACTTTTCAGACTGTAAAATTTTCAAAGAACAGAGAAGACATACAAAAGTACCTTAGGTAAAAATTTCATAATCAGATTTGCAAAATTAGATACGTGGCATGTTGTACAAGTTCGTTCATGGGAGGAGGCCCAAAACAACAAGCTTTAGAAAAGTCGCCATTTGAAAATTCAAATTTTAGTCAAACCTGGTAAAGGCAAAAGTAGTGATCAGACCTAGTGAAGGAAAAAATAGTGAGTAGACCTAGTGAAGGCAAAAGCAACAAGCAAACCTTGTGAAGGAAGAAGTAGCAAGCATACTCGATGAAGGTTAGTGCAACTCACACAAAGAGAATATTGTCTCTTGCTAAGTTGGTGCTTAGCAGTGGGGATTGGTGTCTACAAAGATCTGTAAGAGTAGATTGGTGTGACTCAAACAAAGATATCGGTGTCTCTTTCTAAGTTGGTGCTTAGCAATGGAGATTGATGTCTCTATTAAATTGGTGTCTATGAAGATTTGCAAGAGTAGGTTGATGCCTACCAGGATTTGTACCAGTGAGGATTGGTGTTTCCAATAGGCCGGTGCTTACAAATATTTGTAACAAAGAAATTTTGTGGTTTTCTCTTGAAAGGGTTTTCACGTAAATATGTTGTTCCAAGTTCTGCAGTTAATAGATCTCGTGTGATTGTTTTCTTATCATTGATTAATGTTTGAAACAGTGAAAAATTGTCTTACATTGATTTAAACCCGCCCCCCTCCTCGCTCTCCCCCCTCTTAGTTTAAGTGTGTTCAATAGTAAAGAGGTGAAATATGTAAATTGCAAAAGAAACCTGAATTCATGAAATTTCTACACACTTCATAGTCAACTTCCATCCATTACATATGGAATCTCACTATTTACTCTATGTCCTCCTTTGACCTACCACTCTTAACAACTTGTTCTTCCAAAGAAAACTCTATGATCTTGAGTGGCCTTTGAGTCTTGGGTTAGAGAGTAATATGACCTTAAATGCAATTTGTTTGTGGAAATTCTCAAAAGATACATTCAATTAAATTAACACTAGATATGTTGCAAGGTTAATAGTGCTTTTGAAAGCGAACAAATGTATATTTACAATGTGTGCAATGTATATGTTAAAAAAATAATGTTAATTTTATATTTTAATATCAAATATATCAATGTAGAACAAATGACAAACATCCACAACTTAATTATCTTGATAGCCATTTTCAATCTGATGATGATAATGTTCACCATTCTTTTTAAGACCGACAATGTATATCATACAAATAAACATAATTAAATTAAGTATATTTCTAAATGTCATTTATAGTAGAACATGGTGGAAATTTATGAAACTATGCAAAGTTACATTTTATATTATTTAGAGGGAATATTAAAAAAAATGGTGTTTACCATCAACCTCCTTTGTATCAGAAATATTACAAATTCATTCATCCCGAGGCATTTTTGGGTTAGTCCAACAATCAGTTTCAGTATGGAGGTTATCGTTGTAATTTTAGCAATATTCATTTTGTTTTTAAAGTTTGTAATGTTCAAAGAAAAAAGTTTTAAACGACCAAATTAAGATGGATAAAATCTTTGTAGTATTTCAAACTTCCTCTTATTAATGATTCAATTGTCATTCCATGTCTTATTTTAAACTTAGTAGAGATGTAAAATTGAATAATATTCATATGATTAATTTGATCACCTTCTTTTAAGTTCCAATAGTTAGGCCAAGCCTCAACTTTCTAGCCCAACCTCTTATGAACTTGTGGCTATTGTTTATAATAGAAGCAATAACAAAGTCCATCATTGCTCAACTTGAACAATTTATGTTTATATTATAGATATTGATCATGGCTTTAGACTCTACTAAGGTACACCCAGGTTGAATCAAGGGAATGGGGAAAGGAGTATTACATTTAGTTTTCACATGCTTTGAATTTACTCAATTTTATGCAAAATCATGAGAGAGATTACATGCACAAACAACGATATAAAATAATTGGGATTACTACAGTTTTAAAAATGAATTTTTTCTTATTGCAATGCCAGAGTTGAACATTTTTACATATGTTTTTGAGACCATAATAAGCTTTCCAATTTCCAATGTTTCTTTAAATTGAAACTGAGACCCAAGTATTTGTCAAAGCGGAATTCAAGAATTTTGTCACCATATAAAATTAGATGATAAATTCCTTTTAGATTTAATTATCATAACCTTGGTTTATTCAATATTAATAGTAAGTTCATAGCATTTGCAAAAAATTTGAACTTGAATTGCTTATGAAGATCATCATAGTTTGTGTAAGAAGAACAATAGCATCAATGTATAAGAGAAGGATTACAAGGATTCCGACCATGTTATCACACCAATATTGCAATTGATGTCCATTGACCACTCGTTATTAAATTTCATCTTAACAACCACCTTTTTATAGAGCCTAATCACAATGCTATGGAGCTCAAGGAGGATACATGCTTAGCTCTATGCAGAATGTCGAAGGCTTTTTCAAAGTCAATAAAACAACAAATGAGGTCTTTTTTTGTATTTAGATTCCTCAGCAATAACTCTAGGTGGCAAGGTGATTGATGACAGCATGTTAATTGTTAAAGTCAAATCCATCGACTAATGTTTTATCAAGGATCAAGCCAAATAACTTGACCAAGAGGGGGCTGATCATGATAGTTCAATAATTCATTGGGTCATTTTGGTTTCAAGATTTAAAATATGAACAATTAAACTTTCTATGCATTTTTTCGGAAAGCCCTACTTTACTGCTTGATTGAAAAGATGTTTGATATGAGACACAAGTATATGACTTCCAAGGTTTAAGATCGCGGCTTGGTATCTTTCAATGCCTTTAATTTTGCCATTTGTGGGACGCTTAATGTCAGATTTTATATCTTCAAGTGAGAAACCTCCATGTAGAAATGAGGTGTCTTCAAACATTTGAGGGTAAACATAAAGTTTGCGAAGGTAGGAATCACAATACTTTATTGTAATGTTCCCTGATTTTTTAGGTTTTCTAGGGATGATGTTAGCTGAAAAAAATTTAGGCTCTAAGTCTCTCTTGATTTTCTATTAAATATTGACATTTTATTTATTTATTAAGGACTTGTGAAACTTAATTGGCTCTATTAGACTCGTTAGGGGCAGTTCTAATATTTCTTCTTGCAATTTTACATTCTAAGTCATACCAAGGCTTTGAAAGATCTTACATAAAAAGGCGTAAATGGTATCATAAAAACTAAGTCATCATATGATAAAAACTTTCCATCGAAGTAATATGATCATAAAGAGATAAGCATGCATTAAAGTAATTCTTGTGAGGTCTAGAATGCCACCAAGAGGCAAGTGGAATAAAATGTATTAAACGCAAAAAACATCACCACTCGTTTACTTGTATGACACATGTTCTTAAGTAAGCCTATGGCATCCTAGTTGTGAAATTTCATGTGGAGGCTTCCACATGTCTGACAATTCAAATTGGTTTAAGGGGGTATTAATATGATGCTTTAATGAGGAGGCATCTTTGAAACAAAATATTAATTTTATCAAACCCAAATTCAATAAGGAATAATGCTCAGGCAATAAATTCTACCTACACAGCAATGCAAATGAAATATCAAGATATTTGAAACACATCTGAAATGGTGGCACCAAAGTGGGGAGAATCACTCCCATGCAAAATGAATTTTGTAACAGGTGAATGAAAACAAGCTTTAAAAAATAATAGAATCTGTTCTTCCAATTTTTTGTCCAGAAGAGAAACGAAGGTCTAAAATGTAGACCAACAGTTTGCTTCCCATGTATGATCCTGAAATCTAAATTGGCAGAACCTTTCTAAAGTTTTTGAAACAGTGTGTTTTCAAGTGCTAGCCCCTAAACCCCTTATGATGTATCATATTTCAATTTTCCATCTATGTGAAGTTTGAGTATGGCATGTGCTTTACACTGGCCAACTGTGAAAGAGAACCTACATATCTGCATTCTTGTATTTCATCGATAGTTACAAGGTACTGGACTGCAAGAAGTCAAAAAACATAAAGTATGGCCCAAAAGTTTTGAGATAAAAAGGACAACAAAATGTGGGCTAGGGCGACAGTGCAGGAGATGCAGCTTCTCAGAATTTTAGGATTTAGGGATTTGTCAAATTAGGGTTTTCAGAAAGCTATAGACAAACAAATCAAGAAATTAAACCTAAGAGCGTCTTAAAAGGATTCGAGGATCCTAGGAAGTGGATGAGATTGTATATCGGGTGCAGATGTGGCATGGATTTAGAAAAAAGTGGTAACTCTACAACAATTGCCACTACACACTTTTGCAGAGTATGAAAACTGTGAGATGAAGGTAATATTTGTTATGAATCAAATTTCAAGACTAACATATAATACAAGACATTTGAATTTCAAAGTTCAACGTGTTAAATCATCCTAAAAGTGATCCAAGAATCCTCGGAGTGCATCAGGTTGCAGATCAGATGTATACATTATATGGATTTAAAAAAATGTGAGAACTCTAAAAAATTGTCACTGCATGCTTTAGCAGAGTAAAACTCATGAAACGAAGGTGATACTTGTTATGAATCAAATTTCAAGAATAACAAATAAGACAATAGAATCTCAAATTTAAAAACAAAAGAATCCCGAAACGGATTTGAGGATCCCAGGAGTCGATGAAGTTTTAGATTGACTCTTCAAAAGTTGCCGCTGCATGCTTTAGCAGAGTACGAAAGCTCATGAAACAACAGTGATACTAGTTATTAATCAAATTTCAAGACTAACAAATCTAAGATTTTAGAATTTCAAAGTTAAACACATGAAGCTCGAATCTCAGTTCATAATTCAGATTTCAATATTTAATTATACAACACGAGTGTGTAGGTTCAAAGAAATTTATTATTTCTTAGATTTCATTTTTGACTGAGCTTGTGTATGTTTTGGCAATTGATGGGTTTTATTAGGCCAGGTATGCTACACCAATAAAGACGTGGATAGCTATCTGCATGCCTCAAATTTTATGTGTACCTTGTAACTATCATTTTATAGTGTAGATACTAGAACTTGAAAATTAGGCTTTTATTCGATAGCTCCCTAACAATGTATCCTACTATGGCAATAATTTATTATGGAAAAGAATTGGAATGTTTTCTATAGACGGATATATCTTTAGCAGCCTGCTCTGATTGTCAACACTACAACTTTGGAGTACGTTTTGATTGTCTTAATTGAGGTGATAAAGTCTGGTTCCCCAAAACGGATACATAATGAATTTGTATTTCAGTAACAAACAAAGCTCAACATCATGAGAACAATCTTGTGCAAACTTCAATGGAAATATGGCTCGGACATAAACAATGGCTTTTTTGAACGATCAAGAACAAAACCACAAAACAATATTTTGGTCAACATGAATACAGGTCAAGATGAGGACAGATGGGATTTGTTATTCGCTAAAAATCCTTATATTTGTTACTCATTGCAAAATATCCTTATCAAGTGATTGTTTATTTTACACCATAAGCTTTGCAGAACAGTAAACTTGATTATAGCTGTAATGTGCATCCAACTGAACAGGGAGCTTGCATAGCCTTGTTTAATCGGGTAACAAATAATTCTTGGCAACTAATTAAGGTAAAAGTGAAATATGGATAAGAAAATATCACAATTGTTCTTGATATTGATGCCTGACAAGCATTTCATATTCTTAGGCATTTTATAAGCATTTTTTTATGCATAACAATATATCTACACTGATAAAGAAATCATCTGCTTATGTTTTCTGTTTATCCCCATTAGATGTTTCCTATCGCAATAGAAGGGATCCATTTGAAGGTTCAGGTGTTCGACCAGTGCTAAGCCGAGTTTTGCTCCATTCTTCTAAGCTTCGTTGTTGCAGGACATTCATTCTGATGCGAGGTCTGCATTTCTTAATTGTTTTTGCTGCATCTTTCCAGTCTTCTGCCAGACCTAATGTGACTAATAGAGCACACATTACAGCAACACTTCGTCCATGACCTGCATAGTAATCATAACTTACATTTACACAGTAATTTGGGAACTAGATATTGATTCCCTGGAACAGAGACCTGTTACTGTGAGGCAATGAAAAAGAAGCAACTTTCTTTTGCAAGAACAAAAGCATAAAGGCCTATGCAAAATTCAAATGAAAGTCACAGCCATCAGTTTACAGCTCTGTCAGCAAGGAAAAGACTTTGCAACTATGCAAATGTCAGTTTCCTCTTTTGGCCAGAGATATGGAATGGCTTGATTTCAACCAGCAGTTGAGTATGGCCTCTCCAGAGACAATGCATCTACATGCTTAGAGAATTATAAGTTACAAATTTCGTTTCAACCGGCAGTTGGAATGGCTTCTCCAGCATCAAGGCCAATGGAAACAGAGGAGTGAAAGCCATAACTCCTTTCTAAACACTATTAGAGCACAGCTTATTCAGCATAATAACATTGCTTAATGGTGCTGTATGTTGATCCCTTTCACTTTATGGTTTGTTTAAATGGGGTTTGCCTTGTAGAATGTTAGCAACTGGCTACTACATCAAAGCTGCTTAAATCAACTCAACCATGTGAGGACATGGGCATTGGAACAAAAGGGCTTTCCTTCTTAAACAACATGGGTAAAGCACCCACAGGAATGTGAATCGTAAACTTCCTTCCAGGTGTATTGGGCATTTCCATATTGCAAGCATATAATGAGTTAACATTGTAAAGAGAAGATTGATAAGCCAAGACATGGTAGTACACTGCAAAGTTGATTAACGATTTTGCCAACAGTTAACAATAAGCTCGAATCTTTGTGAGCTAATAATAGGAGCTGCACAATAACAATACCATAACTGAAAGAAGGAGCTGCACAATACCAATACCAATACCAATACCATTACTACTTAAGAATTACAGTGGGCAGTCAAAAAAGCATCCATTGTTGTCGCCAGCTATTCAATCTTCAATCAAAAAGGAGTCAACCTCACAGGGGCTCTGATACCATGTTGAGATCAACAGGTGGTCAACCACAGGACAAACACCACAGAAAATTAACTCACAAACCAAAGATCAAGACACCAAGATTTACATGGAAAAACCCTCAAAGAGGAAAACATCCACAGAGCAACAAAAAAGTTGTATTACTACTCAAGAAAGAAAGGTTGCATCCAATACATCACTCTACTCTTCGTCATGCTGCATTACACCGACAAATGACCATCCATGATTTTTAAGTAGAGATCATGGACCAATAAGATGAAAGGAAACAGATCAAGTTCCAATGTAATCGATAATATGAGGATGATCTGATCACCCATGCACAAGTTAGAATGGTGATGGTCGGATACAAAAGTACAAAAGCACACTCAGAAAGAAATGCAATAGAAGCACACTTGACTAGTACATTAGACCAAGTTGGTCATAAGCAATCGCTGATGTCCAATATTGATGAAATCTAGAGCAGGGAAAATTTTAAGTATCCACTTATCTTCAAGTGTAGAAACCTTGGTGAATCTTACTAATTCTTAAAATGTCAACTATAAAATGTTTGGCAATATTTTTATATCAATATTCAGATGTCTACAGATTTTATATAGTTTGTAGAAAATTTTGGTGATTTTTTCAGTAAAATAATTTATCCTAGAAAAATTAGGTGAATTATTTATGGAAAAAATGGAAATTAGTAAAAATCATATTTGGAAAAAAAAAAAAGGAAAAATAGCAAAATGGCAAAATTTAGCCCCTAAAATTTTCCCTAATCTAAAGTAGGGAAGAAAGAAAACAAAGGCTAAATAGCATCAAACACATATTTGGATCCAAACGTACACATGTTCACTGTCTTCCAAAGGATCTTATTTATAGTTTACACAAATAGACTAGATCAAAGTTGATCGGATCAAACTTTAACTAACTATAATAAAATAGTGAGTCCCTAACTAACTACGACTATGTGCAGCTAACTAGCATTCCATTACCAACTATCTATTATAGGATTGTCAACTAAACTCTCAGGGCATATCAGTTCATCTCGATTTAAGTGGAAAGTATCCCCACTTTTGTAGGTTTTAAACCTTACAGTATAGCAATATAGCAATGCATACACAGATTCTTTATAAAACAGAAAGAAAACAATAGCATTCACACATACTACTCAGAAATTTACCCTGGAAACCCTTAACCGGGAAAACCAGAAAATGTTTAGAGCTGCACCTCTAACTCTCATTGTATTAACTTCACCATTATAATACAATATATAGGATCCCGCAGCATCCAAAACCCTAATCAATTGACCCGGATTAGATTCCTTGACCAAAATTACATTATAATGGGCCGAAAAACCATTGGTCAAAAAACACCAAAAACAGGCCAAAAAAATTTCTCAGGGGGTTCAAAAGGGCCCCCCTTTGCTCCCATTCCAGTGTACAGTACATGGACTAATCATGCAAAGAATATAACAAATAACCAACAATTTTCCTCTCGATTTCCAAATGGCGCCACATGAGTATGTTACAATGCATCAAGTATTTGTATGGTGAGCAATGTAGAAATGGGCACAAACTTGCACATCCATAACCGTGGGACTGATGTTGCCAAAAACAACGCAGGAATGATCTATAGGGGGCTTCAGGATTGCTGTTGAATCCACTTAAATGATTGGGACGTAGTTTGTTGGAGTCAAATTGGGCCAAGATGGAGCAAGTCTAGGTCCTCACACTTCACTGCACCATTAGAAGTAAGAGGATAGTTCCCCAACCCATAATCCAGGTGAAGTTTGTGGCCCGTCTTTTCAGAATTGAATCCATTTTTAGACTTGTATCTCTTCTTCACCACATTTGAAGCTTTGCAGATTTGGTTGTCAGCCAAGCTCGGCACCCTGATTACTATAGATTCGCAGATGTCACATGTCTCCTATAGTCTATGTGCATCTCAATGAACCGCCTTCCTCCATGTCAATACTCTCTTGATGCCCGCAGTTAGCTCCTACCAACCAAGGAGGTGCTGAACAGGATTACCAAAGAGGGCATCTACAGGCAATATATATAGGTCTCTTGGATTGCCCCACAAGGAGGGTTCAATCCTAAGATGGCATTCTATGAAAAGCACTTTATGGAGTTAAGGGATGGCCTCATTGTTCGTACTCCTAATAAACTTTGACACCAGATGCATGTGCATAGAATCCCCTAGAGACAATTCAGAATTGGCTTACATTGGCTCCAGGTTGAAATCAAGCATCACATTCTTTGGGTGGACAAGACCTGCCAACTCTGCCATCTACAAGAGATTGAGACATAGGATCGTTTCATCTTCCGATGTCCAATTTACCATATCCATGGTTGGTTTTACTATCTCTTCAAGGAGTCCTAGAACTCTCTCTCTGCTTTCTTTCGGTATATGGACCAGCAATGCCTAGCTTTGTGTATGAGGGAGTCCCCTTGGATTCAAATCCCACTCCTTATCGCCATCCCCTCAACTGGGCACTGCTAGGTTGATCACAACTTTTTTCTCCAATGCTCCTAGAGGGCAGGGGTACCAAGAGGTGACAAACAACAGCATTGACTCAACAAACATATTCATAAAACCCCAAGGACCGATTCAACCTCCATCAGTGAGAGTTAAGACAATTGTGAAGTTATCGCCAAAGATTCCAGGTCAATTCACTCAACATCAACAAACAAACAACTTCCTCTAGAGCTCAACAATGGGGAGTTCCATCCAAGCAACAAGACATACCACGACCTAGCTCCTCTAGTCAACCATCTATCAAAAGCTTCCTTTCTTTCACCTCAATTGTTAGGAGAGACACAAATATTGAGATTGCATTTCCAACAGGAAATATTCCATCCTACTACTCCTCTTCTAGAAGAGACAACATCAACAATAATAGTTGACACCCCCTCCCAGGTTTTCTAATGCGTAACATTTCTCTTCTTGGTCCTAGGATTGTGTATTCTCATTAGTGAGATGATTCCTGTATTGGCATTATAGCTTTATATACTTTTAGACTTTTGACCTTA
>ML787732.1:666230-692266 GCA_009831015.1 Picea engelmannii
AGTATGGACACCCTGGCCCATCGGAGATGCTTCCCTGAAATGTGGTAAATGGTGCAGCTGCTAGGCAACATTCTTTTGCAGAATAGTAGTGGCCTGTTGCAAAGCATGAGACCGATCCAAGCTCTTAGGCTCTATAGAGGGAGAATCTGCCAAAAGAAAGACGGGTGTAGCAAGAGGAGGGGGCAATGGAGAGTGGAGCAAAGCCTGCATCTCCTTCAACAAGAGGTGTTAAAGTCAAACAAATTCAATCCAAAGGGATTCATGGTCAAGCTCGAGGAGGGTCACAAATGAAACTTGAAAGTTGTGCAAAATTGGAGCGGAGTTGCTATGTTTGGGTGCCTGGCAGAGTCTGGGAGATTTGCAGATATTGAACAAAAATGGTGGTGCCCTGCTGGAAGTGTTGTAGTTGATCCATAGATACATGCACAAAGATAACGCTAAGTTGGGTGTTGAGTGGGAAGGGGCTGCGGGGAGGGTCGAGGCATGCAAGAGAGTGTGGGAAAGGAAATTTAAAATAAACAAGAGAGAAAGAAATGTTGATATAAACCAGAGAGATGGACAAGGAACTTACCCAAATAGTAAGGAAAGATGCTACAGAGGAGTGTTGAGGAGCGGGTGGGAGGGCAGCTGAAGAAGATGTTGTTAAGAAAGATGAAGATTCATGACAGACTGTGGAGAGTCTTGCATTTACAAAATATGGAGGGTGTAAAGCTGAGCCTAGAGAAGATCTTGATAGTTGATGAGTCCATAAAAAGATATTTAGGTCAAGAGTGCAACATGCTCTGATACCAAATGATGAGATCTAAGTAGGGAAGAAAGAAATCAAAGCTAAACAGCATCAAACAGAAATTTGGATCTGAAAGAACTCCTGTTTATAGTAATTCGAAGGATCTTATTTATAGTTTGAATAGATAGGCCGGAACAAAGTTAACCAGATCAAACTCTACCTAAGTATAATAAATAGTGAAACCCTAACTGACTACGACTAAGCTAACTAACATTCCATTACCTACTATCCATAATAGGATTGTCTACTGGATGTTCAAGGCATATCAAATATCCTAATACACAGAAGAAAAACTCTAACGCCAGAGTAACATAGAAAAAAAATTAGTATTTCTAAGCAGGAAACAAGTAAAACCAAAGGATATCTAAAACCCAATTGACCTGATGATGATGATGTTATCTCCCTAGAATAGAATAATTAAGTTTCAAGGGGGGAGAAGAAGACCAAACCGAGCTGCTGGATGCAAGGAACCTATGCATGCTGCTGGAGATTTTCAAACGTTTGGATCAGATGCTGGGATCAAATTGTTAATGCAAGGGTCGATGTTCTGGATTTCAAATAGGATTGTTTCATTTGTTTCCATGGACTGTTTCGTGTAGAGAAAATTATATTGTGTTCTGGCATTTTCTGATGTTCAGCCGATAATGAGTTATAGTTAATATACGTAAGTCAGAGGACTTTCTGACTATCACATCATTATTTTCCTAAAATTTAAGAATTTATGTATAGATGTGCATCTATGTATTTAAAAAATGTAAAGACATATCCGAGTTTAATTGAATCTCTTTTCTTTAGATGTAATATATCAGGACTCAGAACATTTAACACGGAATCAAAGTCCAGTATTCATACATGTAGAAATGGAACACTAATATTAGAAGCATAAAAGAAAAGGAAGGAACTTATGATGAAGAGTTTCAATGATATAACTCAGAGTGTACCATTCGTTGGATCAATATATTTGTTTTGGTTCTAGGCTTGTTAATTTCTGATATCTATCTGGATTTTGAAACCGTCACGAGGGACATATTCTTAAAACTTCAAACTAAAATTATTATTAAAATTTTAATCAACTGATCACAATCTTTGATTTGAGGTAGTTTGTGTTGAAGAAAAATAATAATACCTATGTTCAACAATATTTATGATCTCATTCCGCAAAATAAAGTAACAAGGTCTTTGCAGTTTACAAAGATTCATAATTTCCAACTTTCCAGGAAATCTAAGAGGACGCTAAAACTTATGGTAGTTTGGGGTTTGGATTACTGACTTTTGTATAGTTGCTATATCAATTGAAGACATTCTTTGATTTAGGCTATTTTAGCCTTATAGATAAAACTTACAGTTTATTTAAGTAACCTTTAACTTATCGTCTTCTTTGAATGAGGACACCTGACGTTCAGGTTCTTGAGTCCAGTCCCTTCGAAACTCAATTATTCAATTCTAGGCAGACAACATCATTAGGTCAATTGGGTTTAGAAGTCCTTTGGCTTTAGGTGTTTCCTCCTTAGAAAAGCTATCTAATAGCTTAATATATATCTGACAAAGCCAAATTGATTTAAGTGGATCCAGTGCTACTTCTTTTCGGTTCGTCATTAAGCGAACAGGGATTATTGGATTGATTATCTGTTTTAATCCTTGATTCCTTTGGCTCTAGGACTATTGCATTTTGGTTTTAGCCTTTTGCTAAATTGTTGGTACGGTTCTGATTTTATTTTTAACTTCTTAAGCAATGAGGATTGTAGACACACTGGAATTGGGCTACTAACATTGACAAATTTCTGTTCAATAGGCACTAGGTCATGGCTTTCTCCCTTGTTGGGTATCAGTTTAAGATTGAAAACATGCTCTAAACCGGCAAAGGCCATGGACTCTTACACTCAGCTATCAGTGTGGCGTGCTTTCAATCAAAAGAACAAAATCTGGCAAAATACAAGAATGGGAGCAAATGGGGTGTAATTATACTCACCGAAAGCGCAGTGGACGAAGATGGGGCGGTTCTGGGACCGTTTTCCGGCAGCCCACCTGACGGCCACATCGATATCTTGAGGGCGAGGGGCGCGAGAATCCCATGTGGGTATGCACATATATGGAAGATTCGCCACACAGGAGCTCTTGGGCAATTCACAGGTGCAGTCAATAACAGCCGGCTCCCCTGGTGGAATATCAGAGGCAGAAGAGGGCCACCCCCCTACATATAACTGCGGAGCCACTTCGCTGTGCACGGGCTCCTTCGATTTCATTCTCCTAATGCCCACATATACGCGAAGCGGAATTAGATAAGGGTGGAACAAAACCAGAGACCACCATGGGAACTGCCCGTCTGTAGTTTTCCCAAAGAGAAGAGGTAGATTGACGGCTGGATGGGCAATAATGGCCGCCAGAAAGCCCACCATGGATCCATGAAGCAGAGGAAACAGAAGCAATGGACTCAATCGTCCTCTCAAGTATATGAATAGGCTGAGGGTTGCTGTTGCACTGATTCCTACTATTTTAGAGATCCCCATGATTGAGTGATGGGAAAAGCTGGAAAATATTAATCAGTTAGGTGAATATTGGATTGGCTTCATCGACACCCATGCGGAGGCCTCCTGCGCTGAACCATGATTTGCCCTCACCATCAATAAGTCTTTCCCGTATGGGAAAATTCTCTGTAATAGGAAAAGAGTCATTTTGTCCTACGTGGAAAAGTTCCCTGTAATAGGAAGAGTGAGTATGGGAAAAAAATTTCATGCGTTATGGGTATAGACAAGTTAACTTTTTCAAAATTGAGAAAAAAGACAAGATTTTATTGGATAGTAAAATTTCTGTTATTATTCTTTGATGAAGGTATTAGTTTGTCTTTTGATTAAAAATATTTGTATAATATTTATTGTTGGAATTAGGGAAATAAAAATATTGATTTTTATATAATAAAAAATACCATATATGTTATGATCTGATTTGATAACAGATTGGAGGTTTTATTGTCAGCTTTGTTATTTCCAATGTTTGATATGTTAGCATATCTAAAGTTTTTGATCATATACGGTCTTTCTGAGTTTTTATTTTTTTCTTGAAATGTTTGGATATCCAAAGTTTTGAAGATAAGAGTCAATTTTTTATTAGTTGACTTCATATTAGTTTGTCCTTTGAATAAATTTATTTTTTACATAGCCTCTATTGTTCGAACTATTGTTACTAAAAAAAAATATTGTTATAAAATAATATAATAAATGTTTTTTTGTACGTAAGAGACCTGCCACACTGCATTTTTTCTTAAATGTTTACAGAGCAGTTCCGACAGACTTAAATGTTTACCTAACAGGCCTCACAACCTTAAATGTTTACTTAACAGGCTTGTTACAATACATTTTCTTCAGGGTTTTTTTTTTATATGCAATGTTCTCTGCAGTGAATATGGGCAATATTGTTCTTCAGCAGCATTGTTGGTTCACTGGTTCATGCTTGCTTCTTGCTTGTTCACTTATTTCTTATTTGCATGTTGTTGTTGGTCATGTTTGCATGTTGGTCTTGTTGCAGTTTGCACGCTTCAGATTCTACAGCCGCGATTGGAACTGCCATGTTGTTGTTCCCCATTGACGGGCGATTTTGGGTGTCGTGTTTAGCTTCGCTTGTTATTTGCAGTTTGCAGGTGGGAAATGTGACTAGTGGGGATGCCTGAGTCGAAATCCTCTTGCAGAACATCTTTGTATGTGAGGAAAAAATATGATTTTCTTTTCCTATGCATCACTATGGTTGTGTTGGAGGTAGGTTCTGTGTCGAACATTGGCCTTCTGTTGTTCCCCGTTGACAGGCGGGTTTGGGTGTCGTGTTTAGCTTCGCTTTCTATTTGCAGGTGGGAAATTTGACTGCTAGGGATACCTGAGTCGAAATCCTCTTGCAGAACATCTTTGTATGTGAGGAGAAAAATATGATTTCCTTTTCCTATGCGTCACTGTGGCTGTGATGGAGGTAGGTTCTATGTCAAACATTGGTAATCAGGAATGAGAAGAACACATCATTACAGTCCTACTTCTCAGGTCGTAGTAATCACATACAAAGATGGACTACAAGAGGATTTTGATCTCTCCCAGTATTAAAAAATACCAGCCGTGAAAACCGCACCTTTCTTAATTGCTTGCACAGTGGCAGGCCTTTGGATGGTCCTGGCAGCTTTGAATGTTTACCTGACAGGTCTCACAGCCTGAAATATTTGGTTAACAAATGTGTTACAATACATTTTCCTCCAAATTTTTTGATACAATCTTGTGTGCAGTGAATTTGGTCAATATTGTTCTTCACCGGCATTCTGGGTCGACTAGTTGGTGATTGCTTCTTGGTTCGTTGGATGTTGCTTATTGTTGTTTGAGTCAACTTTGCAGGGTTGAGGTCATGCGGTTGCAGTTGGGCCTTTTGGTGCTTCTTAACTGGGTTGTTATTTGTTGCTTGCTCTTGTTTGCTTCAACTTTGCAATGTTGGGGTCATGCATCTGTAGTTGGATCTGTTGTTACATGGTTTTATAGTTGACTCTCCGGAAAATACTATTAAGATAAAATAATATGCAAAATTTTGCAGTGGATGTAAACAACATCTCTTATGGCTTGAACCAGAGTTTGTCGGGCTCCAACTATATTTCATAGCTGACGGTGTTTTCCCCATAGTTAATGTCTCTCTATGGCTTCATAGTTATGAGACTAAGTGTTGTTGTGTGAGCGATCAAGTTCTTTTCTCGCTTTTTTTTTCCTCTTGTAAACTTGCATGTTTTTCCCTTTTTTTCTTACCCTCTATTATGCGTTTTTGGTTCTATACTTTGTCACGTTTATGTGCTCGCAGGTTCCCGGTGTGGTGAACTGACAAATCGTCATCTCCATCTATATATTCACATCACGAATCCGATCGTTTTTTTGTATACTTAGCCAATTTTATGAATGCGGGTTCGCGGATAGGTGTTATCAAACTGTGGCAACCCGTGTTCGGGGTATACATCTTGCACCCAAAAATTTTGTGCTTTGAAATTCGACCCCGGACTCCTCGAACTCGCAAGCCTTCCTCTACCTATGATGACTTTGTCTATCCGATGTGCCTTTCCATACTTAGTCGAGTCTTCAAAGTTTCGCGGGTTCACGCACTCCCGGGTTCAAAAAAGTTAAAAGCATTTTTCTCTCCCCTCCATCCCCAATACCTTTTGCCCTTCCCAATGCAGATTAATTATGCTTTTACTAGTGACAATCGACCAGACAGATTCGAAAATATTGGCCTTAATAAGTGGAAATCTCGAGGACATCTCCCATTAAAATGCATAAACAGATGAATATTATGGGATCTGATAAAAAAAATTGCGTCCATTTTGAATTTGCAAAAAGTGTTTGGCTATTTTAGTTTTTTAAAGGCATCATCATAGTAACAATGCAATATTGTACTACCACACTGCCATCCACGAACGTGTCATCCACAGAGATCTTGATGTCATGTCCCTCTTTAATACTGTGCATATGTCACAAGTTGTCATATTTGAGAATCTGCTTGCATATGGAAATGTTAACTCGCGCTATTGTTGATTATTCAACACACATATTCGAAAAGATTGGCATTAATAAGTGTAAAGATTGAGGGCATGTTCCATTAAAACAAATTAAACCAAAATCTACAGAAGATTATACTATCATCCTCCAGCGTTGATTTTAAATATTTATTCCCATTTCTCTCTATCATGGAAGAGTTGGGATTTAAGGTTCCTTCGTTGTAATGTTCCTAGTCATGGACATGTGAGACAACTTAGAGATGCCATTCAGGCCCAATTGAAAGAGGAGGGAATGCTTTTATGTGACATCAGCTTTGAGCAAAAAAAAAACTATGTTAGCCAACAGAAATTCAAACACACACACAAAAAAATCAAGTGTCTCGTGATTGATGTTGTCCCAGTATTCTATGCTTTGGATGGTTGAAAGGCCTGCCTAAAGATTTGTGTGTTGATCTTCTTTGTTTTTTCAATGGGAGTTGGAAGAGACTTTCAAGTCACCTGCAAAATGCTCATTCGTTGAAGTATATAGTTTCTTCCAACAACACAGATTTGGCAAGTGTATCAAATTCTACAGAGCACACAAGAATTTATCTTTCGTCAAAGGAGTCGCACATACCATGGCTTGCAAAATGGTCTGTAATATTCGGAAATGACGCGAAATATTACTCCATTCGTGAATATACTCAGAAAGAAATTATAAATTTGGATCGTTGTGAGTATGAGAAACTGTATGGGTGGTTGAATCAACATCCTAAAATTACAGAAGTTTATATTTCAAAGTTTGTTGAGCTACTTATGGGTGTGGTAACAGACTTGACAGAAGGTCATATTCTTTGTCAAAGTTTGTTCACTATCCTCTGGATGTAGTAACAAACTCCACATACAATCAACTTTCTATCGCCACTGCACAATTTTTTTTACTATTCCTATGCATACAATTGCATCTGGGTCGATGAGCTTGCCCCTCTTTGCACGAATATTCTCCTCCTACTTGAAGGTGGGTATATAACCAGGGAACGACGCTCTCAAAAATTTCTAATGCCCGCATCGACATGTAACTGGGAAAAGTTAATGGGAATAAATTATGGATTATGGACTTTGCAACACATTCTGAGGATTACTTTATACTACCACCTTCTGCAAGAAGTTTCGCGTGTTCAGGTAATGATTTGGTTTCTGGAAATCACCTTTTACTACCACCTTCATGTAATCATTTTATTTCATTCTTTAGAATAGACCTTAATGTAGTGGTGTATTCTAGAGTTGTTTCCACCTACAATTTCTTATTTTTTAAAATATAGAACAATGTATTTTTTGAACACGCACCTGTTCGAAAAGTTTTAGGGGTTGTTTGGGATTCACGTCCTTCAAGGATATTAATTAATCACACAATTAATATTGCTTTTGCTAATGCAATTGAGTCGTCGTCCACTATGGCAATTGCATTAACACTGCAATGTCATGTAATAGATGTCTGACATGTACCTAATGTCAAGGTCATTATCACACAGGACACCCAACGTCCAAAGATTTATGGACTCAAAGCAACATTGTAGTTGTCGTGACAAAGCAACACTAAATTCGATGTTATTTGCAGGTCTAACACTCCTGCAATCTAAGTGCTTTGACAATGACAACCTTGCTTGTTCATCGCATTGTCGCACTGCAGTCAATAACATTATTCCCATTTCCATCGCCAATGTTAATGTCTGAAGCCAAAGCTATCTGGAACCTGGGGTCACCGCCAGTATAGATGCCTAAAGGTGAGACTACATGGAGCCTACGATCACAACTTCTTGCACTTGACATTAGTATCAATAGTGATCAAAAGTTGATTGTATATCGATTCTGTTACTGCATCCAGAGGTCGCTCAACACTCTTTGACATAGAAATCGGTTGTCTGTCAAGTCTATTACAACTTTGGCATAAAGCGTTCTGTAATTTTATAATGTTGATTCAAACGCGCATACACTTTCTCACATTCATGGGTATCCAATTTTATAATTTCCTTCTGAGTGTATCCAGGCATGGAGTAATATTTGGCATCACTTCCGAACATTCCAGACTATTTTGTGGTCTGCCATGTCTGCCACCCCTACGACGAAAGACATATTCTGATGTGATCTGCCACATTTGATACACTTGATAGATCTGTGCTACTGGAAGAATTTGTTTACTTCAACAGAGGAACATTTTGCAGCTGACTTGGACGACCCTTCCAATTTACAGTAATAAAACAAAGAATTTCAACATACAGATCTTCAGGCAGGCTTTTCAACCAAACAGATGATCGAATACAGGGAGAATAGCAGTCAGAACATTCTTGAATTTTTTTTTTGTTGGCTAACAAGATTTGTTTCCCACAAAGCTGACGTCACATAAAACCACTCACTCGTCTTTGAATTGGGCCTGAATCGCATCTCTATGTTGTCTCAGATGTTAATGATCAGGAACATTACAAGGAAGGCACCTTAAACCCCAAGTTTTCGACGACAAAGGGAAATTAACAGTTAGCAAAGTATGGAATGTTGAATAACCAGCCAATGCAGGCAAGCCATATCTAGAAGAGACAAGCTATTCAAAAAGCTGGGATAGATCTAGTTGGCAGAACCAATTAAGTCTAAGACCCGAAATCGATATTCACCTCGTTGTTTTTTACGAATCAAGCATTTGATGGTCAAGTTGAAATCTATTAAAGATTGTCCACAAGCTTCATTATTGTACATATTTTATTTTTTTTCTCGGTGGCAGGCCCAATCACAATCATCATGGCAAATAATCTCAGTTGTATTTTGTAACCCAGTTTATTTGAATATAGAATATTTGATTTTTTTGTATGGTGTTTTCCAATCTCTGGTGTTGTTTTTTATATTATTTTGTACTTTTTTGTGTGTCGTTAAACATGGATGACAAGCTTTTCTTTCTGTTGCCCAACACTTTGATTTAAATAAAGGCCACTATGTTCGCTCCTTACATTTTACATGGAAGAATAATTTGTCATAGGCCATACTTATGTGGCGCCCACCCTATACTTAAAGAAATAAATGGGAGGACCCGTCCTGCTTTCATTCTTCGGGGTCTCGTAAATAGAATAAATTAATGACTCTATTACAACAAGGCAACTCAAGTGTTGACACCATGTTCCTGTTCAATATTTTGCATATATTGCAGCTTCTTCTATTTGATAATATCCGTGCATATAAAAAATGTTGTGTCATATGTGTGTGTGTGTGTACATATATATATATATATATATATATATATATATATATATATATATTTATTTATTTTTCTTTCTATTGCTTATGGGTTTCAATGAAATTTGTGAACCGAACAACATCCTGCAAATTGGAAGATGATTTTCATTTGGACCAGAAATAATCTATTAACATATATTGATATGAATACTATTGGAATAAATATAAACACTTTCTCTTTAAATTTTCCCTGTTTTCTCCCCCTCTATTATTCCTTTGTGGTTCTATATTTAGTCGCATCTCTATGATCACGACCTCCTGGATTCGCGGATTGGCAGATGCTTATCTTTATATATATCCTCACACCATGAGCTCGACAGACCGCGGTCCCTTTCAATACTTAGCCAATTATCTGACCACCGAGTCCTGGGTTTGTGGTATCCAACACTCATGTCCTATGTTCTGTCATATACATCTTGCACCCAAAGAACTTTTGTGATCTGCAACTTATTCTTTTACTAGTGAGGACTAACCAGGGATTCAAAAAGATTGGCATTAATAGATGAATAGTAGATGTTGTTTTGTGAGATACTTGGCCCTTTTTCCCTTTTCTTCTTCTCATCTATTATCACTTTCTAGTTATACACTTAGTTGGCTTTCTATGATCGCGGATTTCAGGGTTGGCAAGTTGACATATCTTCATCTCCATCTATATCCTCACATGACGAATCCGACCGACCGCTATTCCTTTCCATACTTCGCCAATTTTATGGTCGTAGTTGTCGGGTTGGCCCTTTCGAACTCTACTACTTCTTGTTCCGTGATATACATCTTGCACTCAAAACTTTTGTGATCTACAATTCAACCACAGACTCCTCAAACTCACAAGCTTCACTCTACCAGGTTTCACAAATGTTTCAAAGTATATGTCGTTGCCTTCCATCCCCACTAACTTCGTGATCTTCCCAAAATACATTGATTATGGTCTTAATAGTGACAACTGAACACACTGGTACGAAACAAATGGCACCCGGACCTCTTCCATATACAAATTGATTGTCGGACTCCAACATCATCCCCTCTTCCATGTTACACATTCTGCATTCAAATGTTCTGAGCGCTACAATTTGACCGTCGGGGCCTCACGTCTTCTGGGGAGACCTTCTCACCCTATTTTGGATCCTCACGTTGGCGGGTTCACGAAATCTCCAATTCCTAGTCATTGTTTCTCATTCTAGCCATCCTCATACTTCTTTCCAAATATGCAACACTAGAAGTTTAATGCTAAGATGCCATCATGCAACAACTGTAAATATTTTCATTAATAAGCAAAAGCCTCGAGGACTAACCATCCCTAAGGAACTTGTCCAGAAACATGTAGAGAATATCTTGCCAGGTAATGGGAAAGCTATTACAAATTTCAATATATTAGCGAAAACAAGTTCGGGCCAGCGTTTCCCTATTCCATACTTGGACACTATTTTGATTGCGGGTTCCTAGATTGACGACCTCAAAATTGTGTTTCGAATCTTCCGTGACTTGCAAACAGTGCCCGGAGTTCCGCGATATACAATTTGTCCTTTGGAATGCCCTGTCACGAGCCCGATCGTTCATCGTTCCTTTCAATAATTATCCCCAAGTTGGTTGTATCTCCATGACCTTGTACATTTACTATGTATCAAGTCCGACCTATCGTTTCCCTGTTCCATACTTAGACACTTTTTTTACTGCGGGTTCCCGGACTGGCAGACTCAGGATTGTGTTTCCAATGTTCCGCGACTAGCAAACAGTACCCGGAGTTCTGCTATATACAATTTGTCCACAGGAATGCACCATCATTCCCTCTTCCATGTTACACGTTCTGCGGTCAACACTCCCGAGAGATACAATTTCACCCTCAGGCCCTCACCTCTATTGGTTATATCTTCTATCCCTATTTCAAAGCGTCACCAACCACTTTCGATAATTATCCATTCCTTAATTGTTGTTCCCTGTCCCTGCCACCTTCCTACTTTTCTCTGAATATTCAATTGGCAAGATTCGTCATGCATGAACCTTAAACATGTCATTAATGAGCGAAACGCTCGAGGAGATCTCGCACACTTCTTCCATATACAAATTGACCACTGGATTCCCATATCATCCTCCTCTTCTGTGGTACACATTTTGCACTCAAGTTCCGAGACATACAATTTGACCCTCGGGAAGTCACATCTCCTGGGGAACCATTGTCACCCTAATTTTGAAGCCCATCCAACCACTTTACATACTTGTCCATTTCATGGAATCTCTTTCGCGATTCCTCGGGTTGGCAGGTTCACAAAATATCCAATTCTTAGTCACTGTTTACTATGCCTGACCAAAGTTTAATGCTAACATTTTTCCATGAAACAACCATACAGACCATCATTAAAAAATAAAAAAAAAGCGTAGACGAGACAGTGAAATTTAAATGAAGCTTGACTCCTCGAATTTAAATTAATTTATCTTTTCTTATTTTCTCTTTTCTGCCCAGAGACATGCATAAAATGTATTTCCATGCAATGGGATATATATTACAAGTTTCAATATATTAGCGAAAATGAATCCGCCCAGCCGTTTCTCTATTCCATACTTGAGCCACTTTTTCGATTGCAGGTTCCCGGATAGGCAGGCTAACGTTTGCACTTCCATTGTTATGTGTCCTGCAAACATTACCTGGACTTCCGCGATATACAAATTTCCCTCTAGACTGTCCCATCATGCCCTATTCCGTGTTATGCGTTTTTCACTAAAAAAATTCGGAGACATACAATTTGACCCTCGGGCCCTCAGCTCCAACTGTTGCACCTTGGAACCCTATTTTGAAGCCTGCCTGACTGCTTTCGATAATTAGACACTCCTTAATTTCTCTTTCTCGTCCCCGCGACCTTTGTACTTCTTTCTTAATATGCAATTAATAACCTTTCATGCTAACAGCTCACCATGCAGGAACTGTCAACATTGTCATTAATGAGTGAAACGCTCGAGGAGATCTTCTATTAATATGCATTAAACCAAGATCTGCATAGAGTTATATTATCCCTTCTGATTTTTCATCTCAAACATGGGTCGTCACGTTGGCCCGTTCAGGAAATATCTAATCCTTAATTGTTCATTGTCGTATCCACCATGTTTGCACTTCTATGTATGCAATTACTAGTCTTTAATGTTAACAATGCATCATGCAACAGTCGTCGAAATTGTCATTAATGAGCAAAAGTCTCAAGGAAATATCTTATTCACACGCATTTGGACTAAGATTTGCGCAGGGTTGTATTATCCCTTCCAAATTTTCATCTCGGAGATCATCTGGAGCAAACGAATGCCCTTGTAAACTTATGGCAGCAGCTCGACAACAGTTCTGTGGCGATACAGTGAATATCTTTGGATGTGAGGACCAAAACTTCCAGTGGTCCAGGGCATACTCTTACTATTCATCCTATTCCGCCCAGAACGAAGTGATTTGGACCTCTGGAATCGCTCATGTAGGTTGCGTCCCTAAGGTTTTTGACTGTAAGGAGGTGGTCTCTTGGTGCGCCAAAAAATATATTCCAAGCCAAAGAATTATTCCACTGCGCTACCATTCTCTTGTTTCTTTGTCACCTCAGGTCTTCTGCAAGATGTTAATATTGTCGGAGCCAACGTTGACCTTCAGAGGACAAGACTGCAAGCAATTCCTAGAAAAACATGATAACGGGTTGGACCTCTTACCCGACTTCCTCAAAGACCCAACAACAATTCTTGAAGATATCACAAAGTTGCATGTCAGTTCCTTTAGAAATCCATTCCGGGAATTTCTTGGTTGTTTACAAGAATAACAGGACAGGAATCCACGACAAGCATTTCCCGTATAGTTATTTATATTTTCTACTTCACAGTCAAGGAACAATTCATTTTCGATTGGGGGAAGCTAATTTCCATTGAAATTTGTTCCCAGCTATCACGATTAAAAGAATCGAATAAATTTTATATGTCATCCTACTTGATTTTCGCAATAGTGCATTGTTGTCTGTTTCCAAAACTATCTATGTCCAAGAAAATAAACTATGAATTCAACACAGTACATTCTGGTACCAGGCCTTGTCGAGGCACAAGGCCTCCCATTGTTTCAATGAGGTTTTTAATGACTTTGTCTCAGCTTTCAAAGATTTATTGTTAGGAAAGGATGCTCCTCGGATGTCTGGCCAGGCAACCAAGTTTTTGGACAAGAAGGGGACACTTGAACAAAAGGAAAATTATACTGTACTAATGGTCTTTGGCTCCAAGGAAAATCCTTCTTTCCTTCCATGCCACATCATGGATAAGATGTTTGTTAGAGAAATAGCAAGGCAATACAACCACTGGTTGCATTTTTTCCATGACAAGAGAAAAAAACAGTTCTTTCCTCTGCCCTAAAAAGTCAGGGACTTCGTGTGTTTTAACGTCAACAAGATTGACGAATTCGCAGGACATTTCAAGAACTTGAACCTAACATATGCTGAAAGGCTAAAAGGGTTTGACCCTAATGGGAATTTTTGAGAAAATTTACTATCAGTTGGCTTTAGCAGCTCTTTTATCCATAGATGCCTAACCGAAGACAAAGACAGTGACAACAACACTCCTGCTTCTGACGATTGTGACATAGAGACATTGCAAAGCACGATTGAATTGTACAGACAACAAGTAAAAGTATCCGGTGAGAAGAGTGTCCAGTCCCCGGCCAACACTCCCAAGAGCATGACATCACGGAGCATCACTTCAATGGCCCACCCTAGTAAGAAAGCAACCCAAAAATCTTCAAACAGAGGAGGAGATAAGAACCCTCCTCGCGCAAAAATTGATAGTTCTCACAAGCTTCCCCTGACGAAGAAGATAAAAAACATTGTAGGGCAGGCAGAAGAACTCGAAATTGAAAGTGAGCACATGGAGCTTGAAACTGAAATTGAGCACATGCACAAAGTTCACTCGTCTGTGGACGCAATGCACCATAGTTCCACAATGGAAATATTTGAGACCGATTTTTTCGATGAAGATGAATCCTTCGTATTCCAGAGCACTATTTTTGAAAGCCAATCTAAAAATTTAATCATTGAAAAGAGAGATGTAACAAATAAGAAAGACAAATCTCGTACATAGATTAACTTTAGGAAAATGCGGCCGTCCAAAATCTCCCGATTTCACCGCGTAATCGGTGATTCTCTTGATGATTCCATTGGAGGAATTGAAGTGGAGAATGCCAGACTGAACAACTAAGTCAAGGAATTGGAGGAGGTTTTCATTACTACCCCAGAGTTTGCTAGTCCTTTAGAAAAAAACATGCTTGCTACCCCTGCAGCCAAGTTAAAAGGATCCTCCAACCTCCTCAGATTGTGTAGATTCATTGTAGAGAATAACATCAAGAAAAGAATGCAGCTAATTACTGAAGCCTGGGAAACATCACAAAATATAGCTTCCTTTCAAAAGAGGGCAAGTGATTTGCACATACATTTGCAGAGGAATTTAAAAAATGAACAACGTTTCTATGAACATATGGTGACTCCTTTTTCCAACCATGCCATCAACATCTCAGATCTGCAAAGAAGACAAGAGGATCTCCCCTCCCCAAAGCAGAGCAAACAATTAAAAGCATGATGACAAAAGAAAGTTAAGAATCTGCAGCTTACTGTCGAATCATGTGAACAAGCCATATCAGAAAAAAGAATAATTATTCAGAAACCTGACCCAAATAGACTTAGCCGGAAGTACCAATGAGGTTCAAGACCCAAACTTAATCCTCAAATCCTTGTCCTTGACCAAAGAAACCTTCGATGAACAACTTGATATTTTAAAGGGGTTGTCTTTAGAAAAGTTTTACGACATCCTTGAATATGGTGTATATGAGGTTGAGAAATGGCTACTAGACTATTCGGCACACAATGAAGAAATTGAATAGGATCTGCATAGTATTTATATAGATCTAAGGAAATTAGAAAATGAGCTTTTCAACATATAAATCCAGGATGAAATCAACGTGGCCCCCATGAGAAGCTACATTGAAGAATGGTTCCAACGGAGAATGGACAAGCTCATTGACGAAGGGCAACAACCGGTTGGCACGATTCCAGTTGTCCTCGACGACAACAAAAAAAACGCATCGACTTCATAGTAAGTTTATACTAATCACATTTTGTTTTCTTTATCAATTCAGTTATTCTGCCTCTTTAAACAAAAATCTCTAACCAAAGACTCATAACTTCCAATTTCTTCTTTTCAGGTCTTCCTCTCTACTGTTGTGCACTTCTTCTTTCTAAAGTCCTATTTCTTGTACTTATTTCTTTTATGGTTTGTGGGAGCCCCAATCCCAGTCTATATGAAAAACGCATTTAAATTTCCAGAAATATGGAATAGATTCCAAAAATATGGAACAGATTCCAAAAATATGTAACATGCATTATTAATTTTTAATAGACTTCAAAGAAAACTAATTCGAGAATGCAATTTTTTTTTTCCTTCAACTATGTTGGATGTCAGGAAATTGTGTTTATTATATTTGAATGTTTAATGTGTGCGATTCATGGTCCTTTTTTCCAGGAACCTTTGCTGCAAGGCATTATTAATTTTTGATAAATTTCAAAGAAAACTAATTCAGAAATGCTAAAAAAAAATTCCTTCAACTATGATGGATGTCAGGAAATTGTGTTTATTATATTTGAATGTTTAGTGTGTATACTTCCTGGTCCTCTTTTCCAGGAACCTTTATTGCAAGTCATTGAGACAAAAAATTTCTAAGTCCCATGTTTGAACTATACACACCCTAGGAAAAAACTACCTCATTCACATATTAACCTTCAGGGTCATCTACAAGCCAAATGTCTTGTCACTGGCCCGTGAAACGCTGCCACAAGTCATCCTCTGCATGGATGCCACATGTACTTCAAGATGCTTCCGACGTGTCTGTGCTCGGTCCCGCCGTAACACTTCATTTATTCCCATTCCAACCTGGCAGGGACTATGTTGCCATGCAACACTTGTTATAGATATAGGGAATGGATTGTATATAATGAGGGTTTTCATGGGAAAATCTGAAGGGGTAGCGAATGGAAATGGACATGGACATGGTAAATTATAGTTTGAATCTTTTTTGAAATGTAAAATGTTTGGATACATTTTGGAGGTTTTAAAAGTATTCACGTATATTTGTTAGGGGAAGCGATTTATTGTGTGTTGGGGTTCAGAGACTTTGGTTGCACCAAAATTAGTTAAGTGGCTCAACAGATTTAAGTTGTTACAGTAGATTTATGACATTGGAGAGTCAATATGGTGTCAAAGCCAAAGTGAAGGAGGAAAAGGTTACATCGTTCTCACTAATGGAGAGCTAGTGTGGGTAGGTTGTATCACCAATCCTATCACAATTTAGAGTCAATGCAACTATAGGTGCTATTATTCTAGTGTTTAGTGGCACAAGCATCGAACCAAGAGTTTCATCACAATATGCATCTAGAGGTATGTATGTTGAGGGTTTCATTCCTAAAGAGGAGTTTTGTCTATCTATGGGTTTAGTTAACTGTTTTTTAAGGAATCTGAGTTCCTAAGTTGGGGGTTCCCTTTATTGAATGTTAGTTTCCTAGTCTCTGTGGCGCAAGGTTTCAACCATATGGTAATCTCCTCAGTGCCTCTTCCAATGGAAGGAGGTGGTTATTTTCTTGATTTTCTTAGGGAAAAACGTTGTCCCAAAGTGACATGTTGTTGGTCGATTGGATGTAGATGTGGGAAGGCTAGTTCTTACACTCACTTCCAACATCACTATAGGTGAAAAGGGGGATGTTGGAGGTTTGGATGCAAGGGAGGCATCGAAAAAGAGAAGAAAGAAAAAGCATGTAAAGTTAAAGGCAAGTCCAGTGAAACTTGTTTTGGGTTATGATATTAAGTTGCACAAGGTGGCTAAAATGGCTTCAAAGGTCATAGTAAGGAATTTTATGAGAAGGAAGATGGGTGAAGTGGCACTCTATTCATGGCCAAAATATTCTTGGGTTTCAATTCTTGGCTATATTCCAAAATTTTACATCATGTCATGTGCGTGGATGGGTTTTCTCCTTAGAACATAGGAGGACATAAAGAAGATCTTAGTATCATATTGGAGGTGGAGGTCAACATCGTTGGTCTATGTATTTTTATGCTCATTCATAAAGAATTGATGTGACCCCCATATGGGTCAAGCTTCTGGGACTTCCACTTGAATTTTGGATGCAAGTGGTTTTCAGAGTTGGGAATTTCTTGGGGGAGTTCTAGAAAGTCAATCTGGTTTTTTTTAGATATTGGGCATATGTTTGTAGCATGTGTTCTTTTTGGCATCGATTTGAGGGAAGGTCTAGCTTCAACACTAATGTTGTAGAGAGGGAACCACTCATGTACACAAATTATTGATTATTGTGGAGTTCATTTTAGATGTGCACGATGCCACAAATATGATCATGTGGAGAACTGTTCCTTACCCTTTCACCAAAGGTCGGAGGATAGAAAGGGCAGTGTAAAGGATGGTGGTGTTGAAATTCCATCTCCATATTCAAATGATATGTCTCCAAAAGTATCATTAGAAGAAGCTCAGGTGGTGGTCTATGAACATTTACAAGTTTCTATTGTGGTGATGGTTCCTAAAGGTGGGGATTCCATGCCAAATCTAGCAAAGGGGAAGGAGAATAAAGAGTTATGAGAGACTGAGGTTTCTCTGGTCGATCCCACTCCTACTCTAAAGCTTGAGCCATCAATAGGTATGTCTATCAAATACTTGGTTCCATTAAAAATCATTTCTCCTATTGTTTAAGGGTAGGGGGTTTTGATGATTTTGTATTTGAGGAATGGAATGGGAATGTCGGGAATGTGATTGTTCAAGGGTTTCCAGGATTGGAGAGTTAGGTTCTACTTCTATGGTTTTGGGGAATCTTGGGACTATACTAGAAGAAGTATGGCTTAAAAACCCAATCCCTTACACTACCAATAACCTAGAGCCAAAGAAGCTTGGTATCATACTAGAAGGATTTGTCAAAGAAGAAAACTCTAGGTGTTTTCTAAGGTCTCAAAAGGAGGACATATGCAATTAAGAAGGTGGTGTTCTAGGATGCTTTGCAGTGATGGTGATCTGAATCCGAGGTGACCTTGATATCAATTTGATCTGGTTCTAGGTTCACTTAATGAAAGTATCAGTTATAAGATCATTTTAATTGAACTTGATTGCATTAAAGGTGAACATATGTGCTTGTGAAAGGCTTGAATCCAAATTGTATATAAACTTGGTGCATGAGTTGTTAGTCTCATAATCCATTACAATATGCATTTAATAATCATAATTGCAGAAATAAAGATATGCATAAGAAACACGAGACAATCATATAAGAGGAAGAGATCATCGAGGTGTTAACAGAGTTCACCAGAACCTTATGACTACGTCTCTGGATTCGCTTGGAATATGAATTGTTTTTCATTGCTTCTCCTAATGTGGGGTTGATTCTCCTTTATAGAAAAGGGTTACATCTTCTCCCAAATGAAGGGGCAACAAGGATCTCCCAATGTAGGGGCTCACATACTCTCCCAATAAGGGGCTTAACTCTCCCAATTAAGGGGCTTACAAATTACAAGCATGATCACTTGATTCTCTCCTCAAAGAAATCTGCCCCCAAAAGCCTCCCAATAAAGGGGTTTAAATAATTTTTCCTAGCTCCATAATCCAAAAAGACAATATTCATGAATTTAGGATCTAGTACCTGCCCAAGGACAAAATTGAGAAAGACCCTTAACTTCCTCCTTGAGACTAGGAATCCACTTGTAATAAAGTGAGGAAGAGTTCAAACCAACTCATGAGACCCTTAACTTCCTCCTTAAGACTAGGAAACTAATTTCCTCTTAAAATTATGAAACTCATTTGTGAGTTGGTTTCTCAAATAAAACTAATTTCCCATTTTTACAAATAATACGTGAGATTCCACTCACTCCAAGTATTCCTCTTTTTTCCCCTTAGAATTAGGAAACTAATTTGTGAGTTGGATTCTCACAACTAATTTCCCGTTTTTACAATTAAATGAATAATACGTGAGATTTTCCAACTCACTTCAAGTATTAATCATTTATCACAATTAAATCATTCATGATTAATTAATTATTCTTTGCCACCTATCATTAATTAACATTTTAATGATATTTTTCATGGTATGCAAATTTATAGTTCCATGTGTGGAGATCCTCCTAGATCATACCTCCCCACAAAAAACACTTTTGGTCCTCCAAAAGTATAGAGAGGAACTTGAATATCCACAACTAGTTTCTAGGAAGACTCTTACACTCCACGATGCACTTCCCCACTGCTCAATTTGCATAAAAAATGTCTCTGACAAGCCACACCCTTCTTCTCCTTCACCTTTGTATTTCAGAATGAGGATGTCGATGCCAACACTTGCATCAATGCAAATCGGTAGCTAAAAATACATGATCACAACTTCAAAGAAATACCATACTTTCCAGAAGTTTATAAACACTCATGGACAAGTTTACAATGATTGCCAAAATAGGCCTAGGCAAAACAATACCTCTCACTCAACAGTGGTTACAAGACCCATTGTAATGTTTAGGCATAAGACAAATGCCTCTCACTCAACAGTGGTTACTGGATTCTCACAAGCATGTGGCAATGTCTCTCCTTCAAAGAGACAATCTCCTCGGACAATATAAGGGCTAAGTTCTCACAGACATGTGGCAATTTCTCTCCTACAAAGAGACGATCTCTTCTGGCGAAGGCTGATCTCTTTTGATGAAGGTTGATCTCACACACACGTGTGGCATAAGATGGACTCTCTCACATCCAGTGGCAAAGGTCCTCTTTGAATCTACAACACACATTCATCCTCTTGCAATTTTCAAAAAGAGGCAAAAACCATAAATGCATAAACCTTACATTGGTTTTCATGCCAAGGTGCTCAAAGCATTGCTCAAATATTGACATACACAACACTGGCAAGTCTGTCTCGTCATTCTGCAACTTTTGACTATAAACACGACACGTTCTAAAAGATGCAACTTTGCCTCGAAAAATGTGCCATGCATTAATGAAAAAAGTGGGCTTCAACCATGAGCCCTGAAAATCCATTGTTCAGATCCAAATTTTGACTGCACCAATGGATTCGTGGCAAAAAATCGTGCAAAAATGACTATAAATTTGTCAAATTCTGTCACTGTCACTTCCATGCTCCCTCATGGGCTCTCTACCTCTATTTGCATGCCAACATGACCGTATCTTCTGAAATAAATGTGCTTGCCAACTCAACATGCTATTGTCAGCATTGCATGGTATGCCACATCATCGGCCCAGTGAGTGCTATGTCAACATATGACTTGCCATGTTATCTACCTAGTCATCGCCACGTCATGTTGATGTCATCATCCATACTGCCATGCCAGTTGTTGACGTCATCATACATACTACCACATCAGTTGTTGACGTCATTGTTCGTACAACCGATATCATCATTCATACTGCCACGTCAGTTGCTGACATCATCATCAATATTTCCACATCATCATCCGTACTGCCATGTTAGTTGTTGATGTCATCATCTGTACTGCCACACCATCTTCTAACATAATCATTTGTACTGCCACGTCAGCTGTTGATGTCATCGTTCGTATTGTCATGTCATCTGACATGTTCATGTCTGTACTACCACGTCATTATGTTGATGCCAACGTCGTACTACCATGTCATCCTATACATATTGCCATGTCATCCATACATATGACACTTGTCACCCTCTCATGTTTCCACGTTGGCATGATGATGTCATGCTAACGTAAGCACCATACGGATTTCGCTAGTTTCACTTGTTTGGCGAAAACTTCAGATGGCAATATCTTTTGCACCGTGACTCCATTTGATGAGACGTTTATGCAGTTGGAAAGCTTGCGGCGAGCTCTTCGATTTGGTGTGTTTTCGTCGAATTATGGGCACTTTGATTTTTGAGGTATTTTGGAGCCCCATGGCTCATCTAGGCTACTCATTTCCTATTTTTCTGGCTTAATGGGCCTTCTTTGCTATCTTTTTACTTCGGAGATATATTGGCATGCTTCTCTTGCTCTCTGGATGCCTGCATAGTTTGTTTGTCCTTCTTTGGACCAAGTTCAGGATTAAGCTTCCATCATTTCTCAATTCAATGTCCTCATATACAAAAATAAGTGCAATAGTTGTGTGAATTCATGTCCAATTCGCCTTCACCATACCCCAATTCTGCATATCAAGGTCTTCTTTCAACCTCCAGTGGTTGAATGATACCTTGTCCATTTATACCAAGGCCTCCTCCTTTATACCCCATCTTCCTCAGCAACTTCAAGCCAATGCCCTTGGTGTGTTGTTCAAAGACTCCAAAAGAAGCATCAACATTAATGAGGGAAGGAACTGAACATGGATAATCTTTTACCTCCATTCATATCTGTGACACTTAGTCATCTTCCTGAAGTGTGGCCAACTGCTCCTCCTAGTTGGATGAAGTTGTAAACGAGGATTCTAGGAAACCACCTTGGTTCCCTCATGTTTAGAGAGCATCGTCTATCATCTGACAATATGTGCAACTATCAACATCATCACGACAATAACCATAACTAGTATACATGCCATGGCCACAAGATGGAATCTTTGTTGCCTCTGTCGTGTAGCATTCTCCAACTTGCTCCTCCATAGCTTGTAGCTGCAGCCGCAGTTTGGAATTTTCTTGAAGCAACCTCCTCAATTCCACATTCTCTGCTTGGATGGTCTGGTTGACTTCTTCAAGCTCACGAAGCAATGCATTCTTCGATGTTTTTCCCATCTTGTCTTCAACACCTGCAATTATTTCAATCTTTCTCTGATACCACTTGATTTGAATCTGGGGTGACCTTGATATCGACCTGATCTGGTTCTAGGTTCACTCAATGAAAGGATCAGTTATAAGATTTTTTTAATTGAACTTGATTGCAGTAAAGGTGAACATATGTGCTTATGAAAGGCTTGAATCCAAACTGTAAAGAAACTTGGTGCATGAGTTGTTAGTCTCATGAACCATCACAATATGCATTTAATAATCATAATTGCAGAAATAAAGATGTGCATAAGAAACATGAGACAATCACATAAGAGGAAGAGATCACCGAGGTGTTAATAGAGTTCACCATAACCTTCTAGCTACGTCTCTGGATCTGCTTGGAATACGAATCACTTGTCATTGCTTCTCCCAATGTGGGGTTGATTCTCCTTTACAGAAAATGGTTACATCTTCTCCCAAATGAAGGGGCAACAAGGATCTCCCAATGTAGAGGCTCACATACTATCCCAATAAGGGGATCGACTCTCCGAATTAAGGGGCTTACAAATTACAAGCATGATCACTTGATTCTCTCCTCAAAAGAGCCTCAAAGGGACTCCAAAAGCCTCCCAATAAAGGGGTTTAAATAATTTTTCCTAGCTCCATAATCCAAAAAGACAAGATCCATGAATTTAGGATCTAGTACCTACCCAAGGACAAAAATGAGAAAGACCCTTAACTTCCTCCTTGAGACTAGGAATCCACTTGTAATAAAGTGAGGAAGAGTCCAAACCAACTCATGAGACCCTTAACTTCCTCCTTAAGACTAGGAAACTATTTTCCTCTTAAAATTAGGAAACTGATTTGTGAGTTGGATTCTCACATAAAACTAATTTCCCATTTTTACAAATAATACATGAGATTTCCACTCACTCCAAGTATTCCTCTTTTCCACCTTTAAAATTAGGAAACTAATTTGTGAGTTGGATTCTCACAACTAATTTCTCGTTTTTACAATTAAATGAATAATACATGATATTTTCCAACTCACTTCAAGTCTTAATCATTAATTACAATTAAATCATTCATGATTAATTAATTATTCTTTTCCACCTATCATTAATTAACATTTTAATGATGTTTTTCATGGTATGCAAAGTAATAGTTCTGTGTGTTGAGATCCTCCTGGATCAGATAGGAAAGGGAAGAAGGGATGGTATAGAGGGAGAAAGTGTCACATAAACCTAGCTCACAACTCTCTATTGAAGGGGCATTTAAAGGAAGCCATCCCCAAGGGTGTGTCCTTAATGATTTGTTTGTCGTTAAATTGTAGGGGAATGGGCCATCCCTCTAAAAAATAGGCTCTCAAACATCTCATTGATGCTCAAAATATAGAGATTCTTTTATTGCAAGAAATAATGGGAGATGGGGAAAAATTCTATGAGGATTTTGTAACATCCTCGTTACCAATCTGCTATGATATCGTAATGTAACATCCTCGTTACCAACTTTCTATAATACCAAATTGTAACATACCCCGTTACCAAACTACTCTGATACAAATATGTAGCATACCCAACCTACTACTAAGAAACACTACTCCAAAACCTAGTGCGCAAATTCTACTCTATAACATTGGTCTACGTAGAAATACTTGAAGTAACGTGCTCAACCCCAAGCTGGTTCGTGCCACCCAAAATTTCCTCTTTTGACACAAATTATAACAACAGAAGTTACACAATACAATTATGTGCACAAACATACTGGGCATACCACAATATTGTGCATGCAATCCATTATGAACATGTGATTTCTATTGCACGCGCAACCGTTCTAGTGCCGTACACAAATTTTGTTTTCCTTGTGCATGAGAACTGCTTCCATGCACACACAACCATTCTAACCTCGCCTCATAGACTCATGACCATTATTATAAGGTTAAATTAACAGGAATAAATAACAACAATTGCCATACTCTGCATGTATGACTATGAATACTAAATATCAACACCACACTTACATGTGCAAGCAACATTATACATAATAACAACAATTACTTATATGCAACATCATACAAGAATTAAACCAATATCAGACATAGATAATTAAGCACTCAGTAAATGAGAGAAGCACATAAAGGACACTTATCTTTTATGAAAAGTCACCAACTGTGTGCAGAACTCAGACGTTCCTCCCAGCCATAGACGTTTTTTCTTATATACTTTCAGAAACAAGTCACCCCCGAGCTAGGGCGTAACTCTACCAGGGAAAAAGGGTTCCTAATGCCAGGCTAAGGTATGATAATCAACATAATTGTTCAATCCAAGGTGCCACTGCTCCAACTAGCCTACAGTATCTCATTCCCCACATGCATGTCCCACCTAAGGAAGTGTGCCCCTTCTTTGCTCAACAGTCCCTCTACTACCCCACTTCCCTTCCAATCCTTCAACAACAAGATGGAAAGGAAGCCTCGGATCCTTGTAACTAATGCTCAGTGCACTAGGGGACAATTCCCCAAAAAACTCTCACCTGGAGAGAATACTCACGGGACTGACAACCCGCCTCTTCAACAACAAATCTCTCACCTCGAGAGAATGCTCATGGGCATGACAACCCACCTCTTCGACAACAAAACTTTGGTTACAATACAAAAAAATCCTTTACAAGATTTTTGTTGGGCCCGAGATATGATCATTTTCATGACGTTATTATACACTTTTTGCCATATGTACATATGGGTTTTTATCTTTCAAAGGAGCTTTTTGAAGAATTTTATAATAAAATGGTATAATCGGCATGAGGGAAAAACACACCATGTTTCTTGCTCTGGCACTTGATCCAACACTCGTTCTGGTACTTGATCCAACACTCGTTCCAACACCCAGTCTTGCACAAAAACGCAAGGCGAGTTGGCGGTTATGGTATTGGCGGCCAGTGATGGACAAATCGAGCACGTGGGTTTTGTTTGTCATCAGCCCCTCTAGCTACTAAGCTCAAGAAAACTCGATTTCAGTTGTCCAAAGAGGGAGATTATTGGCTTCTTCTGTTTTGTTAGTTATGGCCGCATTTATTGTAATTTGCCAAATTTAGAGGTTGTTTGACCCTCCTGTGATCAACCACCTGGGTTGTAAACCTATAAATACTACCAGGATGATCATTAGATTGTTAAGCAAGTAGAATAGCCATTAGATTGGAGATAAACTCGTTGTACTCTATTTTTTATTTTTCACATTGCCAGAATAGTGCAAGAACTGCGTTTTTTACTTTCATGGTGAATTCGGCCTGTTGAAGTTCGTGGTGTGCTTGTAGAGGGTAGCCACGACTTGTTGGGGGGCCCACCAGTAGTTTGGTGATGCTCAATGTGTTGTTTATACATTTCATAATTTAAATTGTCTTTTATTTCCTGTACATGCATGTTTTATGTTTTAATTAGCTAGCTGTGATTTAATTGTTTTATTGTTCTTTTGCAGGTTAGTGTGATGGATTATGTTAGCATGAATTAGTTTTGTAGGCTAGGAATAGACTTGCAAGTCTTTACACTAACCCCATATGCATCTAGATATCAGATTACACTTTTATTTATGATCTTACAGTCAAGTTTAAAACACAGTTGTTTTTAGAATAAAACAGAGCTCTATTTGGGTTTCATTTGACAGGGATCTTTGATGGATGGATAGATTTAATTCTAGTTCTTAATCATAGTTTGCTTGTCTTAGTTTTAGATAGATTTCATTTGTTTAGTTGTTGGTTA
>ML787732.1:717266-729088 GCA_009831015.1 Picea engelmannii
AGGTGTCAACCTTGTAGGTTGAGGTGTTTTAGAAGAAGGAGCATTATTCTCTCTATATATGTTAGGATTGGTCCTTCTAGTAGCCATAGCCATATTTTTACTTTCAACATTTCTTGCCACCCTAAATGCATTCTCCAATGATTCGGGTTCCCAAAGGCGAACCTCATGTTGAATGTTATCTCTTAAAGTTCCTATGACTACATCAATCAAGTGCTCATCTGGAATATCTATTACCTTCATATTCAATCTTTGGAAGTTCTCAATGTGTTCTGTAACTGAACCCTTTTGCTTGAGATTTATCAATTGGCTAAAGAAGGTATTGCTCCTTGTATCCTCATAGTGTGCTATCATTTCTTACATGAAAATTGTCCAAGTGACGAGTGATTTGCAAGAACACAACCATCTATACCACACAAATTGATTGGGTTCTAAATATAAAGAAGCGATTCATACCTTTTGTGTATGTGGCACATTATGTAGATCAAAGAATTGCTCCTTCTGAAGTATCCATGTGATAGGGTCCTTGCCATAAAACTTCCTCATATCGATCTTAGGAACGTGGTTGGTCTTCAACCCAAAGTTAGAGTTTCTCCATTCTTGATTCACCTTCCTTGTGTCCTCATCATGAATTTCATGGGATACATTTTCACTTTCAGGTGTCCTCTCTATTACAAAATTTTTCAATCCTTCCATGAAACCATGCATCTTTGCCTCCAACTTAGCTTCCATCTCTTGTAGTTCATCTTTTGTTACTATCTTCTTTTGTAAATAATTTATGTACCTACGCATTTATTCACCTTCATCAAGAGTCTAAGTAGGATTGTTTGGAGGCTTATTTGGTGTAGAATTTCCCTTTTTGGGTGGCATGTTGGCCAAGTATCACTTTTGAACCTTGATTTTGAGGTGTTTCTGCTAGACAATCTTTCTTCTACTGTATTTCCAAAGTTTCGTCCCTTCTCGGTATGAAAATTTATTTTTTGTAGTTCTTTGATATTTCTTCTCTGCAATGCCACATGTATGATCAGAATTGGATGTGACAAGTGGAATTTACGGTAGCTTCCCACAACTTGCTGATTTTTGGCCTTTTCAGGAGATATCACTTGTATAGTGTGCCCCACACAAAATAATTGATATAAAATTCTAAAAGTCGTACCAGAAATACTACTAACTATCCACTATTCAATGAATCCAGTCTCACACAATTTGGATACTCTAGGAAGAAGTTATGATGGTTTTACCTGGAACACCTTCTTGAGACTAGTCAGATACCCTATCTTCCACAGGGTGTATCTACAAATGTAAGATGACCCAAAAGATGAAATTTTTACCATATATACCTTACTAATTTATATGAATAGACTTTGGAGTTTAGGGTCTGAAATGTTATAGAAGAAATTTTATGGCGAAAATTCTGCAATGACTCAGTTCAGGAAGATTCCAGAACCCTATATTGCACAGGCTGTATCTCCAAAAGTATAATGCCTCAGGAGATAAAGTTTTAACCCAACGTACCTTGATCCATCTACTAAATACCCTCCAAGCCGTTCCTTCTGAAATATTGTATAAAAAAAGTTATAGCGAAAATTCCAAGGTGTCTCAGATGTAGCAGCGAAACCCCAAGACCTTGAGCTCTGATACCATATGTTAAGAACCAAATATCAATATAGCATAGAAAAACCTCAGAATAAGTACTCAACACCTTGAAAAAGAGATAAATTCATATAGTAAGCCTCTTCTAGGGGGAAACCTCCTTATGCCCACATAAATGTACAATTACAAGATGATTCAAAATGAAAATGTCTCCTTGGTATATATAGGAGACTAGGAGGTATAATTAAAACTAATGGCCTAAAGCTGACATAAATAAAATAACATTACTAATATAATATGACCCAATTAAGGGGTAATGAGACACTATTTAGGGCTTAACACCATCTCTACATGAAATAGGAGGAAGAACAATCACCATCTGTTGATTACATAGTTGTTGCAATGAGCGATAGTTTAGATGACCAAACCACTCATGCCAAATTTTGCTTAAGTCATCGCTATGAGAAACAAAAATTGATGAAAAATATGATGACCCAAAGTTGTCAAACTTGTACAACCTAGTAATATCATCAACAATTCCAGTTGCAAGAGCATGCTTAGGATCTTTTAGATCCTTGATTACAACTTGGTGAGGTGAAAACTCTACAGTTTTACCTTCACCTGAATGAGTGATTTGATATACTGATAGAAGGTTACAAGAAATACTTGGAACACATAATACATCATTGAAATGACCATTATCTACTTGAACAGTTCCAGATCCTACAACACTAATAGATCTATCATCACCAACAAATATTTTCTTGGTGTTACATTCATTTAGAGCAGAAAATATGTCTTTATCCTTAGTCATATGATAATATTCTCGAGAAACAATAAACCACTCATCATGAGAAGAAGTAGA
Organism: Picea engelmannii; assembly: GCA_009831015.1. NCBI lineage: Eukaryota > Viridiplantae > Streptophyta > Pinopsida > Pinales > Pinaceae > Picea > Picea engelmannii. Next base: position 719,722 of record ML787732.1, read on the forward strand.
AGTTGTATTAAAGGAGAAACCAAAACCAGAAAGTGCATGTCCATAAGAAGAAGAAGAAGAAGTAGAATCAATATTGATGTTGCGCTTCTTCAGTGTTGCTTCTAAAGCTACCATCTTCTTGAAACATTTGGACTCATCATGACCATCTTTATCGCAAAAGTTGCAATGTCTGTCAGTCCTATTATTTTTATATTTTTCTCCTTTGTCACCATTAGGAGCTGAAGCTGTCTGAGTGGGTTTGGGAACCTTATGTTGCTTTTTGTTGTAGCGATGATGTTGCTTCTTGGGATACTTGGGTTTATATTTCTACTGGGTAACTAAGGATTTGCTGGAGGTACCTGCAGTGCTAATCACTCCAAGTTGTACAAGCTTATCTTCCTCTCTAATCAAAGCAGCACAAAAGGACTCAAGAGTGGGTTTTTGATAAGCTTTCCCTAGAGCCTCTCTCATGGCATAAAAGGTAGATACAAAAACATAATATGCACTACCTAGCTTAGAAAGAATAAGATAGATGCAATGCTCTTCCTCCATTTTTATCTCACATTCTTCACATGAAATTCTGAGTGTTTTAAACTTAGATAGATAGTCTCCAAGGCAAGAAAAATCATTTGGACTTAAGGTCGGTACTTGATTTTCTAATTGTTGTGCTTGAATAATATTGAGTTTACCAAACATAGATTCAATATTTTCCCAAGCTTCATCGGGGTCATCAATTTCTTTAAGGTGGAACCTTAAATCATGAGAGATGGACATTCTGATTAGTCCACATGCTTCTTCACTCCTAATAGCCCATTTGAATTTCTTATCAGCATTAATGGGTTCTTTTTCCTTTCCTAAGGTAATCCGGTACAAGCCTTTACTTCTTAATAAATCCTTCATATGAGATTTCCATTGGAAGAAGTTGGTTCTAGTAAGCAAAAGATTACTGGAAGAATCCATATTAAATATGCAGATAATATGGATTTAAAAACTAAAACTGATGATCTGGATGGAAAGATCTTGAAAAATTATGCGGTTTAAAAATAAACGACACTAAAAATGGACTTCGGATGTGAAAGTTATGCCCTTTTAAAAAAATGCATAAACAATAACCAAAGGACCACATGGTGGTGTAAGTTGTTTTATGAAGTGACTCACTTTTATAAAGAGAAGTGAGGATCACTTTTACAATGAAGTTACTTTATAAACGGAAATCTACATGAAAAATAAATAACTCTAAAAATAAATATTAAAGCTACTTATAGTGATTCACTTTTATACTTGAAGTGAAATACACTTTACAATTTGAGCATGAACTTTTTCAAAAAAATTAACAAAAAGAGAGACTTGAACTCAATACCTCTTACTTAATAAGGCAACTTTTAACCAAATGGTTTAGTAAAACATCTAGAAAAACATATTGTATTGTTTAACAAGAGGATTGGAGGTGTTGTTGTTGTTGAAGACGACCTTGGAGAGCTTGCTAAAAAAAAACTATTTTCACACAAGAAAAAAATTTCGCTTCTCGATGACAACAAGGGTTAGATCTTGGTTAGCTTACCTGGAAGATGCACCTTTTCCTATATGTTTATGATTTTCTGAGATCGTACAGGGCACGAGGAAAATAACATACACATATCTAAAAGAGTAGCAACCTAGAAACAAATAATATAAAATCGAAATAAAAGCAAAATAATACTCTGCAAAAATTTTAAAAATGCGTATTCAGGCTTTATACCTCTGGATCTGACTGAAATGGCCGTATCTTGGGAAAACAAAAACCTTTTCGAGTGAAATGAAAAGTGTTCCTAACTAAAATGAGCACTTCGGACTCAATGGAACAATATTCTCAACCCAAAAATGTATGAAAATGAAAAAAAATGGAGATGAGGCAACTCGGCTTCACGATCTCGATCTACAATAGGAGAGGGTCTTCAAATGGGCTCTAATACCATGTTCGACAACAAAAGTATTACAAAAGAGGATAAACACCTTCAATAACCACTCACACAACCATATCAAATATCAACACACCGATGTTTTGACATGGTAAAACCCATACGGGGAAACATCCACGGCCCCAACCAACGCGACCACTTGGAGTAGTTTATTAATGAAAAAGAAAAATATTACAGAGAGATTTTACAAGAGAGTTTCTCACAATCGATCATCGGAAAATCACCCTCCATGCTCTTTAAATAGAGATCATGGACCAATCGGCTGTTAATCCATAGATCAATGGTTGTTAATATCGAGGAGAATATGAACCATCAAATCACTCTATGTCGAGAACATATCGTGACCATAAGATTTCCTAACTACAAATGCATACTAATGCATACTAAAGAAACACACTAAGAAACACACTTTTACCTAATGACACATTAGAACACGTAGATCTTAAGTAACTCCTAAGTGTCTAAATATCCTAACATATACATGAGGATTCAATCCTCTTTTAGCTCATAACCTTCAAATTTCTATTACGACATACCCTACTGTAAATTTTCCTTTATGTCCACATAATGCTGATATGATTTAACCTCTAAAATTATATCACACAAATATGATGTGTACATGCTAATGGATGTAACATGCATCCCATGCACCCTCCTACGGATTGCATCAACCACCTTGTTCTCTTTCCTCTAATATGCTTTATGTCATAGTCATACTCACTAAGGAATTCTAACCACCTTCTTTGTCTGGAATTTAAACTTGGTTGTCCAAATAGATACTTTAGACCATTATGGTCTGTTCTCAGCTCAAATATTTTACCCATGAGATAGTGCTGCCACATCTTCAAGGCATGCACTATGAATGTCAATTCTAAATCATAAATAGCATAGATCCTTTCATGCTCTTTTAACTTTCTTGATTCGTAGCATATCAAATGCCCATTTTGACTAAGGAATCCATCGAGCCCTTCCTTTCATACATCTGTGCACACAATGAAGTCTGCATCTGAATAAAAAATTATCAAAATTGGCACACTTGTCAACAAACTCTTCAAGTGTTGAAAACTCCTTGCACAATCCAGAGTTCATTCAAATCGCACACCTTTCTTTTGCAAGGACGTGATTGGATGCACAATCCTTGAGAAGTCTTCAATAAACCTTCTGTAATAACCTGCAAGTACCATGAAGGACCTCACCTCAACGAAATTTCTTGGTGTTGGTCATTCCTCAATGGATTTTATCTTTTCCAGATCCACAACTATTCCTTCCTTGGAAATGATATGACCCAAATAATGAATCTCTCGCTGGTAAAATGAACACTTGCTCAACTTTGCATAAAGTTGATGCTCCCTCAATACTTGTAGCACCATCCTCAAGTGTTGCTTGTGCTCTTCTTCAAACTTTGAGTAAACAAGTATGTCATCGATAAATACAATGACAAACTTATCTAAGGAATTTTTTAAAACTCCATTCATCAAACACACAAAGACAACTGGTGTATTTGACAACCCGAATGGCACCATTGTGAACTCATAATGTTCACACCTTGTTTTGAAGGCAGTCTTGTTGACGTCTTCTTCTTTAATTCTCACTTGATGATATCCAAATCTGAGATCAATCTTTGAAAATATTTGTGTGCCCCTCAGTTGATTAAAGAGGTCATCTATCATTGAAAAAGGATACTTGTTATTTACTGTTACTTTGTTCAACTACCTGAAGTCGATACAAAGCCTCAACATGTCATCCTTCTTCTTCACGAACAATACTGGGGCACCCCAAGATGACACGGTTGGGCATATATACCCCTTCTTCAGAAGCTCTTCAAGTTGCATATGTAATTCCTTCAACTATGGTGTACTCATCATATAAGGAGTCTTGAATACAGGTGTTGCTCCCGACATAAGGTTTATAGAGAAATCAATATCTCTTTTTGGTGGCAACCCCGGTATCTCTTTAAAGACATCCTTAAACTCTTTCAGTACTGTGCAGTCTTCAACATTTGGCACTTTATCCTTAGGTTCCTCCTCCATGTGCGTTGAAAATAATTGACATCCTTTCATGTATCTTTTCTTCAATTGCAAGGCTAAAACTTCTTTGATAATTACAACTCTTGGAATGCCTTGAACTGTTCTTACATTTCCTTCCTCATCCAAGCAATAAAATGCCTTATTGTAACAGTCTAAAATGTCATGATGTTGGTCCAACCAATCCATACCAATGAGGAAATCATATGAACCCAAAGATATGATATTCAAATCAGATTTTGTGCGTAGTCCATTCATTTCCATTGGACATGCCTTAACCATCTCATTAATTTTCCTTTTTTCTCTTGTAGTTAACTGCACCAACCAAGGTTTTCCAAGCTTGCGTCTTGGCAATTAGAATATTTCCACCATATTAGACTCTAGATAACTATGAATAGCTCTTGAATTAATTCAAATACAAATGGGTTGGTCATTAATCTTACCTTCCACTTCAATCATGTGTGACTGAAACTCAACTTGCTTGTTATCCAGGGCTGCGTAAATCCTAGGTAATTTTTTTGCCATGTTTTCAACTGTCACAAATTTTTGTACATTGTGCGGAGTCCTCATTTTTTCACCTCTTTGAGGGAAATATCCGTGCATATGATCTCTGTCACAACCCCAACATTGAATAGGTTGTTGCCTTGGTTTTTTCCCCACTATCTCTATCATTCTGGGCTCCTTGGGAGTTGGTTGTCCTTGCACTGTATTTCTGAAAACTGGTGGCTTAGTCAGCTTCTTCCTTTGTTCCACCTTTCTTTTCATCTTGTCTTCCCAAGCCTTTTGGAAAATCGGTCTTCCCCTTTACTGATCATAAATACATTTAGTGCACCTTTTGGTTTCCTCCAATGTCTTGGGGCCATCGTATTGTATCCTGTCATTGATAAATGAGGGTATCCCACTCAGGTACCTCTGAATTTTAACTTTCTCATACTTAATGAGTGGAACATATTTCATTAGATCTAAGAATCTTCTTTCATACTCATCTATTTTCATACTCCTGAGCTTGAGTTCAAATAACTCCATTTTCTTGTCATAGTATCTCTTGGTTAAGTATTTATTTTGAAAATACCTCTTGAACTCCCTCCAAGTAACCTTCTTTTTGTCAATGTGTTGCACTTGCATGGACTGATCACACCACATTGATGCTTTTCCTTTTAGCTGATAGATAAAAATTCTCCCTTATGCCTGCGTAGAATAATTATGCAGTTGGAAGTACTTCCTCATACCCAACAATCAGGTCTCCGCATCTTCATCCTTCTTGTGCTCACCATCAAAGGTAGGAGGTTTGATATTATTCATTTCTCCTTATAGATCGTCCACCTCAGTCCTTCTCTTATGATTTTTGACAGAATATGGACTTGAGCTACTGCATTCTTTCCTAAATGAATTCTTTGGTGAGCGAGGGTGATGCCTATCAACATCTCTTGTTTCTCTTCTTTTCTCATCGTGAGACCTACAACTTCTTGATCTACTTGACTCTGTCTCCTTATCCATTTCATTTTCTATTATGTCCAAGCTTTGCATCAAATTGATATTGAAGTCCTATTGCTGCTCCTTGGATTTCATAAGCCTTTCATTATCAGTTGTATAGCTTTGGACATGTTTTTGCAGTCCCTTTATGGTTTCTTCCAAGTTTATGCATTCCTCCTTGGATTTTGTACCATCATCACACAAACCGACATACAAATCATCGAATTTATCATCATGGATGTAAGATCTCTATGCATCTTTCATACTTTTTTACTTTCTACGATGATTTTGTTTTGCTCTAATCACTATTAATTCTGCAAAATGTGCAGGTAATAAGATTTTTTAGACAACTTCATGAAAACTCTACACCATTTTGTTAGAATCTTTTCTTTTGATTTCTTGGATGATTTTAATGTACAAATTCCAAAATTTATGGGTGAATAATTGGACCCTTTGTCCAAAAATTTCTCATTGACTACTCCCTTGTGCAATTCTGAGTCTTTCACAATATATCATGGTCATTTGGAATTCCTCTAAATACCCTTTTACTCTTTCTTACTTCCTTCTGAAGCTCGTGCACGCACTGGTATTCAACATGTACCAATGTGTGATGTCAATATTTAACATATACACCATGTATTAATATTACACATGGACCACCATTTTTGTTCTACACAGCCCCAATTTTTTTGTGCACACACCCACACCTCACTATTTCTTGCGCAAATCCAGTGCCACACCCTGCAATGTCCAAAATTTGGTGTGCACACTTACACATTCTTATTTTAGGTGCACCATGGCCACGTTGTAATTCCCAAATTTGACCACTTACCAGTCCAATTTTTTCCTTAAGTAGAAACTCAACCCATGTAGGCTCAGTGTTGAAATTGGACCTCTGATACCAATTTGTAACATCCCCATTACCAATCTGCTCCGATACCATATTGTAACATCCCTGTTACCAACTTGCTCTGATACCAACTTGTAATATACCCCGTTACCAAAATACTCTCATACCAATTTGTAGCATACCCAACCTACTACTGAGAAATGCTACTCCAAAACCTAGTGTGCAAATTCTACTCTATAACATTTGTCTGTGCATAAATACTTGAAGTAACGTGCTCAGCCCCAAGTTGGGTCACATCACCCAAAATTTCCTCTTCTAGAATAACTTATAATAGCATAAGTAACACAATACAACTGCGCACACAAGCATACTGAGCACACAACAATATTATGCATGTGATCCATTATGAACATGTGATTTCTACTGCACATGCAACCGTTCTGGCATCATATGTAAATTATGTTTTCTTCTTGCACATGGACTGCTTCCCTGTGTGCACGACCATTATAACCTCACCTCAGAGACTCATGGCCATTATTATAAGGTTAACTTAACATGATCATACTCTGCATCTACAACTACAAATATTGAATATCAACACCACACTTACATGTGCAAGCAACATTATACATAATAACAACAATTACTTATATGCAACATCATACAAGAATTAAACCCATATCAAACATAGATAATTAAGCACTAAGTAAATGAGACTAGTACATAAAGGACACTTATATTTTATGAAAAGTCACCAACTACGTGCAAAAATTAGATGCTCCTCCCAGCCATAGACTTTGCTGCTCATATACTTTCAGTAACAGGTCACCCTCGAGTTGGGGCTTAACTCCACCAGGGTAAAAGGGTTCCTAATGCCAAGCTAAGGTATGATAATCAACAGAATTGTTCAACCCAAGTTTCCACTACAACAACTAGCTTATAGTCTCTCATTCCCCACATGCATGTCCCACCCAAGGAAGTGTGCCACTTCTCTGCTCAACATTCCCTCGGCTACCCCACTTCCCTTCCACAGCTTCAACAATATGCCAGACATGAAGTCTCAGATCCTTGTAACTAATGCCCAATGCACCAGGGAACAATTCCCAACAAAACTCTCACTTGGAGAGAATGCTCACGAGCTCGACAACCTGCCTCTTTGAAAAAAAATCTCTCACCTGGAGAGAATGCTCATGGGCCTGACAACCCACCTCTTCGACAACAAATCTCTCCCCTGGAGAGAGTGATCATGGGCCTAACAACCTACCTCTTTGACAACAAAACTTTGGTTACAATAAAAAAAAATTCTTTACAATATTTTCTCTGCAGATAAGTTAATAGTCATCTTTCCTTAGTTGGTCTGACCCCTTCTGCACATGAGAAATCAATGCATTCCCCAAAAAGAATGAGTTTTTTTTTTTCTCCTCAAAATACACTAAAGCCAACATTATATATTGCATGCCTTAAACTAGACACTTGTCACCTTCATAACTAACTTTGGCCACATGGTGACTTGTTCTCATCCCTCGGGAACTTAGGATAAATATTTATCGATAAATTACACTTTTCAGAAATATTAATAAAATATTCCCTTGGACTTAGGTCCCCCTTTTCCCTTTTCGGTGGAGTTATCCCCTCGTCTCTTTTCATCTTATTTGTCTACAAACAACAATGTGATATTATTAATAAATTTATCTAGGTGGATATCGGTGGCCACCCACCTTTTCCAACTAGCTCAAAACATTTTTCTGACAATTTTGGCAATTTACTATTTTTAGCAGTTTTAATTTCTGGGGCTATTTTGAGGGCCTAAATGAAGGTTTTTCTGGATCGAGCTTCTCAATGATATCCAAAGGCATGATTTATCCCCCAAAATGAATCTCCTCGATGATACCTTTCCAACGAGCTATCATACGCCTAAAACGAATATTGTATGCAAAAGTTACGACCCCGGGAAGTTGATGTACTAACTTACCTAGATGAGGCCCACATGACTTTTGGCGCTTCATATCCTAGGGTTAGGTTTTTGGATGTCTAGGGTTTTTGGTATTCCTGTTTATTGTAAAAATGCCTTCATAGCCTCATTGTAATCATCTTCTTGCGAATGAGTGCAACCGTCACATCTCTTCTCAGAGATATGCCGCCACCATTCCATCAAGCTTGTTTCCGCTGCATTTTACAGTTTCAACTTATTTCCTTATTGAATAGAAAACTAGTTTTACTGTATCTTTGTTATTTTGTGTTAAGAACTTGTTAATAATCTATAGTCATTTTGTTCTTCTCATAAAAACTGGATCAATGGTATTAGAGCGGTCTGCTCCTTGTCGTCTTAATGCATGTCCCCAACGAGGTCAGAGTGCAAATAGTTCGGTCTCAAGCTTGTTTCTCTTGAGGACAAAATCTCTCGCACGCCCAAGCAACCTCTCATGGCAAGAGAAAATAAATATGACAGGACATGATATCCTTTCAAACTATTGATTGGGGAATCCCTCATGCAACAAAGGAACAAGATGATGGATAGTTTTGCACAAATCCTTCGGCGGCTACCAACAGGCGATGCATCTTCTTCGAGCGGAGGCGCTATTGATTAAGGTTGGTTGTCATTGATGTCAACCCTTGAAGAAAGAACCGTAGCAGAAAGTTTTGGGTAATGGACCCAATATTGTTTGATGTAAATATGACTTATTATTGTTTTGTCATTGTTGATAAGAAGTAAATATGGATGAACTCCAAAGTGGTCCCCTTATGGTGAAATCCCTCATGGGAAGACACTTTGTGGAGTAAGATAACCAATGATTAATTGTGGAATAATGAGATGAAGGAAAGTGAATTTGTCAAGGAAAATATCCTAAATGGATAGTTCTTTTCATGTCATTTCCAGTGGCATGTGGAATGTCACATAATTCCTCATGGTTAGAGAGTTATGGCCATGAGAAGTTGGAAACCCCAGGTTTGGGTAATGGACCCAAGTTTGTTTGATGGGTAATGGTATGAGTTATGATATATTTTTAGATAATACTATTCTATATGGATATTACATGTCATGCCATTTCTGGTGGTATGTAGAACGTCACATAACTCCTCAC
>ML787732.1:739376-749913 GCA_009831015.1 Picea engelmannii
AATGTAATTCTTCAAGACATATAAGAAAAAGCATTCCGTGGTTTTCTCCCGATTTGGGTTTCCACGTAAAACACTGGTGTACTGTGTATGTGTGTGATTGTTTATTTATTATTGCTCATTATTGGATAATAATTCTACATTGAGATAACATTTGAAGAAAAATGATTATAATTACGCTATTACTGATTCACCCCCCCTCTCAGTAATCCAACAGGTGCCACCCCCTTCAAGGTACAAATAAACCTTAATATTCCTATATTTGAAGGTCAGATAGACACAGATGCTGTAGACAAGTGGTTGAATCTACTTGAAGGGTATTTTTCTATCCATAACTTTTCAAATAAAAAAAATATCACTTTTGCGCTCCTCGAAGTCGTTCCCCATGTCAAAGATTGGTGGGAAAGTTTTTGTGAGAAAAAGGAAACAGAGGAACCCTCATTATTTACAGTCACGACCACCTAGGAATCCTTCAGGGATGCTATTAAGGAACAATACTACCCTGTCAAAAGTTATGATGACTTGTATACCCAATGGACCACACTGCGGCAAGAAAGAGACCAAGCAGTGCCAGATTTCACAAATATCTTTCATACCTTGCGCACTAAGCTGGGTATCAAATATTCAGAGCGATATCTAGTGCTCAAGTATCACAACGCTATGCATAGACACATATAGATCGAAATGGAATTTTTGTACATCTCTTCCTTGGGTGCGGCCTACTGATATGTCGTCAAAATCGAGTAGATGCTCAAACAAAAGACGCGACAATTTGGACACGGGAACCCCTCCCAACAAAATCTAGGAAAAGGCGGCCCCAACCCATAGAACAAAGGACAGAACAAAGATGGACAATATCATGACAACCAGTCCACGCCGTAAGAAAAGAAGGACACCGGAAAGACAAAGAAAGATACCGAGAAGTGGTGCGACTTCCATAAGATCCCTTGGCATAACACTGCTAACTTCTACTCAAAGCAGTCACTGGTGGCTGAAGTGAAAGCCTCTGAATCAGATGCAGGTTCAGACATTGAGCCAGAACCAAAAAGGGGAAGATAGATCATTGATGCGGAACCCAGTGCCACCGTTTCTACCACCAAGCTCCAGCCTAGTGAACTAGATGAGCTAGAAGAAGGAGAACGCCTATTCCATTCATAGATGTGGGTAAAAGGTACCCCACTGCACTTCATCATGGATAGTGGTAGCCAGAAGAACCTCATCTCAGCAGAGGTCATCAAGCGGCTAGCCCTACTGACAACATCACACCCACAACCCTACACCATTGGATGGATTCACCAAGGAAGTGATCTTCGTGTCAGCCAATAGTGCCAACTGTCATATGACATCAAGCCCTTCAAAGATGAGTTATTGTACGATGTTTCTCCTCTCGAAGTTTGTGATGTTCTTTTGGGCCAACCTTATTTATGGAAACATCATGTTGTATATGAGTCTAGGCCTCATAGTGTTATTAATAATTTGAAAAGGAAATTGTATAGGATACCCGAGGCAGTCCCACCTAGTGCTATTTCCTTGATCTCTGCTATGCAATGCAGGAAGGTCATCTCTCAGACGGGGAAGTTTTTCTTCTTCGTGATTCGCTCTCAGAATAAGCGAAAGATCATAGCCACATCTAGGGTCTTTGCGGCTGACCTCTCCAAACAACATAAGAAAGTAGATAAGGTCGTGGCAGAATACTCAGATATCTTCTCCTCACCTACCGGGGTACCTTTGCACTGCCAGGTCAAGCACCCCATCGATCTGATAGGGCCCACATGACTTTTGGCGCTTCATCTCCAAGGGTTAGGTTTTTGGATGTCTAGGGTTTTTGGCATTCCTGTTTATTGTTAAAAGGCCTTTAGAGCCTCATTGTAATCATCTTCTTGCGAATGAGTGCAACTGTCACATATCTTCTCAGAGATAAGCTGCCACCATTCCAACAAGCTTGTTTCCGCTACATTTTATAGTTTCAGTTTATTTCCTTATTGAATAGAAAACCAATTTTACTGTATCTATGTTATTTTGTGTTAAGCACCTGTTAATAATCTATAGTCATTTCATTCTGCTCATAAAATCTGGATCATAACTTGAGTGTGATTACATTTTACAAGGATATATGCATTGACCTATTTGCATCCCGACTCACCGGCCTCATAACCACACAGTCTCTTCAGCCTTAAATACATATACATCCAAATATATAGATATATATAACTCAGCTCAATGCGCAATTCAAGGTAATCCCCGTGCACTTACTCAAGTGCAAGAAACACTTTGAAATGTGTGAACCCTTCCTTTGAGGTGCTACCACACACAGTTACCTAGGTGTGTGCAACACTGTGAAATGTGCACACCCTTTCTTTGATAACAATACTCACGTACTGCTCTGGTGTGCGCAAAACCAAAACTTGGTGCCAATGACTCACTAGCCTATATGTACATTTACATTAACAATTGGTACCGATGGCTCACTATCCCATATGTACAATTATAAAGGGGTTTGGATTAGGGACATTACAGATTTAAGGAAGATCCTTTTAGGGTGGGAGTTTTTTCATTCTAACACTAGAGGTAGATCAAGAGGATTAATCTCGAGATGGAGAATAAAACCTTTTTTATGTACTAATAATTAGGCCTTTGACTCGGATCTTGGGATGATACTTTACTCTCAAGATATGGGGATGGAAGTGTTGGTTGTTAATATAATTGTATATGTGGTCCATACTTGGAAAAAATTCCTTTTTAGGACAAGTTTTTCAATTTGAACCTTTAGGTCATGGACATGTCATTGTGAGTGGTGAAATGAATTTTTCTATTGGGAATTTTGAGATTTGTGGGGGAAATGATCTTGTGGATCAAATCTTTGATTATTTTGTTCATAAACTAGATGAGGGTGGGTTATTTGACGTTTCTCCAGTAAAACTCAGACCAACTTGGAGGAACAAAAGGGTGGGTATTAAAAGGATTTCAAATGCTTGGATAGGTTTTTCCAAGGGGTTTATGAATTAATTATGGAGGTTAAGGCAATGGGTTGGCACTAGGGGGGATTAAAATTACTTTCTTGCTTTTATGAAAATTGTAGGGGTAGCGGGAAATCCTCCCATCCAATTCAAATTTAATCCTCGGTGGTTGGAGGATTTAGATTTTATCCACCTAATAAAGTCTCATTGGACTCCTTTCAATATGGATTTATGAGAATCAACAACAATTCAATTTGTGACCAATATGAAAAAAGTAAAGAGATCCACTACACAATGGGCGTATGAGAAAAGGGAAGAAAAGGAGTTAAACTAAATAGAAGAAAAAATAGATGGGTTTCTCTTTCAAGACCCTACTATTTTTTCTTCAGATGATCACAAAGCACAATTTTCGAAGTTAGAAAAAAGAAGAAGGTCTTTGTTGGAAATAAAGGAAGCCTCTTGGAGAATGAAAAGAAAAACCTTATGGCCAGAGAAGGGTGACGAGATAACCAAAATTTTCCATCAGTTCTCTAACCACAAGAAAAATGTCAACACCATTTGGAAGTTACAAAATTATGAGGGAGATTGGATCGCAAGCTTCAAAGATCCCTCCAAACCCGGAGTGGATTACTTCAAAGGTATATTTTAAGAAGAGAAGAGGGTTGCCATAGTTGAGGTTGTAAAAATGGTTGTTTTCCCCAATTTTTTCTTAGAGGAAGATAATACAAATTTGTTGGAATAAGTTTCTAAATACTAGCTTGATGTGGTCTTGCACTCTTTTCAAAAAGATAAAAATTTTGGGCTTGATGGATGCTTGGTGGAATTTTTTCTAGGGTTCTATGAAATGTCAGAGGAGGATATTTTGAGAGTCATAGAAGAGTAAAGGATGTATAGAACAATCTTAGCAACCTTTAATACAACTTTCATTGCACTTATACCTAAATCTGACAATCCATCTAGACTTGAGGAATACATCCTTATTTCCTTGTGCATTTGCATTTATAAAATTATATCAAAGATAATTTCTAGAATAATAAAGGACCTCTTGTGAAAAACGACTTCTCAATAACAATTTGGGTTCTTAGTTGGGAGGAAAACACATGAAGTTGTGGGAGTTACTCAAGGGACTCTCCATTCAATCAAGGTCAAAAAGTTATCTATCATGGTTTTAAAAGTGGATTTATCAAAACCTTGTGACAAAGTGAGTTGGTTATACTTAAGGTTGATGTTATTTCACCTAGGCTTCACTCTAAACTTTGTTAATTGGGTGATGAACTGTATTACCTTAGTTTCATTTGCGGTTCTTTTAAATGGTTCAAAAAAAAAAAAACCCTCGTTGGGAGATTTCTAAGGTAGGGTTGTCATCTCTCCCCATCATTTTTTTGTTGGTAGCGAAAGGGTGTAGAAGAGATATTGTACACTACAATGAAAAGACCCTATAACAAAGGTTTTTGCAGAAGCCCCTATAAAAATAACCCAAAAATCCGTTTGTAGAGAAGGTGCGTGGGTGAATGTTTTAGCAGAAGTTTTTTTAACAGAGTGTTTATAAGACTATACCGCATCGATGCACCACAAGAACTCAACGCACCAGTGCTAATAGACATTGGTGCACCATTGTAGAGTTATTTAAAAAAAATAGAAAACAACGATGCACATCATATAAAAGAAGCTCGCAAGCACCGATACGTACGAAACGGGCGCACTAGTGTGCAACAAACAAGTGCACTGTCTTTGCGTTTTTCCTTTTAAAAATGCATACTGGTGCATGTTTTCCATTGGCCGCACTGGTTCATTCCAAACTAGTGCATCATCACAAGTTTTTTTTTTTAAATAACAGTTCGTTGTTTGTAGCGGTGTGCCACTAGAAATCAATGTACTGATGTGAATAAACAATGGTGCACCATTGTAGATTTATTTAAAATTAAATAAAAAAAACAATGCACATCATATAAAAGAAACTCACGAGCACCAGTGTGCACGAAACGGGTGCATCAGTGCATAAAAAACAGGTGCATAGTCTTTGCGTTTTTTTTTTAAAGCATAACGGTGCGCCTTTTTCCTCTGGACACATTAGTGCATTCCATATGGTGAACCGTCACAGGGTTTTTAAAAAATAATGATGCATTGTTTGCAACGGTGAGTACCGGTGCGCTTAACGCAAACGAACTGGAATAGGGGTAAATAAAAAAAAAATGGTGGTAAAAAACCATTTTCACCATTTCCAGTGTAGAGAAGCTCTCAAGCACTAGTGCCACCTTTTACCAACTGAAGCACACTGCCTTCAATGCTTCCATTGCTTTCTTTGTTTCCATTCAATGCTCGGTTTGTGGGATTCCAATTTTTCCATATAGTGGGCACATTTTGTTTTTTTCACTACATCCCAACCATGCCTCCTCGACGAGAAAATGTCCAGGTAAATTCTTTATTTCTTTGTACATTGTATTTTTACCTGATTAAATTGTGAAACTCACTAAAATTTGCATTGTTTTTCAATTTATTATTATTATTATTATTTTTTGCGCGGTGCACTCTTTAAATTTTACAGGGCACACCGAAAATGTATAGGTCATTTTTTCCGATGTGTCATAATACAGAACACACCGGTAAAAACTTGTAAACAAGGCACCAATGCGTTCCCAATAAACGACACACCGTCGAAAAAAAATAGTTTCCATTAAACGGTGCATTGTTTTTAGTGAACGCATCGGTGCGTTCATAAAACTATCCACACCATTTAATGGAAACTATTTATTTTCGACGGTGCCTTCCTAATAAATGCACTGATGCATTCATAATAAATGACACACCATCAAAAATAAATAGTTTCTGTTAACGCTCTGTAAATTCCTAGAGGTTGTCAGGGTAGAAGAAATTTACAAGAGGTAATTTATCCAA
Source organism: Picea engelmannii (assembly GCA_009831015.1). NCBI lineage: Eukaryota > Viridiplantae > Streptophyta > Pinopsida > Pinales > Pinaceae > Picea > Picea engelmannii. The sequence continues at coordinate 745,226 of ML787732.1, forward strand.
CCACTTCGAAACTAGAATCTAGCCCTACCAGATTCAGAGAGAGATCTCTCTGTATGATTTAGCTATGTTTTAACTTTAAGATATTAGGCTAGTTATACAAAATAAGATTGACTAGTTTGTTGTTTTTGTTGAGTTGGCTGAAGGGGCTTTACGCATCCATTGGGCTACGGGGTCTGTGTTATAAAGATAGAAATCTAAACCAGAAACAAAAGAATCTTTTCACAGGGCAAGATAATGCATTCGTTGGATTCTTTTAGCAGTGAAATGATGAATAGAAGAAAAGATGAGAGTATCAATTAAAGTAAAGAATCATTTAAGAATTTCTTCACTGTAATATCAGAAGATGAACATTAAAATCTTTCAAAGTCTGAAACAGGGTATACAAATATAAATCCTGCAACATGTGTTACTTTTAAAAGATTTAGATTAGAAAACAATATGACAACTGAGCAAGAAGAACATTCAACATAGAAAATAAAACATCATCAATGAATAACACGCAAGAATCCTATGAAAACGTCTCTTTGTATTAATGGAAGATCTCTTGATAAAAATTACAGTCTTGTAGCTTGCAGGGCATAAAGATCAACCCCCAGTACTTCAAAGTTTGAAGTATTTATAATCAAAATTACATACGACCCTGTCATTAAAGATCAGGACGTGGAAAATCTAAATTTAGCCAACTAACTTAACAAGATACAAAAATTTAGGAAATTGCTTGATGATGTGTTGAAATTTCATGCTGATTTCTGGGGTGAACCGTTGGTGAGGCCTCTGCACAACCTCGCCTGGCTGGATAGCTGACTAGGCTTGGACACCTCATTGCCTACTCGATCAGACTGCATAACTCTTCCCATCGAAGGTGACTGGGAACGACGACTTTGAGTAATCTTCGGTATACTTCATCCATCTCTGTGTACTTGGAAAAAGTTGGCTTGATGATGAAGATGTACCGAATCTCATGTTGTATACTGATGTATAATTGTAAAGCATCGAAGAATGCCTTGCCCATGATACTACCTTGTATTCCTGAGAATTTTGAGCTATCCTTAGAAAAAGTGGATAATTTCTTTTTGTAATCAGCAAGCGTCATTAACTTGTCATTTATAACTCTCAAACCAGGAAGGCCTTTCTTCTGCAGAGCTTCGATCTTACTGCAAAATATTTGCAGTCCTGTGTCCATGGTCTGGACCTTTTCCTCCAGCTGTAGCATCAGTCCTCTCTTGGTCAGGACCCTCTTGACCTCAAGGATGGTTTCTGTCCTATCTTCAATCTTCAAATCCTCTAGCTCCTCTCTGGTTTTGGAATTCAGAAATTTGATGATCTCAGTAGCTTCTGTGGGCATCTCTCCCAGTTCTTCTCTTATCTTCTCGATAGCCTGCTGACTTCTTTGCACCAGCTCATTTTTCTCGATCATGATTTGTATCATCGACCATATTTCATTCATGGAATTGGTGATATCCATCCAGACACTTTCTTTGACCTCAACAAGTGTTTTGCCCGCCACTGTTTGCTTTTGAAGCTATTGCAATTCCTGTTTAAGCTTGTCCGAAATTTGTTTCTCCTTGGAGTAGCTGGTTTGAAAGGAAGATTTGAGTTCCTGAAGGTTCTCAATCTCCTTTTTAAGTCTGCTAATCTCTGTCTCTTGCAAATTCATTTCTTCCATGGATTTAGCCAATTCAACTGTTTTCTCCAGAGCTTTTAGTGGAGTTGCCGAGGGAATTTCTGCTACAGACGCTGTGCTCACTCCTGTGAGTGGAATTGCCCTCAGTGGAATGACTTCCATGGGCTTTGACTGCTCCTTCTCTTTCACTAGTTTTTCCAATTCCACTTCCATTTCCTTCAACTGTGCATTCTGCTCCATGATCATCTTGAGCATCTCATCCTTTTCCCCTTCTGTGTCCACTATTTCCTTTGCCTATGAATCTTCTATTGGTGGAAGTTTCAACTGTTTCCTCAGAGATGCTATATCAAAATTTTTCTTTTTGAGCATCTCCTCGACTACTTTCACATTCGAGGGATCATATCCGATCTTGAGGACTAGTTCTTCCAATGTCTTAATCTTGTTATCCTTGGCAAAGGATGATATTTTTTCTAACTTCAGTTGCGTCTGGACATTGCTCAGAGATACCTGTAACTTGGAGGCAACAGTAGAAGCATGTGCCAATGTGGAGAAAACCATTTCTCCAGTTTTCCTGTGCAGATCCATTTGATCAGCTGGATGCACATCTTTAGTCTGAAATTCAAATGTTTCCCTTTTGTAATCGATGATTACTTTCGGGTCTGGAACCTGTGCTTGTAGAAACACCATGTGCATTCTACCCTTCTCAGTGTCGAATGCAGACAACAGTCTGTGTTTTGCAGTGGATGTTTGCTTCCAAAACTGAGCATACGTGCTGCTGGTCAATGTCTAATTTTTCCTTTTGATCAGATCATACTTCTCAAAAATACTCAATTTTGGTCCTGTTTTGCTCGGCTGATTGACTGGTGGAGTATTTGTAGGCTTCTTGGGCAACATTGTAGTCATGATTTGTTTGCTGCTTGTACTAAGGAGCGGCCAATCAACCTCCATAGTTGTAGTGGATTGAATTCCATTTTCACCTACCGTGTCGGGTGCCTGACTGGTTTTTGGCCTCTTGGTATGTAATTGAAACTCTTCAGATGATACTTCAGTGATGGAAGGTGAAGTGTCCTTCCTGGGCCTTTTATCCTTGGGAGCCTGTGGTGTATTCGTCTGTGAGATAGTGATCGAAAGGTCCTATTGTTCTGTCTCAATCAGAGTGTTTGTCTCCCATTCTATCTAGTTGGTGAACTTCTCTATCTCAGGCCTGGATGTGTGGACATATGGGATATTATTATTCTTAACTCTCATCTTTGAAATTATCCCATAGGGGTCATAATGCCATATGAAGCTAACAAAAAACTTCATTTCCTTTAACAATCTATCTGCTTCCTCCCTAGTGCCTCGACTGTTGCAGATGAATGATCCTATTTTCCCTTTGATCCTAAGTTGTTGCTTCTTTTTCAGAGACACAAAATGTATGTCGTCTGAGTTAATCATCTGCCTTATGTACTCCAGGGAAAATATTCTCATGGGAAGATACTTGGGTAACTTGTATGGAGCCAATTCACACCCATACACTCTGATCTCTGTGTGGTCCCGATACAGGTACCAGTTTCCCATTTTTGCAAGGTCTAAAAGGTGTAAGATCCTCTGAATTTCCTCATTTATTCTCGGCTCAGGTCTGCCACTGGGCATGCTCACCATGGGATGGTAGAATTGCTTGATAAACTGTTTGAAGCTGAATTCTGTAGAGTTGTTTCTGAGCAATGAAGTCCACACTGTCACCGCCCGTGGCCTCCCATCCTTGTCCATCTTTTGCATCGAAAAGGAGAATTTGTCTGCTTGAAAGAATATGAACATGTAAGCCAATATTGAGGAATACCGGAACATGCCTTCTGTGGCGAAATTTGAGAATTGCTCATGAATGTTGTCTACCAAGAAGGCGCTATAGTCAAACTAAGTGGTGGGTTTCTCATCTGTGGAGAAGATGGACAGAAAACCCAATATGGGTTCATCCACCCATTGATCCGAAAAATACCCAAGCAGGGCGCAGAGTGACGAGATGACCTGGTTTTCCTTTACTGAGAACATGGATGAAGGATACGGGGGATTTGTAGTGGGGAGCTGAGCGGCTTGTGGGAGAAAAAGCTCGAAAATCTGAGCTCTTTGGGGAAATGATAATTTATGGTATAGTTCCGTGATGATTTCAAGGTTGAAAGGTGAAGCGGATTCGGCTCTGGGTATCTGCATCATCTGATCAATGGCTTGTGTTGTAATGAAGAACAAAGTTTCTCCAGATGAAGAAACTATGGCTCTCTGGTTGGGAAGGTAGTGAGCCTGGCATTTGAGGGCGAATTTGGGGAAATGGTGAACCTGGGGGAAAAGATACAAGGGAAGGTTTGACTCCTAGAGGTCGATTTCATCACTTTGGTCCAATAAAATGTCCTTTATCCATGACTGTAAATCTACAAAGTCGAACTCGCATCTGGTGTCTGTGATTAAATGGTCTTTGTCAGCCAGATGGATCCTGTCGAGGTCGAAAGGAGGCAGGAGGAAAGGATTCTCCTCGGCCTCTACTTTCTTTGATTTTGGCACCATCACTGTAACAATACCTGCAAGTAAAACAAAAAGGTTAGTGGAGATGATGGTGGCGTTGGGCGATTGACTGTTACGGAGAGGAAAATGGGGAAAAAATTCTCTGGTGCGACGACAGGGTGAATGATGAGGGAAAGAAGGGTGAAGGTATTTTTTGAGCAAATGGATACCCGTTGGGTGCAGGAGACAGGTCAGCAGGTTAACGGATAGGTTAGCCAATAATAAATGGCCAACGGGTCGTTTAGAGCTTGAGATGGCAGGTGACAATGACTGAAGAATACAGCAGGGCGACGTGGCGAGAGTTGACTGGGGAGTAACCATGGTGAGAGGACTTGTAAAGGGAAAACAAGGGGAATGGATTGATAGAGTAATGAGATATGACCTCTAGGGGAAAAATGTGGATAATGACATCATGGGGTGACAAGGTATGTCAGACCTTGGGAGGCGGTGGGAGTCTGACCCAATAGATTCCTACCACGTAGAGATAAGGGGCCCACCATAAAACAATCCATTTCGGACCCCCCCCCCC
>ML787732.1:760528-771913 GCA_009831015.1 Picea engelmannii
CAGAGACTGAAGATAAGATCTCATCCTTGTTTTCCAGAAGATTAAATTGTTTCCATTGAAGAGTGGAGGCCTAATAGATTCCATTCCGTCTTGATTGCTCATTTTGATTGATCTCCCTTCTAGCGGTTAAGCCTTTTCAGAAGAACCTTCTCTGATACCAATTGTTGGAAAAATACTGAGAGGGGGGGTGAATCAGTATTTTGAGCTATTAATAATTTTTCACTTTTCTTTCACTGAAAAATCTTAGTCTAGTTTATAGAGACCAGTTATTGTATATTCTTATGAAAGCAGTAGTGCATCCAGGGATCATATTATGTATTTCTTCATTCATCAGATGTCCTTTAAACAGTAATTCAACAAAATAAACTAACACAGATGAATAGGACACATGAACACCAGGATTTAAGGTGGAAACCCAAATAGGGAGAAAACCACCGCTGCTGTTGTCTCTGTCTTCAATGATTATTATTAAGAAAACATTCTACAANAATGTACTAGTGCAGACTCATACTAGTACGCAGGCTTCTACCTGCAGAAGGCTACAACCTTCTCTCGTTTACCAGCCTTTCCTGGAAGGGAGCTTCAACCCCCTGAAGATAGCACCAGTTTCTATTGGTAGAATGCTACTGCTGAAGGGTTTAACCCTCATACTCACTGCTGACCATGTTTCATTAATTTTCACACTGGATCAGGCAGATTCATCTAGTGGTTATGATAGTAACATAAATTATCTCAAGAGTAACCACAGATCTACAGACTGTCAGGCAGTTACCAAAGGACACATATTAAACAACTCAATAAACCTGGAGCTAATGCTTCTGATCTCATGTTTGCTGAACCCATAGCTGAGATCTCTCTGTCAATGTATATCTGTCACCCAACTGCCACAAGGAGGTTCCTCTTTCTTCATATCTTCCATGCTGCCTGCACAAATGACCTCACCCGCCAGTAGATATCCCTACTGTCAGAAAATGGCCTCTGCATCCTGCAAAAAGGACCTCTGCGACCTATCACCGTCCTGCTTTTCCTCTGCCCATCATCACCTGTAGGAAGAGCATCGACCCCTTCTTATGCCCATTGGTCCAGGACGCGTTCAACGCTCAACGGGTCCCATATTTATTACCCGGAGGAAATCAGGCTCCTATTTAAATTTTGAATTAAACTTATGCGCGCCTTTTCGAATCGGGTTTCGGCATTCCATATGCTAGCCTTGCTAGCTATAGGCCTTGGCCCCATAAGACCGTCAACACATGACCTCGGTCAAACCGCTCATCGGGGTTTCAGCATTTTTGATGTCACGATGTACATGCTTCCAGGATTCCCGATCCCCGATTTCCCGAGCTTTAGCCCCATCCGTCTACACAATGGTCCATATGACCATTACCCATGATCACAACCTAACCCCGTCGGGGCTAAGGGGTTTGTGATGCATCAATGCATTCACCCAGTGATTCCCGATCGTCCAAATCCCGACGCTCCATTCATATGCTAACAACTGGCTTCTACTACGCCTCTGTCCTCCTTCGCTGCTGTTCTGACAGCTGTACCCCACTCATCAGGATTTCACGGATCGTGATTTCGAAATGCACAAAACCTTTGTGCCCGGGATCTCCGATATCCCGATTTCGATTAGCCGATGAACGACCTCCCGTCGGGCCTTTCGCCGATGGCACTAATCTCCTGCCACGCATCCTCTCAGATGGATGGTCCCGATCATCGATGCCTCTGCTGACGTCACACTGGTTTGACACGTGTTAGATCCTGCCACGTGTCACTCTGATTCGTGACTTTCATGTGCCTGAAGTGTTGAATATGCCTGACACCTGCCATTCCCTGGTTGTGCCACATGTCCCTTTGCTGACGTGGTGTGCTTTCATGGGTTGAATCAATGGTTCAGATGCAATCTTAGCTCAACGGCTGCGATTACATCGCGAAATCGCATATCGCGATTTCGGGGTTTTCGTTGTTAATGTTCACGAGACTCGTGAAACTCTGATTCCTGATTCTCCGATGAAGCCCCCTGTTTACACGTGGATGGTCCCGATCACGGCTTGATTTAATGGCTGGGATCAAATCGTGAAATCGCGTATCGCAATTTCGGAGTTTTCGATGTCAAGTGGATTGGACATTATAAACTCCCGATCCTCGAATCTCCGATGACTTATCTCCCTCGCATCTTTTGCAGATTTGACGGCTGTCGAGTATCTGCTTCCAATCTGATGGCGCAGATCACTTCTTCTACACGCCAACTCCTGCGCTTAACATCTTCGTAGCTTCTCCCGATCCAACAGCTGTCGGGATTTCCGAGTGAGATCCGACGGCTCTCGGTCTCTTTCCTGTGCTTCTTGCACTTATAAGAATGCTATTCCTCCTGAGCTTATCGTCCTTGAATATTTAAAGGATTCTGATGTCTGCTTCACTACTGTACTTGCCATCAATGACAAGTCTATGCTGCCTGTAAAAATAGTTCCAACACCAACTACCTTTTGTAAGATGCGGTCCATTCTCGGCAATGGGTAGTTGTCCTTTAGAGAAACTTTGTTCAGGTTTTGGAAATCAATGCAAAGCCTGATTTCCCCAGACTTCTTTCGGGTTGGGACCAGATTTGAAACCCATTTTGAAAATCGTAAGGGAACTATGATTTTAGCATCACACATTTTTTTGATTTCTTTTTCTATCATGGGAAGTAACTTGGGATTGATTCTCCTAAGTTTCTGTCTGAAAGGTTTTTGATCTTCTTTTATCGGGATCCTATGTTGTATGATGCTTGTGTCATAATATTTTAAATCTTCGTAACCCCAAGCAAACACGTCCGCATATTCCTTGAAAAGTTCAATGTATTTGAGTTTCTGCTTAGAGGTAAGGATTTAGAAAGTTTTACTATCCTGGGCTTCTCTTCTGTCCCTATGTCAACGTCTTCAACCTCTTTACCACTGGCTTCAATTTTTGTTTTTTTAGCTACATCATTAAAATAAAAAAGGTCTTCTAAAGGAACTAAACCCCTAGGTAAAACGTTGCTCTTTAAATGAAAAACGTCAGATTCTATCTCATCTTTACCTAACTCTCCTGAATCTATCTTATTTACATTATCATTTCCAAAATTAGATTTATTTACATTTTCATCCTCATTTTCTAAGTCTATGTTTGTACACTCGAAATCATTTTTACATTGTAGAAAATCTTCAATTTGGTCATCGTTCCCAAATAACTGCCAATATCTGATGTTGTCTGGGACAGTCGGTCTGCACTTCACCTCCACTGTGTATGGGCGAGTGGAATGAAAAGGTATTTTTCACGTAGCTACTGATGTAGCTAACTCATCTGCTAAAATATTCTGTCCCCTGGGCATCACCTACAAATCAACTTCAGTAAAACATTTAAGGGCATCCAAAACAACATTCCTATAAGCTCTGAGACGGGGATGTTTTGCTGCATACTCACCTTTAATTTATTTGATAATTAATTCAGATTCCCCTCTTACCATGATTTGTTTGGCACCAACCTTCTTTAGTAGTTTCAGACCAAGCATCAAATTTTCGTACTCGGCTATGTTGTTAGTGCATTGAAAATTCAGTTTGTAAGAATGGTTTTCTGAATACCTGGATTTGTGATTGTGCAACCAAACTCCTACTCCATCTCCTTCTTTGCTTACAGCTCCATCGAAGTCCATGCTCCAGAAATCTACTAGCAATTCTTCACTTATCACATTTTTCTTTCTTTCTACCTCAATGATTTGTTGGCCTTATTTCGGATCAAATGTTTCCTCTTCCAGCTGAGCGATTTGTTCTCCCGTATCACCATTGTTATACATGATGAAAGAATCTAAGTCAGAGTGTGCAGAGTATAGAGGATAGTTATGTGGCTTTTCTTGGCTGCTGACCATATATTTCATCAACGTCTCTCTGTACAATCTTCTCTGTTGCCTGAATACTGGGATTGTGGCATATGACATATCCAACTGCAAAGTACCTTTCAACTTTCCCCCCTAAGACCTAGACAACAACATACCATATTTCGGGGGAATGTCTGCGACCAAAACATCCATAACCATGCTTTTTGCCGAAATCTGAACTAGAGTGATACATAAGTCCTTGATCAATCTGATACATTTGACTTTGTTGGAGTCAAAAGAGTGTAATTCCTTGTAAGGTCTGGTGACCTCGAGTCCCAGTTTTTCCATCACTGCTTTAGGCATCAGGTTATGGGAAGCACCTGAATCTAACATAGAATTATGTAGAATCAAGTCGTGTATATTAAGGCTGATGTAAAAAGGAGCGACAACACCATTATCAGTCTGACCATCAACTTTAGAGCCAAACATGAGTTCAGGTTGATCGTCGGTAATATTTACAGTGTCTGAATGTTTTGCTGATCCAACGGTTAAGGCCTTCATGCCTATATCAGGTTCAATGCTCAATGCTTTGATCACCTATGATCGGTAAGCATCCTTACTCATCAAATTGGAAAGGGGAATGGGAATTTTCACTTTGGCTAATTCCCCTTCGAGGTTGAAAGGAGTAGGTGCTCTGCTTTGGCTCAACAATTCTGATTTGTCCACCATAGTCTTCTCGACAGAAGTATTTGGTGGGTTGGTTGATGAAACCTCAGTCTGCGTTGATCTTTGTAAAATGGTAAGGTTTATTTTTGCTGGAGCTTCAACATTACCTTTCTCAGGGATCTTTTTGGTAGAAGGCTCAGGGGCTTTCTTGGTTTCGACCACTTTCTTCGTTTCGGTTACCTTTTTTGGGGAACTTTCATCCGTCTTCTTACTTCGCAAATTGTACTGCCTGAGTACCTCCATAATGAAATTTTCAAATGCCTACTGTTCAATCTCTTCAGCTTCTTCGCTCACCTACGTTTGAGAAAGAAGGAAAAGTTCTTGCTCTTCCTGAGTGAGGAAAATAGCTTCGTTATCATGAATGCCCATGACGTTTATGTGTGTTTCCTCCAATTCTTCAATTACCTCTTCTCCTTCATCGGCATAATTTTCCTGTAGGGGTGGTCTGATCTGTTGATCAGGACCCCTCTGTTCTCTTTGATCCCTGGGATCTCTTTGCGTGATTTGAGGAGGATTTCTTCTGAAGTTAGGATTCTGAATTTGTGGAGCAGGTTGATTTTCTCTAGGAGGATTTATTTTGGATAAAATGAGTCTCTCCATCATCCTTTCCATTGCTTTAGCTAAGGAATCCAATTTGGAATCAGAAGAAGATGTGGAAGGTTCTTCTTTAATTGTGACTCTCCTTTTGGTCCTCTGCCGTGCCCTTTTAGCCAACAGGTTGGCCTCCACACTTATTACGCTTTTCTGCATGTCCTCCAAGGTGGTGGAATTTCTTTCCCTTAATTGATCTGACATATCAACATCGAAATTGTCATGGAATTTTATCAGTGCTAAACCTTGTGGGGGTTTAATATCGACTGAAATTGCGTTATACAGATTATTGAAGCGGGTGCAATAATCTTGAATTGTCTCACCTTGATTCCTTCTGATGTTTTCGTATTCTAACAAGATTTGGAGAGGATTTTTCTTTACCTCCCATCTGTCTAGAAAACTTCTTTGAAACATTGTAAGGTCGAGCATTGAGGCAACACATAAACCTTTGTACCATTTCTTAACGTCAACAGTCAAACTCCGCGCAAACAATCTCATTTGAACGTCAGCTTCATCTACTTCCTGCAGATCAAAATAGTCATTCATTTTATCAATGTGTTGCTGTGCATTCAAGGGCCCTGTTCCATCGAACTGTGGAAGTCCCTTTTGATAATCCTGGGGCATAGCATGTAGAGGTGCGGCCAAAACCAAGGGAGCATATCTGGCTTCCATGATAGGTGGAGGAGGCGGGACAATAACCTGGATGATAGGTGGGGCAGTGACAAAAGACGAGGAGGTGGAGGGGCTTGCTGGCACAGAGTGAGCAACTTGAGGTTTTGTAGTGGGAGATAGTATTTCAGGGGTCCGGGGTTGCAGGCCTTTTGGATCTAAAATGATTTTAGTTACAAAGCTATTAGATTTCGTTCTAAATAGGCTTTGTTCGAAATGGTGTCAAAGTCGAGATCTTGAAGGGCAACGAGTTCCTCTAGGAGATAAAGGGACTTGTGAAAGAGACTATGACTCCCTGAACCTTCTGCAACGGTCTTCTTTCTAAATAACTGTTCTGAATTATCAGTTGCTATTGTAGGTTCTGGGTTTGGGTGAGATCGAGTATAAACTCTTTTAGGAGCTTGATTTTTCTAATTTTTAGTTTTATGAGTCCGAAAATAATATGCACAAGCTGTTAACAACCTCTAAACATGATTTCTTTCTCAAATTTACAATTTGTTTAGAAACAAAGTCTTCTTCTAGGCAAAAAGAAAATGTGGGTTTGAAAGTTTGTTCAGTCCCCAGTATGGTTGCCACTATGTTAACGCTCTGTAAATTCCCAGAGGTTGTCAGGGTAGAAGAAATTTACAAGAGGTAACTTTATCCAACCACTTCGAAACTGGAATCTAGCCCTACCAGCTTGAGAGAGGGATCTCTCTCTATGATTTAGCTATGTTTTAACTTTAAGATATTAGGCTAGTTATACAGAATAATATTGACTGGTTTGTTGTTTTTGTTGAGTTGGATGAAGGGGCTTTACACATCCATTGGGCTACGGGGTTTGTGTTATAAAGATAGAAATCTAAACCAGAAACAAAAGATTCTTTTCACAGGGCAAGATAATGCATTCATTGGATTCTTTTAGCAGTAAAATGATGAATAGAAGAAAAGATGAGAATATCAATTAAAGTAAAGAAGCATTTAAGAATTTCTTCACTGTAATATCAGAAGATGAACATTAAAATATTTCAAAGTCTGAAATAGGGTATACAAAGATAAATCCTGCAACATGAGTTACTTTTAAAAGATTTAGATTAGAAAACAATATGACAACTGAGAAATAAGAACATTCAACATAGAAAAGAAAACATCACCAATGAATAACACGCGAGAATCTTGTGAAAACGTCTCTTTGTATTAATGGAAGATCTCTTGATAAAAATTACAGTCTTGTAGCTTGCAGGTCGTAAAGATCAACCCTCAGTACTTCAAAGTTTGAAGTATTTATAATCAAAATTACATACGACCCTGTCATTAAAGATCAGGACGTGGAAAATCTAAATTTAGCTAACTAACTTAACAAGATACAAAAAATTAGGAAACTGCTTGATGATGTGTTGAAATTTCATGCTGATTTCTGGGTTGAACTGTTGGTGAGGCCTCTGCACGACCTCGCCTGACTGGATAGCTGACTAGGCTTGGATACCTCATCGCCTACTCGATCAAACTGCATAACTCTTCCCATCAAAGGTGACTGGGAACGATGACTTTGAGTAATCTTCGGTATACTTCATCCATCTCTGTGTACTTGGCAAAAGTTGGCTTGCTAATGAAGATGTACCAGATCTCATGCTGTATACTGATGTCTAACTGTAAAGCATCTAAGAATGCCTTGCACGTGATACTACCTTGTATTCTTGAGAATTTTGAGCTATCCTTAGCCACAGTGGCTAGTTTCCTTTTGTAGTCAGGAAGTGTCATTAACTTGTCATTTATAACTCTCAAACCAGGAAGGCCTTTCTTCTGCAAAGCTTCAATCTTGCTGAAAAATCTTTGCACTCCTGCATCCATGGTTTGGACCTTTTCCTCCAGCTGTAGCATCAGTCTTCTCTTGGTCAGGACCCTCTTGACCTCAAGGATGGTCTCTATCCTATCTTCAATCTTCAAATCCTCTAGCTCCTCTCTGGTTTTGGAATTCAGAAATTTGATGATCTCAACAGCTTCTGTGGGCATCTCTCCCAGTTCTTCTCTTATCTTCTCGATAGCCTGCTGACTTCTTTGCACTAACTCATTTTGCTCGAACATGATTTGTATCATCGACCATATTTCATTCATGGACTCGGTGATATCCATCCAGACACTTTCTTTGACCTCAGCAAGTGTTTTGCCTGCCACTGTTTGCTTTTGAAGCTGTTGCAATTCTTGTTTAAGCTTGTCTGAAATTTGTTTCTCCTTGGAGTAGCTAGTTTGAAAGGAAGATTTGAGTTCCTGAAGGTTCTCAATCTCCTTTTTAAGTCTGCTAATCTCTGTCTCTTGAAAATTCAACTCTTCCATGGATTTAGCCAGTTCAACTGTTTTCTCCAGAGCTATCAGTGGAGTTACCGAGGGAATTTCTGCTACAGACGCTATGCTCACTCCTATGAGTGGAACTGCGCTCAATGGAATGACTTCCATGGGCTTTGAATACTCCTTCTCTTTCACTAGTTTTTCCAATTCCGCTTCCATTTCCTTCAACTGTGCATTCTGCTCCATGATCAACTTGAGCATCTCATCCTTTTCCCCTTCTGTCTCCGCTATTTCCTTTACCTGTGAATCTTCTGTTGGTGGCAGTTTCAACTATTTCCTTAGAGATGCTATATTGACATTTTTCTTTTTGAGCATCTCCTTGACTGCTTTCGCATTCGAGGGATCATATCCGATCTTGAGGACCAGTTCTTCCAATGTCTTAATCCTGTTATTCTTGGCAAAGGATGATATTTTTTCTAACTTTAGTTGCATCTGGACATTGCTCAGAGATACCTGTAACTTGGAGGCAACAGTAGAAGCATGTGCCAATGTGGAGAAAACCATTTCTCCAGTTTTCCTGTGCAGATCCATTTGATCAGTTGGATTCACATCTTTAGTCTGAAATTCAAATGTTTCCCTTTTGTAATCGATGATTACTTTCGGGTCTGGCACATGTGCTTGTAGAAACGCCATGTGCATTCTACCCTTCTCAGTGTCAAATGCAGACAACAGTATGTTTTGTTCAATGAATGTTTTCTTCCAGAACTGAGCATATGTGCTGTTGGTCAACGTCTGATTTTTCTTTTTGATCACATCATACTTCTCAAAAATACTCAATTTTGGTCCTGTTTTGCTCGGCTGATTGACTAGTGGAGTATCTGCAGGCTTCTTGGGCAACACTGTAGTCATGATTTGTTTGCTACTTGTACTAAGGAGCGACCGATCAACCTCCATAGTTTTAGTGGATTGAATTCCCTTTTCACCAGCCGTGTCGGGTGCCTGACTGGTTTTTGGCATCTTGGTATGTAATTGGAACTCTTTGGATGATACTTCAGTGATGGAAGGTGAAGTGTCCTTCATGGGCCTTTTCTCCTTGGGAGCCTGTGGTGTAGTCATTTGTGAGATAGTGACCGAAAGGTCCTGTTGCTCTGTCTCAACCAGAGTGTTTGGCTCCCATTATGTCTAGTTGGTGAACTTCTCTATCTCAGGCCTAGATGTGTGGACATATGGGATATTATTATTCTTAACTCTCATCTCTGAAATTATCCCGCAGGGGTTATAATGCCATATGAAGCTAACAAAAAACTTCATTTCCTTTAATAGTCTATCTTCTTCCTCCCTAGCAACTCAGCTGTTGCAGATGAATGATCCTATTTGCCCTTTGATCCTAAGCTGTTGCTTCTTTTTCAGAGACACAAAATGTATGTAGTCTGAGTTGATCATCTGCCTTATGTAGTCCAGGGAAAATATCCTCATGGGCAGATACTTGGGTAACTTGTATGGAGCCAATTCACACCCATACACTCTGATCTCTGTGTGGTCCTGGTACATGTACTAGTCTCCCATTTTTGCAAGGTCTGAAAGGTGTAAGCTCCTCTAAATTTCCTCATTTATTCTTGGCCCAGGTCTGCCACTGAGCATGCTCACCACGAGATGGTAGAACTGCTCGATAAATTGTTTGAAGCTGAATTCTGTAGAGTTGTTTCTGAGCAGTGAAGTCCACACTGTCACCGCCTGTGGCCTCCCATCCTTTTCCATCTTTTGCATCGAAAAGGAGAATTTGTACGCTTGAAAGAATATGAACATGTAAGCCAGTATTAAGGAATAATGGAACATGCCTTCTGTGTCAAAATTTGAGAATTTCTCATGAATGTTGTCTGCTAGGAAGGCGTTGTAGTCGAATTGAGTGGTGAGTTTCTCATCTGTGGAGAAGATGGACAAAAATCTCAATATGGGTTCATCCACCCATTGATCCAAAAAATACCCAAGCAGGGCGCAGAGCGACGAGATGACCTGGTTTCCATTTAATGAGAACAGGGATGAAGGATACAGGGGATTTGTAGTGGGGAGCTGAGTGGTCTGTGGGAGAAAAAGCTCAAAAATCTGAGCTCTTTGGGGAAATGATAATTTCTGGTATAGTTCCATGATGATTTCAAGGTTGAAAGGTGAGTCGGATTTGGCTCTGGATATCTGCATCATCTGATCAATGGCTTGTGGTGTAATGAAGAACAAATTTTCTCCAGATGAAGAAACTATGGCTCTCTGGTCAGGGAGGTAGTGAGCCTGGCATTTGAGGGTGAATTCGGGGAAATGGTGAACCTGGGGGAAAAGATACAGGGGAAGGTTTGACTCCTAGAGGCCGATTTCGTCACTTTGGTCCAAGAAAACGTCTTTATCCATGACTGTAAATCTGTGAAGTCAAACTCGCATCTAGTGTCTGCGATTAAATGGTCTTTGTCAGCCAGATGGATCCTGTAGAGGTCAATAGGAGGCGGGAGGAAAGGATTCTACTCGGCCTCTGCTTTCTTTGATTTTGGTGCCATCACTGTAACAATACCTGCAAGTAAAAAAAAAAGGTTAGTGGGGATGACGGTGGCATTGGGCGACTGATTGTAACGGAGAGGAAAACGGAGAAAAAATTCTCTAGTGCGGCGACAGGGTGAATGATGAGGGAAAGAAGGGTGAAGGTAGTTTTTGAGCAAACGGATACCCGTTGGGCGCAGGAGTCAGGTCAGCAGGTTAACGGATAGGTTAGCCAATAATAAATGGCCAATGAGTCGTTTAGAGTGTGAGATGGCAAGTGACAATGACTGAAGAATACGGCTGGGCGACGTGGCAGGACTTGATTGGGGAGTAACCATGGTGAGAGGACTTGTAAAGGGCGAACAAGGGGAATGGACTGACAGAGTAATGAGACGTGACCTCTAGGGGAAAAACGTGGATAATGACGTCATGGGGTGACAAGGTATGTCAGACCTTGGGAGGTGGTGGGAGTCTGACCCAATAGATTCCTGCCATGTAGAGATAATGGGCCCACTAGAAAACAATCAATTCTGGACTCCCCCCCCCTCTGTTAAAAACAGAATGGTCGGGGGGGGGGTCCGAAAAATAATATGAGCCATCCATCAGTGCGCCCGCTCCTGAGCCGTAGATCTGTGTGCGCTATTTAACCACATTCTGGACCCCCCCCACCATTAAAAGCAGAACGGTCGAGGGGGGGGTCCAGAATCCAATCTGAGCCATGGATCTAAGCGTGAACATCCGAGCCTTCATATACACGCCTTTGTTATCTCCGATTCCGG
>ML787732.1:771943-782327 GCA_009831015.1 Picea engelmannii
CGTAGATCTGGGTGCTGTTGGAATCCCACTCACTTTTTCCTATCATCTTATAAGCTGCCTACACTAATGTTTTACAAACATCATTTTTTTTCGTCGCAATTTTCAATAAATGACATTTTCATTTTTTGCGACATTTGCACATTTGTCTTCATTAAGTTTTCATGACTGTAAGCGCGAAAACTTTTCCTTTCGAAGTCGTATTTCGATCATTATCTGAACTGTCAATATCTCTTTTGTCATTATGCCTATTGCACTGACCTTTTATTGATCATTATACAACTAGCAAGATCCTCTAATCAGTTCTCATACTTCGATTGATTGTATAACTTGGTTTTATTGATTTTGTAAGGCATTCAACATTTGGATTTGCACTTTATATGACTTGCCTGATCATTGATTCTATGAAAATGCATAGGGGTTATGATTAAATTTTTTATATATATGTCCTTTGATATAATCCTTATGTTAATCTTTTCATAACTTTTGGCTTGTCAACTATATGAATATCGTTTGGCACCTTGGTTAAACTTTTCATGAGTTGATACATTGGCGCATAATTGCTTTTGGTTTTGATTTATAAGTCGGGTGTTTAAACACTATAGCATAACGTTTGCGCGCATTGGTATAGACATTTGATTTCATTAGTTGGGCACATGACTCGATGGTTGAATTACTATTATAGATTGAACAGCTATGTAAATCGGCGGTTGTACTTGGATAATGAATATTTTGCATGGCAGACTCCACCACCTTCGCGTGCTTGCATTTATGCCTATCCCTTTTGCTCGTTCATTTCTGTTAAGCTCGGGTAGCTCGTCTCCTATGTGTGTTGGTGAATACAAACCCTCGGCTTACCATGTGCCCGGCTCCATGGCACCAGTCGTGCGAGTCGAGCCCAACGACAACCAAGCCCTGTTAATTTTTGACAATGCCCGCAGAGACCTGGAGGAAAATGGCTGGCTTCCCTTTATACAACGATTTGAGGGTTTTAACCTTTGTGTAGCACAACAGTTTGCCATAACTTTCGATGGATGTCGAGCCAAGGTGGGCGACATACAGTCAGAGATCGATGAGCAGTTTATCAACTCTGCTACAAGTTTACCTGCCTTAGGACAGCGTTGGTTTAAGAATTGTAAGGTTGAGGAAGTGCCATGGACATTGTTGTTTCTATCGCGCAAAGTTACCTCTTGTGACAGAGGTATGCCCATATCTATGCTCAAACCACGATGGCACGACTTATTAATGCTAGTCAAGCAGTTCGTGACTTGTGAAGGTCGATACAGACTTGTGTTCCTCTACCACCTGCGTTTGCTGATGATCTTTATAGGGTATCCTCTAAACATGCCTTTCTACTTTCATTGTAGCCTGTATAAAATGTCAAAAAAGTTTAAGAGGCAGAAGGCTGACAACAACCTGTTCCACCATGGGCTTATTAAGCTCATCGTTGTTTATCATTTGAGTTTGCATGGTGATAGTTGGAGGGATTTCATCGCCCGTAATGGCTTTGATGACACATACCTTGTATAGGTTGATAAACCTATGGTAATTGAAACCAAGGCTGAACCGATTGTACCCTTACATCTCCTACTGCCTAAACCCTCGGCCGACCCTGGTTTTGACTTACCTGACACTGTAACTAAGAGTGTAGAGGCCATTAAAAAGCCTATGAGAAAAAATACCAAGGCAAACCTTACTGCTAATGCCAAAGGGAAAAGGAATGCCCAGCTCATTTTGAGAATGGCCAGAAACAAACCGAAACCCTCTGCTGAGTCCAACCCTATCATCCTAAGTGAGGATTCCGATTCTGATGTTGAACATTTTCTGGCCAGCGAGTACCCCTACTCGCAGGGTTTATGTCCCGAGCCCCCTTATGATTTTGTATCGAACCTTCCCCCCTGCCTAAAGAACGACCTTGACTACCTGGGTATTAAATTGCCTCGTGAAAACCTTGGTCATTTGGCCAAACCCTCGCCTTCTCTTTCTAAACCCACACAATCACCCTGTGACCAATGCGATTCATGGTTAGAACGATACTACATTGATGTTCCCATACTCCAATAAAAGATTCAATCACTGGAAGATCAAATTGCAGTGCTAACCAGTCAAAAGGCCAAGCTCCAAGCAATAGATAAAAATCAAAAGACAACCGGCTCCATCCTTTTCAAAAACGTGGAATCATCCATGGCCGTTGTAAATTCCAAACTAGCATAATCAAGCAGCCTTGTCGCTATACAGGTATGGTTTTGACATCGTTTTTGTGTTGTAAATAATCTAGGTTGATATAATGATTTGAATTCAGTTTTTAAATAACTCAGTCACTCATCCAAATGCCTCTATCATTCGGTGATCATCCTGTACATGGTTTTGTTTTGATAAAAATAGAAGGAATTTTGATGTGATATATGATTTGCTCATAGATTTTTATTTGGATTGGAATGGTTATTCGTTTGGATTTCATTTGCTAAATTTGTCTGAGTGAAATAACGAAATTGATGGTGTGTTTTCAATTCGTTTTGTATCCACTCCACACGGGAAGTTCCATACTCAATTAAGAATACGATTATACTCAGATTCAATCTCGTATGATTCGTTTGGTAAATGTTTTCGGGAGTATAGTTGTTATGATATGCTGTGTTGTATGATTTTCCAAATCATGAGTACCACTCTATTCAATTTAATTTGGAAAGAAATACTCTGTTTTATAAAAATGATCTCATTAAACCTGTGTGAATGCGCCCGAATCATGGGATGTTTTTGATTCATAATCACTATGTTGAAACTTTTTCTATTCGATTCACTTCTATTCTGACTAGATTATGAGTTGGCAAGAGTGTTTTGTGAACTGGGCTCGTGTTTTGATTGTTGCTCTGTTTGATTCGTAAAATAGATCGATCGATATTTGTTACTCCTGTCAAATCCGATTGTAATTCATTGCCAAATGAATGATTCTAACCAAAGACAAAACAATCTTGTTTGCCCAATTCGCAGTAACAAATTATGAATTCAGTGGCTAATCAATCGATCCTGTTACGATTTTATTTCAATTCATTTTCACGCCAGTTTGAATTAATCTATTCGTGGCTATGTCAACATAGTGATAACGATCTTATTGGCTTCGATTGTATCCCTAGATGATAAGATGTCATAATAATTGTATGCAATTTGTTTTGATTGTGTTGATTCCAAATTGATATCATACGATGTTACAATATTCGGATTATGGTTCTGATTCATTCGATTTTGTGGTAACACAAGAAACAAAGAACGCCTATCTCTGTAGGCATTCATTGATTCCGATCTTGTTTAGTTTTGAATGATATGACAAATTCAAATTACATGATTCATCTTTCAAATGATTACTGGATGTCAATTAAATTGAAATCTTTTAAAATATTTTCGATTAATTACAATGCTGATTCTGTACCTCATTTAGACTAGCTACAGAATCAGACGATTCTGTAGCTAGTCTATTGAATTAAATTTTCTATCATTTTATTAGTAAAAGATCCTTCTAATTTGTTCATCTTTGTCCTTTTTAGGTGAATTCGAATTGCATGGGATTTGATGGACAATTTAGAGGATATTTGGATTTTTTAATTTCATTTTAGTTTCCTAGTATAGGCAACTTTGGGATATCTTCCCAGATTTTATGTAAACAGTTTTATAACTTCCACAGGGAGGTTTTACCCTGGGGAAAACCTTTAAATACTTATTATTTTTGTAATTAGGATCATCCTCGCTTGTGGGAGAACCAGGATAATGGATATCTGATAGAGACTAAGACAGAAATTGATGTTCTGCTACAACTTTCGCTTTCATAATATCAATCTTTTGTTTCATGTTTATGTTATCAGTTTGCATTTGATTAATGACTACTTTAGCTATCTTAGTCTTTTGCAAATGATATGAATTAATTAATATGATCCATATCTGATTTCTTCCAGTATTTAAAAACATAGCAATTACTTGATTCAGTTTATGAATGACAAATTTCTCTTCTTCATCAATTGGATTATTCTGTATAAGTCTTTGCATAACAGGTTTACCTAATTGTGGAGATTCATAAATTATATGATTGTTGTGATTTTTACGTCTTGTTTGTCCTGTAAATAAACTTAAAGAGCATTGTAGCCATCGTTTACGAGAAGCTTTTGAATTATTCGGTGCGAGTTTCCTTCCTCCGATCTGCTAGAACAGTCATCATACACAAGACAAATCTGGAGCGTTTCCAGGTCAGTTTGTCATTTGTTTGTTTAGTATATTTATTAGTAATGTAGTTAGACATATGTTTTAGTTTAGATTTATAATTACAATTAGTGTATTGGTAGTTTAGTTAGTTTTCTGTCTTATTTCTTGTTTATAAAATTATAAAATCAAAAAATACCCTTCTCTGTCTTAGGGCAGATTGCAAATGAATTTTTTCAGGTTTTACATAAATCTGTAAATTGTAGATATTGTACATTTCGTAAATAAGATATATTTCAGATAAGAGTTAGTATATTAGTAGTCAATAGATTGTATATATAGAATATTTAGATTAGTGTAGTTTGTTTTAGTAATTAGTTTTAGTTTAGTTTGTTTTAGTAATTAGTTTTAGTTTATTAGTTTGTTTTATTTATTTTTAGTTAGATTAGTTATTGTAGATTAGTTTTCTTTTTGTTTTCTTAGGACCTTAGATCGGCTAACAGAGCCGCTAAACCCGTCAGGGTGGTTCATCCCAAACGTCTTGGGTTATTAGACAACCCCGGACCGGTTCCACTCTTCCAGTTGACGGACGGTCGATTTCGCCCGTCAACAAGTGCCCACTCTCCGGCCGTTCATCTATGCATTGTGCTTAACTATGAGTGCAAAGACATATGTGCTCCGAAAAACTTAGGATAAGTTCATATCGTGGTTCTTCCCAAGATTTTCCATCTTTTTATCACCAAGGGGTTAGACATCAAACCTTTTAAACCTCAAAGATATGGTTCAACATTGATCATCATGCTTGTTTTATTGAGATAAAGCAAACTACCCTATGCTCTAACCTAATTACCTATGACAATTAGCCTAGATTAAACTGTTGGACTAAGAAATTACTCTTCCTGGGGTTATCTGACCAAGATTAGGTAGTTTAGTCAAATTTATTCACTAACTAACCTAAATCGCTTAGCTAAGATTAAACAGTTTAGCCAAGCTTATTCACTACTCCTATCAACATAAATTTAAAAGAACTTGGCCATGCTTGAACGGTATGGACCAAATTGTTGTTATTGCATGGAGCTCTATTGAATTTCTTTTATGCCCTCTTTTATTCTTTTTCTTTTTCTCAAATTATTTGCAGAATGGAAAATCATTTGATAAACAAAAACACTAAAGAGATAACATTTCAGTCACCAATTGATCCTATAAATTATAGGGTTATAACAGTTTCCATTAAACGATGCGTTGTTTATAGTTAACGCACCAGTGTGTTCATAAAAATATATGCACCGTTGAAAAGAGATAGTTGTTCAAGCGGTGCGTCCTTGATAGTTAACGCACCGATGCATACACAATAAACTACGCACCATTGACATTATTTTGTTTTTAAATTGGTGCGTGGATTATATGGAATAGACTGGTGCAAAAGCATGGATATGATGCATTGTTTAAAATGAGTGTCTATTTTACATGGTGCACCATGATGAATGGAATGCGTAGGGGCATCATATTATCTAGACACATCGTGCTTTTGCGGTGTGTTGTATACAACAGGGTGCACCGGTGCATTGATAATTACTACACACCCCCTAAAATAAATTACATTTTTCATGCGGTATGTAAGATATGTGTGCACACCGTGGATGGTGCGTTACTGTTTTTTAGGTGCACCGTGGATGGTGAGTTACTATTTTTTAGGCGCACCGATTGTTAATTTTTTATTTTATTTTATTTTTTATGTTTGCATATTTTGAAATAAATTTCTCATTTACTGAATAAAAAGTTATGCTTTTATGTATGATGCTGATGTAATTTATATGTTAATTATACAAAGACGTCATCGCATGTATGAGAAACAATAGAGAGTGGACCAATACAATATGTTTCAGGAGTGGGAGGCTAGAGAGAGGGAGAGGGATTTGTACCCTCATCCTAGTACTATAGCTGCACGGATCCTCTTGATGAATGTAGGCCTCCTTAAGTACTACGAGGATGATACATCCATAAAGAGGAATTCCTCCTTTCTTGTGCAATTGATCCATCAATGGGATGCCGATCAACAAGCACTCAGAGTCATTCCTCATCAGTGGTACCATCCCACTGTGGAGGATATTTTTTTTATCACTGGGCTATCTAGGAGAGGTGATGATTTTCCCTAGTTTCCCAATGTCCCAGTGGGTGTTGTAGCTGAGAGTCAGCTTGCCTACTCTTAGAGATATATTACGCGTAATTTTCAGGTGGCTAGTGGACATTTATGAATCGCCTTGTTCGGTGCAGAGGAAGTTAGGTGCCTCTCACTATTATTGTTGACCATTTCACACTTTACTGGTGATGGTCAGCGCATTAGTTGCACACTTTTATATTATGTTGATTCTTTGATACATAGGTCATGACTTATTCGGTGGTCTGCCATTTTCTTGAGGCAGTTTTGTATAACACTGGATAGATGTCATTCTATGATAGATGGGAGGGCGAACTTTCCATTTTCTTCAGAGTTATTTTGTTTGTTTTTTGAGAGGTTTCCAGAGACGAGACCTAGTTTTTTTTGTTGGCCTCCTAGGCCAATGACTGAGGTGCAGATGCACATGTGGGGCAAGATGATGCCCAAGAGGGGTGTTCCCGATTTTCCAGCTAGGATTTCTAGGGAGGCACTTCAACTATTAGCCAGTGATAAAAATCACGTGTTCATGATGGTGTTGTGCCGTTATGCGGGGATGGATTGTCGAGGATGTCCCAACATCCTCTTCACAATGGATGAGCCACCGGATGATCGAGGTAATATTTAAATTAATCTTGTACATTCATTTTATTGTCTTACTTAATTTGAATAAATTTTATTCTAGCATGTTCTTTATCGTATTTTATTAAATTGTTTAATGAAATTGTCGACTAATTATTAACTTGTGTTATATTTTGCAGATGTTGGCACATTTTTTGGGGACATGCCTCCTTCCCCGCCACCTGATGCAAATGAGGATATGGTTGAGGCTGTGACGGGTCAGGGTCCTCAGCCGCATATACCACCCGACATGCGACGTAGGCTCGATCTCAGATATAGGATGGAGATGTGTGATAGTATGAGTGTAGTTTTGGTTGGCATGGGAGTCCACCCTATCTATATGTGAGAGATCATGGCTGACCCTAATCTCTCGTAGCTCTGGACAAAATTTCCATGCGATATGATGTCTCTTATGCATCATATCGTTGGAGCTGCTAGGTTACTAGTAGGGATGAGGGATGACGCGTCCTCTAGTATGGATGATGATGAGGGTGGCGATGATGATCATAATGGTGGTGATGGAGCTTCTTCTTCAATACCACATCCTCCTCCTCAGGGTGGTGATGTTGATCAGGGTGGTGATCATGGTGCTTCTGCTTCAACACCTCCTCCTTCTCCTCTAGGTGGTGATGTTGATCAGGGTGCAGGTGATGTTGATCAGGGTGGTGATGACGCTTCTTCTTCAGTACCTCCTCCTCCTTCACCTCACCTAGATGAGCAGGGTGCATCACCTATTCCTCCATAACATGCTTCTCATGAGAGACTACGACTAGATATGTAGTTATAACAATTATTTGTGTTGTTGACCAGATATGTACATTATAGCAGTTATTTTACTTGTTCATATATATATATATATAACATTTTTTTTGTTCATGTTAATGTACTTAATTTATATGTTTATGTTGATGTTAGGTCATGTTACCTAATTTTCTCCATAAAGTAAAGTACTCTTAATTAAGTACTTTATTTTTGAATATATCTAAAAAAAAACACTCATGTCTAAAACAAGTGAAATTAGCAACAAAGCTGCTTATACCTGCCTTTTAGAAATGTTTTGATGTATTAATTGTATATAATACAAATGATAGATTTAAATAGGTTAGATTACAACACTTCTAATTAAGTTATTATGTTGTCATTTTTATATTTGAACATGATGAAAATGAAAATACCAAGTTTATCATGTTTTTGTAGTTAAGAGGTCTTGAAAAGTAAATAAGTTTTAAAAATGGGTAAAGATATGTCTTATGTTATTAATTAAAGTTTGGGCAAGTTAAAAGTCAATTATATTAATATTCAACCTTACTTTGTATCACAATTTGACAAACTAGTTTACTTGAAAGTACAATGTGAGAATTGGTCCTCATTTCGAAAAAAATGCTTTTGTTCATAAGTTCATAATGAATAATAAAAAATAGTTATGATAAGCTCAATTAGCATTTATAAAATCTTTGTGATATTTTAACTTCCCCTTAATTGTAATTTGGTCATATTTTTTTATATTCCCATAATTAATACAAGTCTCAAAATCTCTAATTCAACATTTTTTTACTATAGTATAAGGATGCATGAATGTCAAACTTAACCAAGAAAACTAAATAAGTTATCAAAATGGGTAAAGATATGTCTTATGTTATTAATTAAAGTTTGGGCAAGTTAAAAGTAAATTATATTAATCTTCAACCTCACTTTGTATCACAATTTTACAAACTAGTTTACTTGAAAGTACCATGTGAGAATTGGTCCTCATTTCAAGAATATTGCTTTTGTTCATAAGTTCATAATGAATAATTAAAAATAGTTATGATAAGCTCAATTAATATTTATAAAATCTTTTTGATATTTTAACTTCCTCTTATTGCAATTTGGCCATATTTTTTTATATTCCCATAGTTAATACGAGTCTCAAAATCTCTAATTCAACATTTTTTTACTATATTATAAGGATGCATGAATGCCAAACTTAACCAAGTAACATGTACAAAAACATAAAAATATTTAGAATATTAAATATTTTAATTTGTATGAATTATTCTCTTTAAATAATTTTCTTAAGTGGTTTAATTACATGTATTTAAGTTTTATGTCATTTTTTGATATCTTATGTTACATGTTTTTAATTGTTGTTGTAATCCATAGTAAGAATTGAATTAGCTATTAGGAGTTGTAATTTTTTTTATCTAATTAACTATTAGGAGTTGTAAAATTTCTTACCCACAAATAAAAAAAGGAGATAAAGGATAAAAAATTGTTATGATCTACATGTTTAATTCAATTTTTAATCATATATTATACATAATATAAAATTAATATATAACTTTTTAATGTTTTTGAACGGGAATACTACGTCTCTGTGGTTTTGAAATTAATATTTCTCCACGGCTTGGAATGGGCATACTAGATCTCTGTGGTTTTGAAATTATATCTCTATGGTTTTGAATGGGAATAATACTTCTCTCTTTTTTTTTTTCTTCTAAGATTATATATCTAGGGTTTTCAACATCAATAATATGTATTTTTTTAAGGAGATATTTTATTTCTAAGATTATATATCTAGGGTTTTGAACAAGAATAATACTTCTTTGTTTATTTATGTTTTAGGAGATATTTTATTTCTTAGATTATATATCTAGGGTTTTGAATGGGAATAATCTCTGTAGTTTTTACCTTTTTTACCTAGAATAATCTCTATAGTTTCTCTGGACTTCTCTGCCTTCTTCAGAAATTATTTTTTGGCTTCTTCAAAGAGTTGAGCATTTGGACATCTGAAATGAGGTGAGTCACTTTTTACTTTGATTCAATTTTAATTTTACGTAAAGAGATTTAAATATATTTTATTTATTTATTTATTTTAAGTTTCAGAAGTAAAAGTTGATTTGAGAGATAAAGTCAATCCATAATAATAATTGTTACATCTTTTTTCTCTTATTTTCAATATGAGCATTCCACCACCTATTCCAAAAACTCACCCTAACAAGGGGACGCCCCCCAAAATCACCATAGAGATCCTTTACGATTATATGGAATCAGTAGAAAAAAAAAGAGAAGAGAGAGATGCCAAAATCCAAATAGAGTTAGAAACATTAGAAAAAAGGAGTGAAGAAAGAGACATACAACTCAAAATAGAGCTAGAGGCAATGATTGATAAAAAAATTAAATATACCATTCGAACTCAAATAGAGGATAGATTCTTAGGGTTCAAGAGTGAATTGCAGACAATGAAGGATAGAATTCAAGAAATGGAAAAACATAAACAATCAACCCAAGAAGGAGAGGCTGAAAAAAATCACAACTTGAGAGATAGGATTAAAGAGCTAGAAGAAAAACTAACCAACAATTTGACCCTCAGTAATATGGAAAACAAATTGGATATCAAACCCATCAAAGAGGAAATGAATAAGCTAATCGAATTGGACCATG
>ML787732.1:806266-822638 GCA_009831015.1 Picea engelmannii
TTACAGAACTATGAGGGATGTAGTGGAACACATGTATAGACGTATTTTCCAATTATAATATAGAAATCAATCCAATGATTCCAATAACCAGGTTTTATTTAAACTACATGAAGCATTTCCAGAGCAATGGTCAATGAGACCTGTCAGACTTGCAATAACAAAAAATACAACAAAAAAAATCATTCAAAAAGTAATATTCCTAAAAACACGTTTTTAGAATATATATATATATTACAAAGTATTCATTTATTAATATATCAATTTTGTGATATTTAGTTTTCATATATAAATATAAAAATACTTTATTGTCATGTTATTTTTTCAGGAAAATTATGAAAATCTCAGAGGACCAACAAGCTTATATCCAAAATATGCCAGTAGGAATGTCCGAAAAAGTGTACAAGGAGATGGTCAAAGAAATGGACATAATTGCATCACAGGAGGAGCTATCTCAACAACAATGTGCTTCAAATGTATGTAATCATTGAATTTTTCTATTAGGTACAAATAATTGATTTAGCATTAAATATTAATTTTCAAATATTCTCTTACAAAAAATAAAAGAAAATGGAACTCATTCTGCACATAAAACTGGACAAGAAGGAAGAAAATGGTTTATAGCAAAATTTGTGAGTAATTGTTATTTCCTTATAACAACTTAAGGTTATTTTTTTTTGTATATTTTAAGTTTTTTTACAACAATCATCCTTGAATGTCTTCAAACAGGTGCTAACACACAAAGAAGAGCCATCAAAAAAATTGATTGACATTGGGTTAATTAAGGGTTGTGAGTATATGTTGGCATATCAAAAATTAATTGTGGAATTTGTAAGTATAATCTATGTTGTTTTACTTCTATCATTTTATAATTAATGAAACAAAAATAATACTTTATATTAAATCTATGGTTTATTATGGGGTATAAAACTTGCAGGAAACAAAGTATGGAACTGAGCCAACAAAAGAATTGTTGAAACAAGGGATGAGATTTGATTTTGAACATATGTGTATGATTCAAGAGTTAATTTTTACTTTGCAGGTACACCGCTTTTCAATTTACATTCAAGTATATTATTTATTTCAATTTTCATTATTCTCACCAATGTAGATAGAATCATTACCGTTTATTTTTATGTGTGCAACTCAAGCACTAACAACAGTTCCAGTGAAGAATGATGACCAATATATTTGGATATCAATGCAATATGCAATTGTATTTTTTGAAATAATTGTCTGTGAAAATCATACATTTTTGTTTAATGTAATGGACATACTATCCCAATTGAAAGACAAGGGATTACGGATAAGTGTCCCATTTTGTATGATAAGACCCTCTTATTCATATAATAAAATATGTTTTAATTTATTCTATTGCATTGTCCAATGTCGATGTGAAATGTTACATCACTGATTAAATATATGGGTGACTAAATATTATAACGAAGAGATGAAAAATCTAATGATATAACAAATTAATCCAAACATCATATCCAAAACCACTAATCAAAATATAAGATATATGTAAATTTTTTGATAAATAATGGAATTAAAAAATAACAATAATTGCACTATCACAGGTCAATGTTTCTTGGTTTATTTTAATTATTAATCTTGTCGGTGCATTTAATATTAAAAATCACTGGTGTATTTTATATGAATTGTGCACCAATGATTTTATGTGATCAATTAGCACTAGTTTCAATATTTATTTAATACCACAAAATTATATTAAAAAATTGGCCTTCAGTGCGTTAAGCATATACAAAGCACCAATGCTTTTGTGTTATTAATAAGCACCGATGCTTTAGGATTATTAATAAGCATCAGTGCATTTTTGTTATTAATACGCACCAATGCTATTGTGTTATTGATAAGCACCGACACTTGTTTGTTACTAAAAAGTATTGGTGCTTTCTATATTTAATGCATCGAGGGGGATTTTCGAGGTAATGCACAGGTGCATATTATTTTATGCAACATCGATGCCTTGTTATTAATAACGCACAGGTGCGTTCTAAGCAGAAATCCCTGGTGCTTAATTATTTTTAACTCTCCCGATGTGTTTTACTGTTAAAGCATCGGTGCTTATAAGAAAAACACCCCAGTGCTTAAAAATTTTACTACCCCGATGCTTGAATTTAAGTGTACAACACTGGTGCGGTACATGTATGTACGCACCGATGCTTGTTACTCATACAAGTGCACCAATTTGTAAACATTCGCTAACACCTCCGGCCGCCCATATTTTTTTTAATTATAATCAAGTTCCGTTATAGTATCCGCAAAAACATATGCCATCGGAAACAAATGTTGTAGCAGATTTTTTTTTTTTAAATTTGCGAATTTTGTAACACTAGAAACCTCCGCTAAAAGGCTTTTCCTTGTAGTGGTAGAAGCTAAAAATTTAAGGACTTCGAAAGGAATTAGATTGGTGAGGGATTTAATTATTGCTCACCTTATATCTATTGATGATATTTTACTCTTTTGTAATGGTACCAAATGGGATGCTCATAAGCCAAAATAAATTATGGACTTATATCATTTGGCAACAAGGATGATTGTAAATATAGACAAATCTACCATATCCTTTATGGGAGTAAATTAAGAAGACAAGAGGGTTAGTTTACATATGTTACCCTTCAAGGAAATTGACTTACATTCTGGTATCAAGTATGTAGGGTTTTACTTAAAACCAAATGAATACAAAAAAAGAACCAGGGGTAGTTGATCTCAAAAGTAGAAAAAAGACTCTCTCTTTGGTGCAACAAGTGGTTTTTGTTGGGAGGAAGGCTAGTGTCGACTAAATCAGTATTGGAGGAAATTCTTGTGTATTAAGTTTCTTTAACATTCATACCTAAAGGACTTTTAGATAAGATAAGGAAATTGAGCTTCATATTCTTATGGGTTGGATCTAGTGAGATGAAGAGATTTCCTTAGGTATCATGGAAAAAAAATGATGTTCCTAAAGAAATGGGAGGTTGGGGAATTAAGACTATTCATTGTTTTGAAAAAGATTTAGTAGCAAAGTGTATCTAGTGACTTATCAAAAGAGTGTTGGGTATGTGTTATATTCTTTGCATGTGTGTGTGTGGGTGCATAAGATTTGACAACTATGTATGACGATCCCAACTTCCTTTGATTTTTGTGTCGTGTGCATGTGGTGCTTTCCTGGGGGGATCATAGGTTTGCCCCCCCTTGGATATGCCCAACGTTCGACTTTGGGTGGTATCCTGGAGCATACAGGGTTAGGGGAAGCGCCCCGAAAAAAATATTTTTGGGTGGTTTTTCCTATTTTAACGGATTTTCCTACTTTTAGTGGTTTTCTAAATTATTCCCAGATTAAGGGATTAGGATTTTGGTATCTATGGAATACCTAAAATATTATATATATTGTATTGTGAATGGTGAAATTAATACAATGAAGAGTTGAAAGGTGTGACACCAAGGAAGGCTGGTTTTCTCCTGGTTAAGGGTTTCCAACGTAAATCTCTGTGTACTATATGTATGAGCGATTGATTAATTTTTGTTTTTCCTAAGAATATGTATGCATTTATTTACTATACCATTCTCCCACTTGTTGTTTTCTTTGCATACAGGGGTTCACATGATTACATAGTCAACAATCCAAGGCAACAATGCCTATTGTTACTCTACACCAAGAGAACTTCTTTGTGCTCATAGACTTTGTCAATGAATCTGCAACATTCTTCAAAGTGTCAACCTTTCCCAGCAACACCTTATTTTCTTCAACCATATCTCTCACAAAGTGATATTGGACATAAATATGCTTTGTCTTGGAATGATAAAAAGGGTTCTTTGTCAGGAAGATTTCACTCTAACTGTCACAATCTAATCTCACTGCTTGTTGTACCAACCCAATACCTGAACACAATCTCTATAACCATACTACTTCCTTGCTTGCATGAGTGGATTCCATGTATTCAACTTCTGTAGTTGAGAGTGCCATTATAGCATGTCTTTTGCTCATCCAACTGATTTCTCCTCCAAATAGGTTAAACACATACCCACTTGTAGATCTTATGCGATCCATATCTCTAGCTTAATTTGCATCAACATACCCATGTATTTTCAACACTCTATCCAATCCTAGTCTTCCTTGGTAGCACAATTCATAACTAGCAGTGCCACACAAATACTTGAAGACCCTCTTCACTGTTGTCCAATGCTCCTTCCCTGGTTTTGACATATACCTGCTCAAAACTCCCACTGCACATGCAATGTCCAGTCTAGTACAAACCATTGCATACATCAAACTGCCAACTGCACTGGCATATGAAACATGGGACATGTCCTCTTCTTCTTCCTATGTCTTGGGACACTAATCTGCAGATAAATTTACACCTATAGGAATAGGAACCTTGACCAGTTTACTTCCATGCATATTAAACCTCTGCAATATCGTCTCAACACATTTTCTCTGATTCAACTAGAGTTTCCTGTTTGCACGATCTCTTTTAATCTCCATTCCCAGAATGAAGTTAACAACACCGAGATCCTTCATGTCAAATTTGGAGGATAGCTATGATTTCACCTCCTTTATAAAATCCATGTTATTTCCTACCAACAACATTTCAAAAACATACAACACTACATAAATGAAGTGATTACCAACCTGCTTGGAATATACACAGTGATCAACCCTACATCTCACAAATCCCAATCCAAGGATGTATGTGTCAAAGTTTTGGTACCACATCCTAGGTGATTGCTTCAGACCATATAGTGACTTCTTTAGCTTACATACCAACTCTTTCTTTCCCTTCACTACAAATCCTTCTAGTTGCTTCATGTAGATTTCTTCTTCAAGATCCCCATGTAGAAATGTTGTCTTCACATCCATCTATTCCACTTCAAGATAAAAATAAGCAACAATAGATAAAAGAAATATAATAGAAGTTAATTTAGAAACACGGGAAAAAATCTCACCAAATTCTATTTTGTCTACTTGGGAATAACCTTTTGCTACTAATCGAGATTTGTATTTATCCACTTTTCCTTCTGCATTAAACAACCATTTTCTACCAACATATTTTCTTCCAGCTGACAACTCAACTAGATCCCATGCCTCATTCTTATCCAAGGCATCCATTTATTCAACCATGGCCTTCTTCCAGAGTTTACTATCCTCTAAATTCATTTCTTCCCTGACAGTTTTGGGATCATCATTGATGCAGGAGCATCGCTCACTCATCAAGCGAGCTAGTGCATGGAGCAGAAAAGACAGCTGGAGAGCTCCATCATCAAATTTTGAAACACCTTGGAAATTGTTGCGCCGCTCTTTCATGAAGCCATTCATAAAGAAGCACACTTGTATTGTATTGTAGATAGGAAGGCATTTATTATATTTAATGCTGTTAGATAGGAATTAATTGTAGATTTGATAGTTGTAGAATTCGAGAGGGAAAACGGAATATAGGCACCCTCCTTTGTATTATTGTATGATTCAGAATTCATTTAGGAGCAAGAAGAACAGAACATAGAGCTGTGAAGAACACCCCTGTACAGATTGAATTAATAGAAGAGAGCCTTTGATTCAATTTCAGGACTGGTGTTGTGTCTCTGTGTATGTTGCTTAACTGTTCATGGATGTTTTGTTTCCCTTGTATGCATTTGCTTTGAATATGCTGTGCATGTGATTTCATAATTCTAAACTGAAGTCTGAGAGAGAGAGAGAGAGGAGAATGAGTTTCAATTGTTTCTCTGTCTGAGCTTGGAGATTCCTTCATAGAGTG
The DNA here is from genome assembly GCA_009831015.1 of Picea engelmannii. Classification (NCBI taxonomy): domain Eukaryota; kingdom Viridiplantae; phylum Streptophyta; class Pinopsida; order Pinales; family Pinaceae; genus Picea; species Picea engelmannii. Next base: position 812,020 of record ML787732.1, read on the forward strand.
CAGTGGAATTCATCCGCATAGAGTGCGTTGATGAGGTTAGACAATTGAACTCTTATTCTCATCTGCCCAGAAGTTGATTTGGGTTGAGGAGGCCGTGCAGGAGAGGTGCAGGCTAAATTTGAAGTCTCAGCAGCTAGTCTGAGCACAGGAAGATAGGGATTACTGTGGCTACGAGTGCACAGGATCGAAAGATTCAACACTTTGAGAGCAGTAGGAGGTCGAACGCATGAATCGTGTGAAAAATCTCTGAAGGAGTCAGAGTCGACGAAGCTCAGGAGAGATAGTCCCTTCGTTACACTGCGGGAACAGACCCAGGTGAGATTTGAACCGAGGGAAGCTTTGGAGCGAAAGTATTCCTCAAAGAGGAAGAAGCAACGACCAGGATTCGTAGGAGAAATTTGCGAAATCTCGCTGACCATTGGATCTTGGAGAAGCTGCACCAAACTTAACCCTTAGGCGCAAGGAGGACCACGAGCTATCAGGATTCGGCGTTCGGCGTTTGACGAGGTAAGAATTTTATACTCGTCGAAATCGCGAATAGCGATTTCCCGAATTAATCGGAGCCTTCAATCATCATAGGGACAGGTGGCACAAGATCCCGGGAATCAGGGTTCGGCATTCGGGGTTTTGTTGTGCAAAGGAATTTCAACCGGTGAAATCGCGATCCCGTGATTCCCAATCGCACGAGAGAAGGAAGTGACGTGGCAGTGTGGGACCACGGGATTTAGTGAAGTACAGGTGTCGCTGTATCGGAGTTCAGGGTTCGGAGTTTTGTGGCGCAAGTGTAACGTGACATCACATTCACCGATTTCTCAATAGGGAAATCCCCGGTAAAACGAAAGCGTTCACCGTTGACCCATCGGGGTTCGGGGTTTTGAGTTGCATGTGAACTATGCTCACAGGATTCGCGAAATCGTGAATTCCGATTTCCTGATTTTGAAGGGAGGTCAGAAAGGAGTGTTGTGGGTAGTGAGAAATCCCGAGAGGAGTTAGAAGAGCCTTTGACTCTTCGGGCCTGAGGTGAAGAAGGTCCCGGTGAGAGCAGGTTGGACCGTGAGGGTATCGACCTTGCGTCAGAGTGGTATCAGAGCGGGAGAAGAGTTCTCTTTGTTCCGGTAGCAGAGAGGAGCGGATTCCACCATGCCGCCGAGGAGAGAAAGGCAATCGCCTGATTGAGAAGACAGGGATGCCCGAAGAAGGGGAAGGCCGACAGGGAATCCGGAAATAGAGCGCCAGATGCGAGATCTCCGAGCAAGGCTTGAGGAGATGGAGACAACGCAGAGACATGGATTCGGTGCTAGGGAGTTCAGTGATTCCAAGGTGGAAGAGGAAGCTGGACATGAAGAAGAGGTCTCAGCAAAGGACGCATCAACAGAGCGGTTGATTAGAGCCATCTCCAGGATGAGTTCGAAGACCAAAATGGACATTCCCGTCTATGAGGGGAGTCTAAATGTAGAAGAGTTGCTGGATTGGATCCGAGCACTCGACACCTAATTCAATTACGAGGATATTGAAGAGGACAAGAAGGTAAGGCATGCTATTACCAAGCTGAAAGGACATGCAGCCTTATGGTGGGATGAGTTGCAGGCTGATAGGCACTGCAAAGGAAAATAGAAGATCAAGAGCTGGGACAGGATGATCGCTAAGATGAAAGCGAAGTTCATCCCCAGAGATTATCAGATCAAACTTTTCAGGTGAATGCAGAACCTGAGACAGAAACTGATGACGGTGAAGGAGTACACCGAAGAGTTTTACAGACTCAATATCAGAGCAGGTCATCGGGAGAGCGATGATGAAAAGGTGGAAAGATATCTGAATGGTCTAAGATATGACATTCAGGATGAGCTAAGCATGCTAACCATCAGGACGGTGGAAGATGCTTACCAGATGGCTCTGAAAGCCGAGGAGAAACTGAGCCGCAAACAAGGATAGAGAGGGCGAGGCAGGAGTCAGCCTGGAGGCAAGGCAGTTGCCCAAGAAAGAACTCAGAAGCCCAAGGAGGAATGGAAGAATCCTCAGGGTAGAATTGAGAGAGGTGGAACCTCGCAGAGACAACAATATGCTGAGCCGAGGAGGCAACATACAGAGCAGGGTGGAGGATATGCTGATGCCAACACTTTTCCTTGTACCAGAGGTAGAGGAAGAGGTAGAGGAGGAATCATTACATGTTTCACATGTGGGAAGGATAGACATAAAGCCGTTGACTGTCCAGACAGGAAACCGGACAGAGGATAAGCCCACATCACAGAGGCGCAGAGGCGTGATGTTGAGGATGATGACACCAGAAGTGGGAGTTCACTAACGGTGCATAAAGTCCTTTTGACACCTGAGAAAGAGGTGGAGGAAATTTCTCAGAGGAGCCGACTGTTCAGGACCACATGCAAGACCAAGGGATGGAAATGCAAGGTCATAGTGGACAGTGGAAGCACCGATAATCTCATTTCGACTGAGATGGTGGAGAAACTGGAGTTGGAGACAACCAATCACCCGAGTCCATACAAAGTGTCATGGCTGCAGAAAGGACACCAGGTAAGGGTTACAAAACAATGCTTGGTTGATTTTAAAATGGGTGAATATAAGGATAAAATTCTGTGCGATGTCATTCCCATGGATGTCTGTCATGTATTATTGGGGAGACCATGGCAGTACGACCAAAATGTTGTTCATGACGGGAGGATGAACACATACACCTTGGAGAAGGATGGGAAAACACACACATTGCTTCCGATAAAGGATAAGGAAGTAAAGCCGGAAGTAACCAGCACAATACTTCTCATGAGTGGGAAGGAACTTCTCAATGAGATGGAGAAGAAGGAAGATCCACAATTCTTTGTGGTCAGGAAACCAAGAATTGTCCTGACTAGCACAAGAGTGGACGACTTTCCAGAAGAGATTCAGGAACTGCTGGGAGAGTTCGTTGATATCATCGTGGACGAACTACCTCGTTCATTGCCATCGATGAGGAGTGTGAGTCACCACATTGACCTCATACCTGGAGAAATTTTACCGAATAAGGCCACATACAGGTTGACACCTCAAGAGAACGAGGAGGTCAAAAGGTAGGTACAGGATCTGCTGGATAAAGGGATGGTCAGAGAGAGTCTAAGTCCATGTGCTGTTCCGACAGTACTAAGTCCGAAGAAGGATGGAGGCTGGAGGATGTGTACAGACTCCAGAGCGATAAATAAAATTACCATCAGGTACAGTTTTCCACTGCCGATAATGGATGACTTGATGGATTGCCTAAGTGGGGAAAATTATTTTTCGAAGATTGATCTCAAAAGCGGATATCACCAGATTCGCATGAGAGAGGGTGATGAGTGGAAGACAACATTCAAGACAAATGAAAGTTTGTACGAATGGCTGGTCATGCCATTTGGTTTGACGAACGTGCCGAGTAATTTCATGAGGCTGATGAATGAAGTCCTGAGGGAATTCATTGGCAAATTTGTGGTCGTGTATTTGGATGATATACTGATTTTCAGTAAGACCAAGGCTGAGCACTTGAAACATTTGGCTATTTTGATGAGAAGACTACAACAGGAGAAGCTGTTGGTCAACATGAAGAAGTTTTCCTTCATGAAGACATAACTCATTTATTTGGGTTTTGTAATTTTGGCTAATGAGTTGAAGATGGATCCTGAAAAGGTGGAAGTGATAAAGAATTGGCCATCACCCAGGAATGTTTTTGAGGTGAGGAGTTTTCATGGTTTGGCTAGTTTCTACAGGAAATTCATTAGAAATTTCAGTGGAATCAGCGCAGTGATGATGGACACAGTGAAGAAGCGACATAAGAATTTTCACTGGACAGCCGAGGCTAAAAAGAGCTTCAATCTGTTGAAGCGAAAGATCATAGAGCAACCAATTCTGGTGTTGCCTGATTTTCAGAAAACGTTTCAGGTGAAATGTGATGCAAGCGGATATGCTGTTGGAGGGGTCTTGAGTCAGGATGACAGACCAATGGCATATTTCAGTGAGAAGCTAGATGATGCAAAGCTGAAGTACTCCACATATGATAAGGAATTTTATGCCATCATACAGGCATTAAAGAAGTGGAGGCATTACTTGATACCCAAGGAATTCATTATGTACAACGATAATCATGCATTGCAGTTCGTAAGTCAACAGGAGAAGTTGAACCAGAAGCATGCAAAATGGGTAGAGTACATGCAGAATTTTACGTTTGTGATTAAACACATTTCAGGAATTGCTAACAAAGTGGCTGATGCTTTGAGTAGGAAATGTTTGCTGTTGCAGAAATTCAGAGTCAAGACCTTGGGTTTTGAGAATCTAAAAGACATGTATGCAAGAGATGCAGACTTCGGAGAAGCATACAAAGCAGTTGAGAACCCAGTTCTCAGGGATCGAAGCCCATGGATAGACTATATGATCCAGGATGGGTTGCTGTTCAGAGGAAATCAACTGTGCATTCCAGATTGCTCCATGAGGGAGAATTTGGTGAGGGAAAAGCATAGCGGAGGATTAGCAGGTCACTTTGGTCATGGTAAAACATTTTCCAAGTTGAGAGAATCATATTTTTGGCTGGGCATGCGAGCAGATGTTAAGAGGTTTGTTGACAGGTGTCGGATTTGTCAACATTCGAAGGGCCGAAAGTAGAACACAGGTTTTTATCAGCCATTGCCCATACAGAGGCAATCAACATGGATTTTGTATTGGGTTTGCCGAGGACGCAGAGAGGAGTTGATTCCATCTTTGTGGTGGTGGACAGGTTTTCGAAAATGGCACATTTCATACCGTGTCAAAAGACCAGTGATGCAACCCACATCGCAAACTTGTTTTTCAAAGAAATCGTCAGATTGCATGGATTGCCGAGAAGCATAGTCTCGGATCGGGATACCAAGTTCATAGGCCATTTTTGGAGGACGCTATGGAAGAAGCTGGGGACTAATTTGGCATTTAGTTCAGCTTACCATCCACAGATAGATGGACAGACCGAGGTGGTGAACATAAGTCTGGGGGACTTACTGAGAAGCCTGGTGACGGAGCATCATAGCAGTTGGGACCAGATGTTACCACATGCAAAATTTGCTTACAATGAATCTGTGAACAGGAGTACAGGAAGAATCCCATTCCAGATTTTGTATGGGACACAACCGAGGGGAGTTTCTGAGCTCAGGGAGTTAGGACAGGCTGAAACTAGCAGCGCGAGCGCTGAAGAGTTCGCTGAAGCGATGCAGGAACTTCACACGGAGGTGAAGTAGCGACTACAGAAGTCCAATCAAGAGTATAAGCGCAAAGCTGATCAATGGAAGAGACAACTTCAGTTTGAAGTTGGTGATTTGGTTGTCACACACCTGAGGAAGGAAAGGTTCCCAAGGGGAACATACAACAAGCTCAAGATGAAGAAAATCGGGCCGTGCAGAGTCCTGAAGAAATTCGGGGAGAACGCTTATGAGATTGAGTTGCCAGAGGGAATCAGGATATCTACGATTTTCAATGTTTCAGATTTATACCCCTACAGGGCTGAGGAAGCAGGAGCTGGAAGTGATGAGCAACCAGTGATCCAGTGGCAGAAGCAACTACCACGCGCAGAGAAACCGCAGATGGAGTGCATACTGGACAAGCGAGTGGGTAGGAAGACCATGCAGAAGCAGTGCTTTGAATACCTGGTGAAGTGGAAGAATCACCCAGTGGAGGATGCCAACTAGGAGACAGAGGCAGTAATACAGAAGCATGGACACACTGTGCAGGAGCTCATGGACAGGAGCCCATGAAATCTTTCAAGCCGAGGAGTATGATGTAGGAGCATCGCTCACTCATCAAGCGAGCCAGCGCATGGAGCAGAAAAGACAACTGGAGAGCGCCAGCATCAAATTTTGAAACACCTTGGAAATTGTTGCACCGCTCTTTCATGAAGCCATTCATAAAGAAGCGCACTTGTATTGTATTGTAGATAGGAAGGCATTTATTAGATTTAATGCTGTTAGATAGGAATTAATTGTATATTTGATAGTTGTAGAATTCGAGAGGGCAAACGGAATATAGGCACCCTCCTTTGTATTATTGTATGATTCAGAATTCATTTAGGAGCAAGAAGAACAGAACAAAGAGCTGTGAAGAACACCCCTATATAGATTGAATTAATAGAAGAGAGCCTTTGATTCAATTTCAGGACTGGTGTTGTGTCTCTGTGTATGTTGCTTAACTGTTCATGAATGTTTTGTTTCCCTTGTATGAATTTGCTTTGAATATGCTGTACATGTGATTTCAGAATTCTAAACTGAAGTCTGAGAGAGAGAGAGAGGAGAATGAGTTTCGATTGTTTCTCTGTATGAGCCTGGAGATTCCTGCATAGAGTGCAGTGGAATTCATCCGCATAGAGTGCGTTGATGAGGTTAGACAATTGAACTCTTATTCTCATCTGCCCAGAAGTTGATTTGGGTTGAGGAGGCCGTGCAGGAGAGGTGCAGGCTGAATTTGAAGTCTCAGCAGCTAGTCTGAGCACAGGAAGAGAGGGATTATTGTGGCTGCGAGTGCACAGGATCGAAAGATTCAACACTTTGAGAGCAGTAGGAGGTTGAACGCATGAATCGTGTGAAAAATCTCTGAAGGAGTCAGATTCGACGAAGCTCAGGAGAGATAGTCCCTTCGTTACACTGCGGGATTAGACCCAGGTGAGATTCGAACCGAGGGAAGCTTTGGAGCGAAAGGATTCCTCAAAGAGGAAGAAGCAACGACCAGGATTCACAGGAGAAATTTGCGAAATCCCACTGACCATTGGATCTTGGAGAAGCTACACTGGACTTAACCCTTAGGCGCAAGGAGGACCACGAGCTATCAGGATTCAACGTTCGACATTTAAGGAGGTAAGAATTTTATACTCATCGAAATCGTGAATAGCGATTTCCCGAATTAATCGGAGCCGTCGATCATCATAGGGACAGGTGGCACAAGATCCCGGGAATCGGGGTTCGGCATTCGAGGTTTTGTTGTGCAAAGGAATTTCGACCGGTGAAATCGTGATCCCGCGATTCCCGATCGCACGAGAGAAGGAAGTGACGTGGTAGTGTGGGACCATGAGATTTAGTGACGTACAGGTGTCGCTGTATCGGAGTTCGGGGTTCGAAGTTTTGTGGTGCAAGTGTAACGCGACATCACATTCACCGATTTCCCGATAGGGAAATCCCCGGTAAAACGAAAGCGTTCACCGTTGACCCATCGGGGTTCGGGGTTTTGAGTTGCATGTGAACTATGCTCACAGGATTCGTGAAATCGCGAATTCCGATTTCCCGATTTTGAAGGGAGGTCAGAAAGGAGTGCTGTGGGTAGTGAGAACTCCCGAGAGGAGTTAGAAGAGCCTTTGACTCTTTGGGCCTGAGGTGAAGAAGGTCCTGGTGAGAGCGGGTTGGACCATGAGGGTATCGACCTTGCGTCAATCATCAGTAATAGATAAAAAAAAATTAGAAAAAAAATTAGGTGGACTATACCTTTCTGGTTTCCTTTTTTACCTCACTGATGTCCTCAATACTAAGGTATGAGGTTCTTCTTCTTCTTCTTCATCTTCTTCAGTTGATTCATATTTTGGATCATCCAACTCAAAATCTATTTTCTCAGGTTCTTCTTACCTTGGTAGGAATTATTTTTTGGGAGCATCTTTCACCTCTCTAAAAATAACATCCCAACTGTAAATAGTCTTTCTTAGTTTATGGGTTCCAAATCTTATAACCTTTCACACCATCTTTATAACCAATAAAGATACACTTTTCAGCATTATTATCCAACTTACTCCTATTTTACTTTGGAACATGTACATACGCATCACAACCAAACACTATGAGATGTTCAAGAGAGGATTTCTTACCAGTCCATACCTCGTGTGGAGTTTTATCATATAGTGATGATGAGGGTGATCGATTGACCAGGTAAGATGTTGTACCCAATGCCTCTGCCTAGAATTCATGTCCTAACTTGACACCCCTGAGCATGCTACTTGCTTTTTCCATTAGTGTCTTGTTCATCCTTTCTGCAACTCCATTTTGCTAAGGTGTGTATGGAGTAGTCATTTTCCTTTCTATACCACACTTCTTACATAATTCTTCGAATTCATTTCTGCAGAATTATCCACCATTATCTGTCCTCAATACCTTTATTTTCTTCTCTTTTTGATTTTCTACCAGATCCTTAAACTCTTTAAATTTATCAAATACCTCAGATTTATTTCTAAGAAAATAAATCCACGTGTTCCTTGAGAAATCATCTATGAATGAAACATAATACATAGATTTACCTAGTGATGGAACAAGCACAAGTCCAAGCACATCACTGTGTATCAACCCTAAGATCCCCTTTGCTCTTGTAGCCCCAGATGAGAATATTACTCGATTATGTTTACCATATATGCAATGTTCACAAAAATCAAAATCGAGAGTGCAATTAGACATACCTTCAACCATACCTTTACCGTGTAGTGTTTGAAGACCTCTTTCTCCAATATGCCCCAATATTTGATGCCACAACATGGCCTTAGTTCCAGGGAAAATATTGGTCTTGTCTTCTTTATTTATCTACTCAGGGACAATAGAACTGTTACACCCATTAGTATAAGTGCTTCCCAACAACTTGTATAGATTTCCACAGTGAACTCCCCTCACCAACACCATTGCTCCTCATACCATCTTGCAAGTGCCCTTTCCCAATACAGTATCCGCACCTACATCATCCAACTTGCTTATAGATATTGAGATCCTGGATAGTTTTAGAATGTGCAGAATTACAGGGAGAGTTATAATCATTCCATGTTTTAGCAATAACTTAACCCTTCCACATCCCATGATTTTGACTGTCAAGTCATCTCCTAGGAATACATCACCACCATCGTGTTTTTCATATTCACATAATCACTCCCTGTGAGGAGTCATATGATATGACACACCTAATTCGATCAACCATACACCATGGTTTGCATGTGTACCTATAGATGCCAAGTAAACATCACCTTCTTATTTAGTGGAGGTTTTTGCCTCTTTGGAAGAGGTATTATCGGATCTCTTTGGTTTTTCAAACTTCTTAGACTTGCAATATTTCTTATAATGCCCTTATTTACCACACTTCCAAGATTTCCTCAAATATTTTCCTGGAGACTTAGATCTACCTGTAGATTTAGATCCCCCCCCTTCCCCTGAAGACTTACCAGGATTCCTATCTTGGGTACCATATCTTACAAATAAATCATCTGTGCTCTGACCATCAATGCTTTTCCACCTCATCTCTTCAGACAAAAAGGATGCAACTACATCCTCATACTTCAATGTAGATTGAGTGGTACTACCAATTGATACAACCAGATTATCCCAATATTCTGGCAAAGAACATAACAAAGTAATACACTTATCTTCTTCTACAACCATAATATTAATAGAGACAAGTTGACTTACCAGAGTATTGAAGGCATTTAGATGTTCTATCACATGTTCTCCATCTTCCATCCTAAGATGATACAACTTCTTTCGAAGAAAAAACTTGTTTACCAGTGACTTTGATTGATACAAATTCCCTAACTTGTCCCATATTTCCTTGGCTGTAGATTCTCTCGAGAAATTCAACAACACCGAATTTTCCAGGTAGAGTCGAATAATACTCCTTTCTCTTCTATCCAACTTCTCCAAATATTCCTTCAACATACCAGTAGGTTGTCTACTAGTAGTTTGTGTACTAGTTGGTTGTGTACCAGTAGACTGTGTGCCAGTAGACTGTGTACCTGTAGGTTGTGTACCAGGATCCACAACAATCCATTGTTATTTTTCTACAAGAAGGTCCTCCATCTTGAGCTTCCATAGCTCAAAGTTTTTACCGTTGAACTTCTCTATCTCAATTCTATAAGAGCTCGCCATTCCTCTTTCTACACTCAAATCACCACTACAAAATCTTCCACTGAACCCAGGTTTATCACAGACCCAAGATAAAATTGATCTATCAAGACCGAGCGAAACCCTCAACAACAAAGGCATCCCCCTGAAGAAAAAAATGAGCTATGATACCACATGTAAGTTTTAAACCTATGAAGTAAAGCAATGCATACAGATTCTTAAGAAAAACAAAAATTAATCAATGGCTCATACACACAATACACACAGATTTACACTGGAAACCCTTAACTGGGAGAAAACCAAACTTCCTTGGTGTCACACCTATCAACTCTTCATTGCATTAATTTCTTTTTTTCTTAAGAACATGTATGCATTGATTTACTTCATAGGTTTAAAACTTACAAAGAGGAGGTTTATGGGTAAGAACAATGTAGAAAAAATATATTTCACCCTAATTAGTGGAAGAGTAGCTTCAACATTCAAAGAAATCATTTAATAATGCTTTTGTAATTTGGAAGGAAATGGTTTTTGGCCTTTCCACTTGTGGGAAGATGGCTTGTATGGAAAGTCATTGTTGGAAATAGAATGATAATAGTGGAAGACCCTTGGGTGGGGTGTGATGAGAATTTTCAATTGCCAATGAACATGGTGTTGATACTGAGAGGGGGGTGAATCAGTATCAAGTACAATTTAAAAAACCTTTTTCAACTTATACTTAAACCATTCAATTATATCCAATGAGCAATGAACAATAGTATAAGAGTTACACCAATACACCACAATACACCATGC
>ML787732.1:826921-859502 GCA_009831015.1 Picea engelmannii
ACTTTCTTATTTTGTAATTATTTTCTTTAATTATTTTCAGGGCCTACATGTACTTCCTTTTTCAATTCACTTTGTCATCTTCAAAAATTCATTTCTCCTCAACCATGAGGATCCATGTGATGTGCCACATACCACCGAAAATAGCATGATGTATACTATCCATTCATGGGTGTTGTATATGCATGTGCATTTTCCTTCATTTCCAAATACCTTTATCAATCTTGCGGTCCAAAACCCATGACTAGGGTTGACATCAATGACAACAATCAATCTTCCAACACATGGTGGAATCACTAAGAGAAAGAGGTCTTATCTATTTACATCAAATATTTGACCCAATAAAATCCAATATATTCAACCATAAATGGCTACCAACTACAACTTTGGGCTTCATGGCTGATGAGGGGAAACTGTGGGAAAATTATTGTCATACTCTAAAAAATAGCCATGTTCAAATAAATGATAAAGAGGATAAACTAATTTGGTCAAGGAATCTTGTAGGAGGTGGTTACACTCCAAAATTAGGGTATACAACTCTAAGAGAAGAAGAAGGGGTCCAAGATTTGGATGAGTGGTTCAAAGAGGTCTAGAAATTCAAATGAACTCATAAATCAAGATTTTTACATGTCATTGGTATTTAATAAAAAACTTCCTACATGAGAATTTTTAGAAATAAAGGGATGTGCTCATTTTTCCATATACAATATAGAAATATTTTCACCCAACCATAGGCACAAAGGCCACCCCCAAGCACCTTAACCTTGACATATAGAATAATTCCGGTAGCAAACCAATAACCAACCAAGGCTAGTGCACCTTTCTCCAAGGTTAGCGCACTAAGCAATAATAACTACAAAACAAGAAGAAAGTCCAAACCATAACCAAGAGAAAGTCCAACCAAAACCAAAATATCAGTTGCAACAACTACAACTACACTCCCTCTCCAAACTTGCACACTACTAGTCCTTATGCACTTGTGAGATTGAGAGTGACAAATGAGCTCTAAATTCCTCTATTTATACTGCTCTATCTCACTTGACTGGGATGACTTCTCTTTCTAGAGGCCAATAACTCAATATTAAATATTCTCTTGAGTTGACTTGTCTGATAGGGTTATTATCGAACGTTTTAGGGTTTCTCTTGCTTCCCGAAATATTCTAGTCTTGTCAAAGGTTACACGTGGAGGTTAATACCTCCCACAACTACCATAATATCAACACTCCCTCCTATCTAGGGAGGTATTAAAGGTAATTGTCTTGAGAAAAAAAAAACCATTCGACTGGTAACATCGTCATAGCCACACAGGCTATCTCATGATCATGTAGATCAACTCACGAGCAACATCATCACTATCAGTATCATCTGATAGCATCAACTGCATCATCTCTCAAAGCCATACTCCATCTGAGTAATTGGGCATGATGTTGAATAATTCACTCACTCCAGAGAGTGATACAAGAACTATTCTTCTAATCCGGACATATATCCTAGAAGAATAACTGTTCCAACAGATGTTGGAAGCAAAGCCATGGGCTGCAAGGACTATTCTTCTAATCCGGACATACGTCCTAGAAGAATGACTATCGTGGACCATTTTCCCTCAGGCCACTACTATGAACTTAGGGAAAAATTCTATCATGTACCAATATCTCCACTCTGGTCACTAATGTGAACTCAGGGAGACGAACCATTCTTCTAATCCAGATATATGTCCTAGAAGAATAGTTGTCCATGGTATATCAACGATTTTTTTAACCTGGACCATTCTCCAAAGGGAAAATGTTTGTCCACCAATAATATTTCCTTCCTGGACCATTCTCCACCTGGAGAATGTCTGTCCATCAGCACAATGACTATCCATCTAGTTGGAAATCATCTCCAACACTACTGGTAGTCTTCATGGCAATCAAAACAATGTCATTCAATAGAACAAAATTGTTTCTATCCATAGTAGTACACAACTACTCTCTAGTGGTACACAACCACACCTAGTATCACACAACTACGAAATAGTGACACATAGTCACAACCAGTGGAACACATCGACCATAGTAGCATACATCTACTTTCTAGAGACATACAATCTCCACAACAATCATATCATATGATATCAACCTGCATAACAATATCATGATACAAACTGAGTCACCTGGGAAATTCTTACACTCACATCTGTGTGATATGGAAGAGCATCTTCCCTCATAAAGTAAAACATCATCCATGGGCTATCTGTACTATTCTTCCAAGCATAGAAGAATAATTGTCCCTGATTTCTGAGCCCGGACCATTCACCTAACTGGGCCATTCCTCCAACACTAATCATAGTGCAACTTGGAGAGAATGAGTCTGCCTTAGGGAATGCATGTCCCTGATTTTTGAACCTGGACCATTCACCTAACTGGGCCATTCCTTCAGCACTAATCACAGTGCAACCTAGAGAGAATGAGTCTTCCCTAGGGAATGACTGTCTGAACCAATTCTAATGGAAATGACTGTCCTGCACCAACCTGCAAAATATACCATTCTTCGAAACTTCTCACAATTGTGAACTTCAAAAGAATGATTGCCCTACAAGGCAAACAATTCTATTTGATCACTACTTGGAGTGATTTCTAAGAAGAATGACTATCCTAGACCATTCCTCCACATTGGCCACAAGGGGAATCACTGTCTATGGTACATCAACAATCTATCAGACCATTTTTCATTACGAAAATGTTTGTCCGATCTGGACCATTTTCCGAACTGGAAAAGTCCCGTCTGTCAGAAATATTGGGCCACTTTCCGGACTGGAAAGTGACTTCCCAACCTAGACAATTTTTTGAACTAGAAAATGATTTCCCATAAATCAATAACATATCAGTGATCCCTCCCAACCTGGGAGTAATATCTTCCTTTTTCAATAAGGAAGTCGTCTCCATGAGCCCTAGCTTGTCCCTTAAGTATGTAATTTTTATTTTGTTTTAGTTTTTTATCTTGGACAGAGGATTTACCAAAATATTTGTTATCTTCTCATCTGTAGAGATATACTAGAGAACCACTTCTCCCCTATGGAATTTATCACAGAGAATATAAATGCTTGATCTCAATGTGCTTCAACCTATCATGGAACATTGGGTTCTCTGAAATCTTAACATATCTCTGATCATCACAATATATATCATGGTCGAATTCAACACCCGATCAAACAGTCCAGAAACTAACTTACAAAGCCACACTGCTTCCGACATCGTACAAGCATCACAAACTGTAATACACTCTATTTATACAATGATGAGTGCAATAGACTTATGTTTCCTACTAGCCCATAACATCGTGGCAAAGCTCAAACTGAAACATATCCAAGTAGCACTTCTTTTGTCATCTGCACCCCCTACCCAATATGAATCGATAAATCCATGTATATTTATATCATAACTCAAACATCCCACAAGGAAAATATCCAGCTGAGTATTCTCCAAATACATTAATGATCCAATCAATTGTCGATACAGAGACGAGTCTACTAGATAAGAGTCTCTCAACTTCTTCAGATCTATCATCATGGGAGTTTTCCATGGATTTTGAATCCATCATCCCGATCTTATGAAGAACTGTTTCAATATACTTCCTCTGTCGTAGGAAGTTTTCACCACGCTTTTGTTGTACATGGGAGGCTCTACACCAATTTTGCTTGAATCCATACAAGGTCTTCTCCCATCTGCATACAAGGGTCTCTTTTTGGTATACATAAAAACCTTGAGGTTTCTCTACATACACTTCTTCTTCAATTACTCCGTTGAGAAGAACAATATTTACATTCATCTAATGTAAACTCCAACCCATGGATACTGCAAGAGATATAATGGCTCATGTAGAGGTATATCTGGTTACTAGAACAAGCTATCATTGTAGTCTTCTCCCTCCTACTGGGAGAACCCTCTATCCCTGAGTCTCCCCTTGTATCTATCAATGCTTAAGTATTTTTCACAATTTATCACATACATTTTTCTTCATCACAACTTCCATCCATTCCTTATGCTTGACTTCTTTAATTGTTTTTTCAAACTGGTTCAATTGGTTGTTCTGACTTTTATTTTTTTCTTAGAATCTTCATGTTCTTCCTCAAGTTTATCTTCAATGTTGGAGTCCATGGAATATTATATATATTGAATGCCTTTATTTCCTGAAGGCTCCAACCTTCCACCATAGGAACATAAATGTAGATGGACAACCAAGGATATTCAAGGATTCTTTTCGAAGAGGACTTCTTCTAGAGTCAAATTGAACACATGCTGATTATCATGGCTATTACTTCCAATGAAGACAATGAATATATACTTCATGGTATTCACATATTCTTTAATGTATCATATCATTGGGGATTAGATCCCTCCTAATCCTGGATTCATGCCTGAATGAGAAATATGCATGTTCTTCTTTTGGAATTCTGTGATCATCTCCCTCCATCTGAGAGAGTCCATGCTTCTGTCTGTTGCATCTCTCTTTGCTTTCTACAAAGTGTCACAAGCTTTTTATGGTTTCCTTTTGATTTATGACTTCCTTCGAGTCTGACTGCTCTAAGTCTCTTTAAGTTTGTTTCCCTCTGTTCTGATTGCCTCCCATCTAGCAGTTGTGTCATCCTTATAAACTTCTTCTATAACAAATTCTACAAGGATTGTTCATCAAACATATTTCACAAGGGTGCCTGCCTGTAACAAGAACAACAAGAACAAACATAAATATCTATCTAGAGGAGATGTTAGTTCAAATTGCAAACAAGTACAATGAGCATCTATATCAATAGTATTCATATGTAGTCGAGTATTCATTGCACCTAGCAATAATAGAATATTTCAAAGACTGCTTTCACAATTTGTAATGTAGTAACTATCACCTTTGATATACACACATTTGAAGCTTAACAATTTAATCAAACCTGGAACCTTAATCCTTAACTGCTATGGAGGGTGCACTTGTTCTTCTAAATGCATTGAATCCAAGATTACAGCTTTGGACAAGATCTCTAGTACTTTCCCTACAAACACACTAATGTTTTTCTAGATGATATAACTTAGACAACATATACAAGTGCATACCTTTGAAACCTTGTAGCATCGTCCAACTTGTCTTCCAATATGAAACTAGATACCATCTTGAGAAGAGACTAGAAACTCAATTAGAGGATTCAATGGTTAGAACAAGCTAGAAACTCTAAAATTTCAACTTTGACCACACAATCAATTTGACTAGAAGTCAACCTTTGACTTTGGCTTTGACTAGTGAAACTTTGACTTTGATTTTTACCAAAGATTCAAACCTAACACTTTTCTAGCTGAGAGTACCAAGAGGTGCGCTAGGATAGGGAACACTAAGATGTCAAGGAATTAGGTCAAATGCTTCATCATAAGTGTCTGAACACAAGGGTTAGGGTTTGTTGGAGCTGAATAATCAGAAAACCTAGCTGCAACTGTAACTGGTGCCATAAAGAGCTTAACAAATAACTTGCAAATCTATGTCCCAGTGGTTAGACTGTATGAAGATATCATGGGCCCATAACCTATTAGAAATAAAGGGATGTGCTTGTTTTTCCATATACAATATAGAAACATTTTCACCCAACCATAGGCACAAAGGACACCCAAAAGCACCTTAACCTTGACAAACAAAATAATTTCGGTAGCAAACCAATAGCCAACAAAGGCTAGTGCACCTTTCTCCAAGGTTAGCACACCAAGCAAGAATAACCAGAAACTAAGAAAAAATTCCAAACCGTAACCAAGAGAAAGTCCAACCAAAACCAAAATTCCAGTTGAAGTAGCTGCAGCTGCACTCCCTCTCCAAACTTGTGCACCACTAGTCCTTATGCAGTTGTGAGAGTGAGAGTGACAAATGAGCTCTAGCGCCCTATATTTATACTGCTCTATCTCACTTGACTAATTCAAATTCTCTTTATGGAGGCTAAGAACTCAATATTAAATATTCTCTTGAGCCGAATTGTCTCCTAGGGTTATTATCCAATGTTTTAGGGTTTCTCTTGCTTCCTAGAATATTCTAGTCTTGTGAAAGGTTACATGTGTAGGTTAATACCTCCTGCAACTACCATAATATCAAAAGGAATGTTGGAATGGTCCATGAAGATGTCCATTATGTAAGTCATTTGAGGAAAACATCTCTCATATACTTATTTTGTGTTATTATACTTTGTTAGTGCAGAAGGAGTTAGAGGTGCATTTAGGATTAATTAATGAATGGAGTCAGTAAAGGTTTCTCTTAGACTCTAGTGTGAAAATACTCAAGCCAAACCATTCACAACACTGTCTCTCACTGTATATTGGGGAATTTGGTAGGTAATAAATTCAAGTTTATTCGACGATAAAGTCATCCCTCCTCAGATATGTGCTTCTCAAAAAATATATATCCTTAATATTTTCAAGTAGATACCGGATCCAAAACCTCCTAGATTAATAAGATAAGAATTCATTGAAAAAATAGGAGCATGGGGTTACTTTGATGGATTTGCTCGGGGGATACCATCTTTGGGTGAACCTGGAGGAATTTATATTGTTATAATTCCACTTTATGGAAATACAAAGTAGGTTTGGGTAGAAGTACAAATAACAGGGAAGAAATAATAACTTTAAAATTGGTCCTAGCATTCATTGTATATAAAGGAATTTGAAATTTACAAGCCCACTTGATTTTTGAGATGGATGGTTCATGGTCTGAATGATCGAACACTTGATATGGAAAGAACCTAGAGAATTGGAAATTATTACCCGTTCAAACTGTATTTGATGATGCTCTATGTTATTAATGGGAATTAGCAATAGCTATTGTAACAAAGGTCAAGTGACATGATCATATGAGCAAGTTTCTAAACTCATAGATGTATTACGTAAATGTATTTGTCTATGAACCTGAATGCATGTGAATACAAGATAAAGATAGTTGGAATACGTATGCACTATAGTCAAGGGTAAAATGCTAGATGCATTTGGATATGTTGTAATGCATATGGAAATGATTGAGCATGCATCTAACTTGCATGAGGACTTAAAATAGTATACTGACAATTATGAAATAAAGTGTTATGATTAATAATCGTGGTTGATGATGACTTGTTAATAGTAGGGAAAAGTTGATAGTGTGAAGGAAGATATTGATGATATTGTTGTACAAAAACTTATGAAGATAAGACAAAGGATCAATGGGATGTTGATCTAGAGTCTAGTAAAGGGAGTGCTTGAGAATTTCCTAGAAGACCACTAGATAAGATAACATCTAGAGAGGGATGATATCCATACAAGCATGGCTTAGTATGCTCAAATAACAGTGAGACAAAATTTAGGAAAGGATTCCCTTGGTAAAGTTCTACTGACCAAGAATGATTTGAGGTATGAAGAGAGATAGGAATTTGTATCTTGCTACATTGCGTAATGTAGTAATTACCTGTTTGTATTTTTTGATTTATGGAATGATTTTGTAGCAGAGGGGAAAGAGTGACCTCTTGTTGGTTGTTGTCTAAAATGGAAAACATATGCTTGAATATGCCTATGAGGCTTGTCACGTGAATGATTGTAATATCTCATTAGGAAGGATTGATATTAAATTAAAATGCCAATGTGTATGAATAACATGGAAAAAGGAGCAAGCAATGAACTTGCATGTTGGTTTCAATGTGTATTTATGCTTGAGAAGGGATGGCTTGATAAGGCATGGATTGAAATCATTATAGGGTTTCTTGGTATGGCCAAGTAGGCTGTGAGGCAAGAATAATACTTGTTAGGTGCTTGGGTAATGTTTCAGATACATAACTAACTCTGTTTTGAAGAGTCTAACTGTTTTGTTCGAATACTAGCTTGAGGGGGTTTGTACTCCATTCCTCATAGAGAGCTAGTGTAAAATGTTGAAAGATCAAATGAGAAAGAATGCTCTGTTGTTATGACAAGAAGGAAATCACTAATACATTGGGCCTATTATAGCACAATTTGTAGGTTGGGAAAATCCTGACCCAACCACAAAATCAAGTGCTACAACTTGGGAATCCTACACCTAATGTCACCTCGATGTAGGTCCTGCACTTAAAGGGTGACTAGGTCGCTCTAGGGAGGCGATCCCTATGACCCTAGGGGGAATGAGAAGGATGAATGGAAGTGTAAGGATAAGTCCCCCGAAAGGTCAAGTGATTTAATAAATGATTGGTTGAAAATGGAAAGTGAAGAGAGGTAAATGGATACCAAGTAAAGAGATAGTTGACGGTGCACTTGTACCTGCCCGAGACATAAGAAACGACACTTTTCCAACCAAGTATAGTAATGGATAAGCAAGTTAATATTGTTATCCCTAAAATACAACAACATACAAGTTATTAAATCAACAATAAATGTTACACTAAAGCTAATTTGAGATATTAGATTGAATAGATAGTTAGTAGGTGAGTTAGGTTAGCAAATAGCTAGGTTTAGGCTAGGAATTGGTCAATGGTTCAGGGCTATCACAAGTCTGAATTTTCTTCCAAAAATTGTAGACCTATGACTGTAGCTAACTAGGGAAATTATTAGCAAATTTAGTGGTCAGATGTTAGTGCTAGGTGGCCCAAAAAGTGTGTTGTAGCTAGGAGACTTAGTGATTGAAAATTGGAGGAAAGTTAGGGGCTAGTTAGTGAGATATTAGCAGTTAGGGTTAGGGTTTTCTGCAGCCTAATGGATGTCGGAAAAAATTTAGTACAACAATGAGAAATCATGGAAGAAAATGGATTCCCTAAGGGAGGAAAAATCCCCAAGGCATCAAGACCACTATCCAAAAGAGAAATCTTACAAAGGTTGAAATTTCATGTTTGTAGAGGCAATTGTATTGTATCTCCAATGCAACTTGAAATTGATTAGTGCCTTAAAATATTGGGAAATGGGGTCAAAGAGATGAAGAATCTTAGCTAAATTCGTGGGTGTGTACGCCCTTGTAGGTCCCAAGTATAGCTATACTTCTTAGGGTCATGCCAAGAGGGTATATGCCCTTGTATTTCTCTTGCTAAAAACACCTTGAACAATAATAGACCTTACAAAAGTTAATATTGGATAAAATATTTGACCTGCAATGCACTAGGGGTGTATTCCCTTATCATTCCTAGGGTTTTGCAAACCAAAGAAAGAATACCTTGAGGGGTGTACACCCTTGTAATTATCCAAAGCAACTTGTGCATAATAATCTCCTTCAAAACAAGAAAATGAAAATACCTTGGGGAGGGTGTATTCCCTTATACTTCTCCCAAGGGTTTGACAAGTGACAAATTATATAATTCAAAGCAAGATAACTAGACAATAAATGCATATTTCTCTTACCAAATTCATAAATAACATTGAACAAACCCTTATCTCCAAGATTTAGACTATCCACGTGAAAGAGAAAGAGATTCCAATCCTAACACATCACTTTTCCACCAATAGCCAAGAAAAACCAAGACAAGTGAAAAGAGAGAGAGAGAATGCTCATAGCTAGTGAAAATTTCAGTCCAATAGCCTCTCACAATGGAGAGTTATGTTTAAATGAGATCTTATGATCTCTTATTTATACAAAATGTCACTAAAGTGACTTGTCCATCAATTAAGGGGTAAACCACAAGACTAGGGGTCAACAACCATAATATTTCCCCCTTTAACAAACTAATATTAAACAATTCATTTAAAGTTTCACTTTTGCACAAATAAACCCTAATTTTACATGGATGTCTACCCTTTAGGGGACGTTTTACCACTTAGAAGAAGTCGTTGGTGTTGGAGAAGCATGGGTAGGCCTCCAAAGGCTACATGTCAAGAATCTAGGAAATCTTCTCATGGTTAATACATCCTCCTCCTCAAAACGTCCATGTGTCAGTGAGTGGCTACATAACCACCAATCCCTAGCCCCCTAGATGATGTCATGCTAGAAAAGGAGACATTTTGTCTCTCCTAGGAAAAACATTTGGCATGTGGGAGCTAGGATACATTGTCCAAGTCATCTTCAAGGCCTTTCAAGTTTGATATTCTTTATCCGGCATGTGGGCCCTTGGCATCCAACCTGTGGGATTGCAGCCCCATGGAATCCCAAGCTAGGCTTGTTCTCCCAAAATTGTCCACCAACTAGGTCCTGCAAAGAAAAATGAGCATGCCCTCTAAGGATCTCAAGTCACAACATCATGATAAGTGAATCCAATCAAAAAATGAGCCACCTAATCATGTGCATCAAAGATAACTATATCAAACAATTAATTTCTCAAATATACTATGTGACTTGTCAAGATTGAATATGGGAGAGTTGACAAGGTGTCCTATTGGGTAGATCTTTTCCTAGGTCAAGGAGAGTTTCCAAGAGATCCCTATCTAAGCCATGTAAAGCAGATGAAGTGGTTGGGGTCAAGACTTAATGGGTAGGGCTCATGACATACAAGGGGTCATAGTGTCTCATTCATGGGTGCCTTTATAGAGGGTGTGTGGTACCTTCGTCCACAATGCACTTTTTTCCAAGCCCATTAATTTCCATTATTTAATTCTTTCATAATTTTAAGGAGAGGTTGAAGGTCACTGCCCTGGCGTGGTGACCAGATAATGGAAATGTCACCCACAAACACCTAATGGAAATGAGAAGGCTGACTCATGATGCGACCCCCTTTCTCTCAGCCATGCAATTGAGAGCCATTACCCTAGTTTGGTGACCAAATGATGGAAATTTCATACCACTAGATATTCATGGACGTGATAGGTCGACTCATGATGAGACCTCCTATCCTTCAAATAACCTTTTAAGCATTCTTTATTATATTGTGGGTCCCCTTTACTAAAAGATAAGCGTTTCATTTATTTCCTGGGTGACCCCTGGGTGAAGCATCTGGAAGGTTCATATAAGGATTTTATATTTTACCCAACATCAATCCCTCTGGGCCTTCAACCCCTTCTTCCCATAGAATGAGGGACAACCCCTTCTCGGGTCAATACACCCTAAAATCCAAAGAGATAAGGAAATGGAGAGGAATGATGATGGAAAGTGGTAAGTATGGTAAGGAACAGTATGATGGCTCTTTAAGGGAGTTCCTAGTATCAAACCCATCCCTAATGAAAACCACTTACTAGGGAAAAATGTCAACCACCAAGGTGAAGCAGGGAAAAAGGCATAATGTCCAAGCATATATCATGAAATATAGAGAAATCTAAGATACAACATACTCAACTGGCTTAAATATTGAAGTGATTCTCACCATAATACTGACTTGTACCTCATGGAGCAAGGTTCAATGCCTTCTGGAAGCCAACTGATGTGGTGGATGCCATATGAAAATATGTGACCATATATGGTGGTGAGAGGGGTTTCCAACTATGAAAAAGTGTATTGTTGGTCATGTAGTCTCTCAACACTCGATATATGCAACCTGAGGGACTCGAGACATAATATCCTTAGTTATCCATAAAATGGGGATAACATCTAGCTCCTACTTGGGGACATGTGCTCATCATAGAGTGCATGAGAAACACAACATTTCCTGGTAGACATGTTCCTGAAAGGAAACATCAAACTGTCAAGTGCAGGATGGCCTACTCATCCTTGTTCTCATATGATCATAATAAAAACCAACTAAGCTAGAAAAATAAAATTTTGACATTTTTTCAAAAATTTCTAAGCTAAGCATGAAACCAATATGCAAGTAGTGTAAACTGAAAATGCAATGCAACTAAACTAATTATGAGCAAACAAAATGAAAGATGCAAGAAAACAATATGATCAGGTGGTTGTATTGGCTGTACGATTTCACCTGACACCTTCGGTACTTACCTAGGGTCCCGGTACCCTGACGATCAAGTAACGAAGGTGTCAGGTGAAATCCTACAACTAGTTCAACCACCTAATCATCGGACGAAGACATTTCCACCTATGCTTAATCATGTGAAACAACAAAGATACTTCCAACACATAGTAATTGTGAGAATAAATATACATATAATCAATCATGAAATAAAACTCATGGAGATGGGTGGGAGGGAGGAAATCCCGCTTGTTGACGATAAAAATCACAACGAGGATTTTTCCCACAAAGTATTGCTAAAGCCTATTAATTATAAGCTAAATGATATATATAATACTATTAGGTGGGAACCCCTGGTAGATTGGAGGATCAGATATGGTTCTTATTTGATGTTGTTAATGTTGTTCGACAATGCTTACAGGTTTGAGCATGATTGATGATCAATGTTTGTTCTATTCGCGACAAATGGATGATGGATAAGGCATGTTATGTTTTGTTTCTCTCGCTCTAGTCTCTAATGTCATGTCATACTAGATTATGATATCCATTGTACCTTTTCTATTTACTCCTTGATTTATTACTTGTGACACCTGCAAAAGATACATGTTAAATAACAACAAATAAGAGAAATTGAAAAGAAATAAAGCAATATGAGCAAAGTCTAAAAGAAAGGAACTATGCTACTATGCTATACAATGCTACACTATGCATTTGAAGTTAAAGGGAATGGTGTTAGTCCTAACTAACAATGTTAATGGATATGTGATATATTGAGTCATGTGAAGGCACATTTGATATGCATTATGGTATGTTTGGCAATGGTTAATGTGATACATGGTGGCACATTTGGCAAAGTGATAGATGTTAGCATCAATGCATAAATTAATTGGATGGATTAATGGGATGGCTGGACTATACTAAGGAATTGAATGAGTGGGGGATAGAGGCAATGTGCATTTACTTCACATCACTCCATACCTCTCCCACTGGGTGTCACCTTAGCTTGGCTATTGTTCAATTGTGTTTCGTTGTGATTATGCTCCGAGTTTTAGGCGAGGGAAGAACTACTCAACTAAGCTTGCATTTTTAAGGCTTCTTGGTTACAGGTATGTCTTTTTCACCATCCATGAACCTGCTCTGGTTATGAAATAGATATTGGCTCGGTGATGTATGGGTCTGTGCTTTTCTCGAGACTAGCAACTGTGTAAACTTGTGGTGTTTCTCTGGAATAGATTGCTTGTGTGGTTTTCATTGCAATAATGGTTGAAGTTACAATTTCATTGATTATTTTTAGTGCTAGAAGCCATGAAGGCCTTATGTCATCCTTATTGGTTTTTCTTGGAGGGTTTCATATGGTCCAAACTTGCTGGCCATTTCCACACAGTTCTTGTAAACTTGTCTAGTCGTATTTGGTTGCGGCATTTTGGAACTACCATGGGTCATTTCTATCATTTTCGTCCGGTCGTGGGTTCATGTATGATTGTGGTTTATGTAAATTGGTTTGGGTGGATATCAAGTTTCTTGCTTTAGGGTTGATTTCTATTTCATGGCTCCATTTTATATCAGCATTACTCGGGTTGATTGGGGAAAAACGTGAGGGTTATGCTCTGTGTGTTCTGGGTTTTATTTATTGGCCCATGAGGGACCTGTGCTCCTATATTCATATTCTCTCCTGCCTATTAAACTCTCTCCTTGTATTGCAAATAAATGGGTGATATGTCCTATGTGTCCACCGTGTTGTCCTGAATGTTTCTCACCCGCTGTTGGTGGTCATTTCCAACCTCACTGTGTTGGTTACTCAGAACCCACCCTTGTTTATTATAAATCCGATTTTGATAAATGAATCAGTTATTTTTGGTCGGGCACATGGTTGACTGTTATGATTTGGTGGATTATCATCGACAGTGGGTGATTATTGGTTGTCCATGATTAATAACATTGACAGTGGGTTTTTTGATTGGTTTATAATCATTGTATTCTTTTATTATAGCAATTGAGTCAATTGTTCAACATGGTTAATTGGTTGATTCGAGTACTAAAGTGGGCACACAGTCACTGCCTCTTGTGTGCCAACAATTGGATTGTTGACTCAACATTGTTTTATGATTGATCGGGAATGTGCCTCTTTGCTTATGCGTTGGGTTGTGTGTTTCCTACAACATGATATAGTTGAAATATGGAGTTACTGTTACTATGTGTTTTGATTTCCAATCGGAAGTATTGCAATTTAAAATCATGATAGTCGTGACTTGGATGTGCACTACATATGTTTATAGACATCGTTTGATTACACCACCAGAGATGGGAACGGTTTTTATAACAACGTGATTTCATTGAAATTTGATTATTAAATTGATTAGAGGAATGGAATCAGGCACGATATTTGTATCTGTGTTTGATGGAGGAAATAATTCATAGACATTGGTTGATGTTTTGATGTTGAACAAAGTGGGAACAAGTGACTATGTGTTCATTTGGAAATTGTTTTAAAACATTAAATGGGACAAATGAGAAGAAACATAACTCTTATACAAGTTGTTTGGAAGGCATATTGTTTTGAGTTGATGACACTGTGTCAAATATTTAATGGCAGACAATGAGCAAGTTAATACAAAGAAATGATTAAATTATGCATAGTAGTTGTTAAATTGATCACAATGATTATTTGGTTGGTGCTAGATCTTTTTCATTTAATATTGAATGTTTTATGGATTACTTAATTAATTTTATGAACAATATCCACTCTCTTCCCTACTATTATTTCACTTTTTGCTAATTACAATCCCCTCGCCTTCCCATACTCATTTTTCATTCCCTGTTCCTAAAATTTAATTACAATTAAGAGGAATCCTATATTGTAACAGTTTGAAATAACAGTTTCCTGGATGGATTACAGTGACATGCTCTTTGGTTTAAATTATAGTTGATTGTTTGTTGTCTGTGAGAAGTAACCATGATTCTTTTTTTTCTCCTCATTTTAACACTTTTTCGCTCAATACAAACCCCTCACTTATCCCAGAAACTATGTTCACCCCCTGCTCATTTACAATGATTAAACAATTTGTATGGATTGGATTGCATGAGTCTGATATGTTGCTGAGCCAAAATTTATTTCATATTTTTAAAAGAGTTTTCATGTATGTTTGTTAAATAAATTATTTTCTAATCAATCATGCATACATGAATGAGCTTTTTCAGCCGAGGTAGCCATGGCAAGGGAAACCGAGGGAGAGGTAATTTAAACAGGGGCCCAAGAAGGCCAAGATTATCCATACACTTTGATTTTGACTCGCAAGAGTAAGGCCAATTATTTCAGGCTGGGTTTTTCATTTGGATTTGGCAAGGAGTGGTCCAACCTAGGCCTGAAAGGCCTCCCTTCCAAGATCCACAAGCCCCTGGTATTCCTGTGCCGCCTCATGTCTCAATACAACCCAAGGTTCTCGAAAATGATGGATGACAAGATATTGTCCACCCAACAGTCTCCCAATATCGTGGCTGGTCCAATTTCTCTTTAACTACTCCCCCGCCTAACAATCAGATTTTCCAAGATGCACCTGTCCACTCACTAACTCAGTCCTCCCATGCTAGAAAAAGGTTGAAAATTGAGGCCCACCATGCCCCTGACAAAGGAAAAGCCACTTCTTCCCCTTCCTCACCCTCCAATGGCTCTAATAAATCTGTGTCCTCCTAGACGCATTTGAGGGATGATTTTTCTCATGTGATAAGCGATATTAGGCCTAAAGGCTTAGCACAGCCAAAGGCAGATTCAAAGAGATTAAAAGGTGACATCAACAAAAAGGGAAGGATTGCATCTCAGAGTGGAAAATATGGATTTTAGGTTTTATTTTATTTATTATTGATGACAGTTGACTGTTATAACCCTAAATTTCACTATACATGCATACCTGGCATCAGGTCATCTTACTTACTATTTTTGCTAAGACAAAATTGAACAAATCTTCTTAAAACCACAATTTTTGAAGATGCACACGAACTGCACCACTACTACCCGTGTAGATATGCTAGTTGCACCATTACATCCCACGTATACCCACAAAAGTTGCAAAAAATAAAAATTTGCAAGGGATTCGTTGAGATTACAGGCTATTGGGTAGTTTCCCAACTAATCCACCGCCTATAGCCCATCACCCAACTGAATAACCATCCTTTTGTCATATAAAAGGAGGTGTTTGGATCTCATTCCAAGGAGAAACATAGCTACAATGAAACTCTACCCATTTCACTTCCCCCCCTTGCCCCGAGAATTTGCAGCCACATTGTGAGTTTTGAGCTAGAATTCCCTATTCTTGCCTTTTTCCTCATTCATAAGCCTATGCCCATTCTCTTGAGAGAAGTGTGAGAGAAGAAGGGTACGTGGAAGCAGTTGGAGCTTGGTTAAGAGGATCCTAGGACCAGGTTCGAGGAACAGTTGCCGATCTCATTTTGTAAGTGACTTTGTGAGATTAATATAAAGAAGTACTTTTTTCGTCCCGCCATATGATGTGTTCAATCTTTGATTTACATTTTGTTATGACATCTAACCCACTAATTCATATATAAGATGCATGCTCATAGTTTCTTGTTTGTCTTTTGGTGAATGCATGTCATCCTTGGGAGGAGACTTGCAGTCAAGAAGCGACCGAACGCAAAAGGATCGACACTAGACGCAGAGTTTAAGGTAGGACTACCAGATCCTCCTGCTTTGTGTTTTATGCATGAATTTGGAGTATTGTTGGGATAGTTGTTAAAAGTAGAATACTTTAGACAGTTATCTCTACCTGCACTTTAGAACCCTAGTGTAGTCCGTAGGGGGGTTTTCCCACTATAGCATTGACTTCATAGGTTTTGGACAACATGTGTTTTTTGGATATATGAGTAATATATTTTTTGAAAATAATTTCAAATATCAATGAGGTAAATTGTTAAACATGAATGTGATGAGGGGAGTCACAAGGAGGGATGTTTTTTGTTTAATTAACTAGTTGTGTTATGATTGTTAAGAGATAAAGGGGAGTCACAAGGGGTCCCACCTACTAGTTATTATTTACTTAAAACCCTTATTATGATTTATTACTTTTCCTCCTAACTAAAAGTTGGTTGAGTCTTTATTTAACTTAACTAATGAAGTAGTTCAACTACTTCAACCAATTCTAATTTTCTTAAAGGCAAAAGGAAAGGGAGGAACAAAAGGAGGATAGAAGGAGAAGCATACTAAGGTTTTATCTTTGAGTTTGTGTTGAGATAGTTCAGTTTTCATTCGTTCCTTAATTTATCACAAGACTAATTATTTTTTATGATAGCATGGTCTTGTTGTAGACAAAGAGATTAAGGGATGAATTACATCATTCAGACACTTGTTTTTCAGAGGTGTTGATCTATCTTTGATAGTCTATGTAGACTTGTCTTTTTGTGAATCAGTTTTCATGACTGACAAAGGATATTGTGTAGAGTTGAGTGGGAAACAATCTGTGGCAAGCTGATCCAACTTTTAGAGTTCAATTTTTTATTTTCTGTCAGAGGTCCTTTTGTATGTTTCATCGGGGATGTCTACGTTTGACTTTGGTCCAAAACTTCTTCACGGATTTTTGTAAAAGGAATGACTCTTTAATGAATTGGAATGAAACAAAGGATTTCTTTATGTCTCATCTGTCTTGATTATATTCTTGGTGTCTTTACTTCTGTCTCTATATTTATTTAAGCAACTATTATATTTAGAAAATCACATAAATAATGAATTTTTCAGCAAGCTTTTATTTATAAAAAGACCAGCCTAATCACTTGTAATTAATACTCGTGAGTTAGGATATTAGTTTTGATGGCTATAAACATAAGGTGATATTCTCGTCTATTTTGATTTAGCCAAGTAGAATCTGAAAATGCTTGAGTAAGATTATTTCATATATTTTCCTCAACATTTATTTGGTGACCATACTAGGGAGATCTTCGATATCTCTCTGTTTATTTTTTATGCTTGATTTGCATCGAATACATCTTTTTTTTCTAATATTGAATCTTTGACTGTTTTATTTCTTAATGACTATGCCTGTTGCAAGGCAACCCAATATTGAGCCCGGTCTTCAAGATCATACCAGCATTGCTTTGAGTCTGTTCAACACCATTTTAGACACTACCAATACTTGTGTTGAGCTTAATCATTCATGGGAAGTAATTGAACGAGATATTAGTGCCCAAGAATGTTGGGAAGACAAACATAGACATCCTAGAAATCAACAATAACCTTCTTGTTCCTTCAAGTTTTGGCCTCACTTTCATGTCCTTAGACTCTCATGTTTCTATAAGAAGAAGAGGCTGATCACCTGAAACTAATACTATTGCTGAAATAGGAAGAAATAATGTTGTGTTTTCAACCCAACAAAGTTCTCTAAGGAAAACTTGGTCTAATTCTTCCAGTTCATCTTTCTCTCCCTCACCTATCATCCACAAGATGGCATCTAGTGGTGGCTCTGGTGGCACTGGAAGTGCTTCATCCTCTCAGTATTCATCTTCGTCAGTGATTGGTAGCTTATATAACCACCATATCCCTATCCAGTATGCCACAAATACCACCAAAGTCATTAAAAAATATGGGTTTTTTCAGTTTGAAGAAGACGCCACAACCACACCATGGCAGGTGTTCTCTCCTCTTAACCTAACACCTACTACTCATCCACTTCCTAATTTCAAATAACATTTTCCTAGGTTTTTGGGAAATAACACTATCACTACAAATGAACACCTGGTGGCATTTTCAAATGCCTGTCACAACATAGGGGAAAATGACAACGATACTTGCATGCACTTATTTGTCAATTCTTTGGAAGGAAAGGATACAACTGATTTATTTGACCTTCCCCCTAAGATCTTGTATACTTCAGAGAAGTTAATATTTTGGTTTAGATCCACTTATGGGCAATCCAAAATCCCAGCCAAGAAGTTACCGAAATACAATAACATCACCTATAAGGATGGTGAGACCATCAAGTCCTTCAACTTGCGTTTCACTAAGTTATACAATCAAATTCATGAACTCATTCGACCTCATAACCAATCCACTTTAATGCATTACCTTCCCCTTACCATCATAGGATTGAGGAAAAATCCATTGATTGTCTCAGTTCTACTCTACATACTTGTTTGGAGTATGAAGAACAGATTGAAAGAACATGTCTTCCCCAGGGAGAATCGATTAAACAGACAGATATGTACGCCCTCTTACATCTAGTACAAGATATGAATAATCATATGATTGCGTATGAGTGAAAGGGAACTGCCTCCCCTCTCACCCCTAGATTTTCATCCTCTTCTGTAACCCCCTTTAGAAATCCAATTGAAAATAATTTTCAGCCTAAAGCTATCTTGCCTCGAAGTTGGTGTAACTTTTGCGAGGAACACCATGAGGAAGCCACATGTGAGGTAAGGAAGAGTGTTGAAGATAAGATCTTTGGTAAAAGACCAGAAACTACCATTGTTGTCCTAGATTTCGTAGAGCCAAAAGATGTCATGATCATCAATACTAGGAACAAATCCTATGCTCCCAAGGGAAAATTTGATCCTCCTCGTAATTCTTCTAGCTTGAGCTCATCCTCACTCGCTTCTACTGTTCAGGTTCCTAAGGTTCTTGAGAGACAAGTAATTACGTCCCCTCTCCCCTCTTCCAAATACAATATCCTAAATCAATTGGCCAACATCAAAGCAGATGCAACCCTTCTAGACATGGTTGTTGTCCCTGAACAACAGAGGCATCTGAAACAATTCATGGAAGGAAAAGATTATGTTGTATCCAACCTCTCTGAAGAGGTAAATGAAGAGGACTCATCTGTAAATAAGGTAGGTGTACAAAAATTTAGATACCTTGTAAAAAAAACCCCTTTTTATATTTCTTTAAAGATTATGGATAAGATCGTCCATTGTTGCCTCATTGATGGTGGTTTGGGCCCAAGTGTGATGTCGAAAATTATTATGGAAGAGCTAGGCTTGTCATGTACAAATGAAAATGCCAGAACCATGCTCTACCATAATATTCTACAACAAATGACCATAGGCGAGATTAAATATGTGACCTTAGTTTTGTGCGCACTCCCCGAAATAAGGACAACCCTTAGCATTAAGGTAATTGATATGCCAGTGAGGAATTACTCAATCATCTTGGGAAGAAATTGGCAATCTTTGACTGGTGGATACCTCTCACTCAACGAGACACACTTATCTATTCCTTGAAATGGTAAGAACATTATAGTTCTTAGAGAGGGAAGGATTTCACCTTACATAGAGAGTGTCCCACAACCTAATTTGAACTATATCGAAGAGGACCTATGAGTGTATTCCATATTTGTTGAGGAGGATAACATTCCCTTGGAACAAATTGACTTAGATGATGGCATGTGGCACATGCACTTTGATGGTTCATTCTCAAATGAAGGAAGTGGAATTGGAATTGTCTTGATTTCTCCTATAGGGAAAATCCATAACTTTTCTTATAGGTTGGAGTTTTCTTGCACGAACAATGTTACTGAATTCAAAGCTTTATTATTAGGCATTGAAAATGCCTATAATCTTGGTTGTGGCCACCTTTCAGTTTTTGGAAATTTCAAGCTTGTTGTGAACCTTGTACGTAAAATTTACTCCCCTAGAAACAAGTTGATGAAATGATATACCCAAACTATTTGGGCACTTGTCTCGAACCTGTTATCTTTCAACATCACTCATATTAAGAGGGAATTGAATGCAATGGTTGGTCGGTTAGCTGTTTTTGCAGCCTCTCCTAATTGACAACTTTTGCCTCACAGACCTGATTGTACTCTCTAATCTCTATATCGTCCACATATCCCCGACAATATAGAATCTTGGCAGGTCTTCCCTAACGATGAGAGCATTGGTGCTTTCATTCAAAATGAACCTTTTAAGCCCAAGGAAATTATGTCCATAAAAGATAACAAGATTCCTAAGGGCTTGAATCCTCTAGAGAGTTTGTTTTCATCGAGTGATGTAGGCAAGAAAGAGAGATAGAAAGAAGAGGAGTCGAAAAAAAATGGGTGAAACCATCTCCTTGAACGTTGGTACACCCAATTCTCCAAAGAATATTA
This sequence comes from Picea engelmannii, assembly GCA_009831015.1. Lineage (NCBI taxonomy): Eukaryota > Viridiplantae > Streptophyta > Pinopsida > Pinales > Pinaceae > Picea > Picea engelmannii. Next base: position 847,757 of record ML787732.1, read on the forward strand.
ACATAGGTGGCCAATGTTCTGATGAAAAGAAAATGAAGTTTGCCAAGCTGCTTGGATAATTTCAAGATGTTTTTGCTTGGTCTTATAAGGATCTTCATGGTTTTGATCCTGATCTTATGCAACAAGCCATCCTCATCAAGGGACGCATAAAACCAGTTAGGCAAAAACAAAGGACTATCAAACCTACACAGGAGGCAACTGTTCGAAAGCGATTGGAAAAAATCTTGAAGGTTGGTATCATCTTTCCAGTCAAGTATTCTGAATGGTTTTCAAATTTCATCCCTATTCAGAAAGCCACTGAACATATAGGATTCTGCGTCGATTTTCGTGCAGTTAAGCAAACTACTATGAAAGGTTATTCTCCTCTCCTTAACATAGAAATGATTTTGCAACAAGTCTCAATGTCACAGATGATGCCCTCACTTAATGTTTTTTCCAGTTACAATCAAATCAAGGTAAAAGGGGCAGATGCTTGTAAAACCACCTTTATCACTGATTGGGGTACCGTGACTTCTGAATGTATTCTTTCGGGCTCACCTGATGCAAGTACCACTTTCAAAAGACCTATACAAATAACTCTTGGTGAATTGATCAGTATTCATACCTATCTTGATGATCTAATTATATACGTTAAAGGGTTGTTAATTACCTCAGATTTTCAAGTGTTACTTCTAGGTCACTTCAAAATTGCTTTGGTCCTGGATACTAACTCTTACATTCTAAAGGATTTACAGGAGCAATTGTTTTCCTATGGCACTAGCGGGTCTCACTTGAAACATTATGTGGGACCAACTTAAAAATTTCTAACGCTGTTTGGATTTTCTGTATATTAGTAGTCTAGCTCTATTTTCATCTTCCCACTGTCTTTTATTTTTGTTTACAGTAGTTTGATTTCTACTTTCCGTTTTTAACAATTTCCCGTTGTTTTTATATTTTTGTCATTTTATCTCTGCTGTTTTAAATTCTGTAATTTTAATTATGTTATGTTTTGATTGCTTTTTCATCTTTTGATTGATTTAGATCAAGAATAAGATGTTGGATTAGTTTTTCCATAGTGAAACTCCTGCAAGATATTGTTAGTCAATAACAATCAAGCTTACACAACTGTCACAATGTTTCCTTGAAGGCACTTGAATTTGCTATCTTCTTTCACTGCTGTCTAAAACATTTTTTGGGTTACCTCCCGCTTCTACTTTCCATTTCTTCATCCATTTGAGAATTTAAAAGAGCAAGTCCATAATTTTTCTCCTTGAAGTAAAGAGAAGAATCTGATCAAATGATTGTGCATACAGGGATAAACCCCCTCATACTTAACATTTTTCATGAGTTATTCCTGAATTACTGGTCATTTTTCCATTAAATCCGCTCACTTTCCCCTATTTCATAATCATCCCGGTTATAACTTCTTGATATGCTATTCTTAGTCTGCAAAACCATGAGTTCTGAGTTCTAATCTGTTGGAAACAAATTTCCCTGTGGAGTCGCCAGTTTCTTGATGATAAAAATCGCAACGAGGATTTTTCCCACAAAGTATTGCTAAAGCCTATTTATTATAAGCTAAATGATATATATATATATATATATATATATATATATATATATAATACTAGTAGGTGGGGCCCCCTTGTATATTGGAGGATCATCTAGTTCTTGTTTGATGTTGTTACTATTGTTCGACACTGCTTATAGGTTTGAGCATGATTGATTGTCAATTTTGGTTCTATTCGCGACAAATGGATGATGGATAAGGCATGTTATGTGTTGTTTCTATTGCTCTAGGCTCTAATGTCATGTCATAATGACTTATGATATCCGTTGTTACTTGTGCTATTTAATCCTTGATTTATTACTTGTGACACCTACAAAAGATACATGTTAAATAACAACAAATAAGAGCAATTGAAAAGAAATAAAGCAATATGAGCAAATTCTAAAAGAAAGGAACTATGCTACTATGTTATATGATGATTCACTATGCATTTGAAGTTAAAGAGAATGGTGTTATTCCTAACTAACAATGTTAATGACTATGCAATATATTGAGTCATGTGAAGGCACATTTGATATGCATTATGGTATGTTTGGCAATGGTTAATGTGATATATGGTGGCGCATTTGGAAGAGTGATAGATGTTATTATCGATGCATAAATTAATTGGATGGATTAATGGGATGGCTGGAATGTACTAAGGAATTGAATGAGTGGGGGATGGAGGCGACGTGCATTTGCTACATGTCACTCCATACCTCTCCCACTAGCTGTTACCTTAGCTTGGCTATTGTTCAATTGTGTTTTTCTATGGTTATGCTCCGAGTTTCAGGCGAGGGAAGAGTTGCTCAACTAAGCTCGCGTTTTTAAGGCTTCTTGGTTACAGGTATGTATTTTTCACCATCCATGAACCCACTCTGGTTATGAAATAGATATTGGCTCAGTGATGTATGGGTCTATGTTTTTCTCGAGACTGGAAACAATGCAAACTTATGATGTTTCTCTGGAATAGATTTCTTGTGTGGTTTTCATTGCAATAATGGTTGAAGTCACAGTTTCATTGATTATTCTGAGTGCTAGAAGCCATGAAGGTCCTCTATCATCCTTATTGGTTTTTCTTGGAGGGTTTCATACGGTCCAGACTTGATGACCATCTCCACACAATTCTTGTAAACTTGTCCAGTCGTATTTGGTTGCAGCGTTTTGGAACTACCATGGGTCATTTCTATCGTTTTCGCTCAGTTGTGGGTTCATGTATGATTGTGGTTTCTGAAAATTAGTTTGGGTGGATATCCAGTTTCTTGCTTTAGGGTTGATTACTATTTCATGGCTCCATTTTATATCGTCATTACTTGGGTTGATTAGGGAAAACTGTGAGGGTTATGCTCTGTTTGTTCTGGGTTTTATTTATTGGCTCGTGAGAGATCTCTGCTCCTCTGTTAATATTCTCTCCTGCCTATTGAACTCTCTCCTTGTATTGCAAAGCTATGGGTGATATGTCCTGTGTTTCCATCGTGTTGTCCCGAATGATTCTCACCTGTTGTTGGTGGTCGTTTCTAACCTCGCTGTGTTGGTTACTCAGAACCCACCCTTGTTTATTATAAGCCCGATTTTGATAAATGAATCGGTTATTTTTGGTTGGGCACATGGTCGACTATTATGATTTGATGGAGTATCGTCGACAATGGATGATTATTGGTTGTCCCTGATTAATAACATTGACAGTGGGTTTTGTGATTGGTTTATAATCACTGTATTCTTTTATTATAGTAATTGTGTCGATTGTTCAACATGGTTAATTGGTTGATTCGAGTACTCAAGTGGGCATGCAGTCGTTGCTTCTTGTGTGTCAACAGTTGGATTGTTGACTCAACATTATTTTATGATTGATCAAGAATGTGCCTCTTTGCTTATGCATTGGGTTGTGTGTTTCCTACAACATGATATAGTTGAAATATGGGGTTGTTGTTAATGTGTGTTTTGATTGCCAATCGAAAGTATTGCAATTTAAAATCGTGATAGTCGTGAATTGGCTGTCCACTGCATATGCTTATAGATATCGTTTGATTACACCACCATAGATGGAAACGGGTTTTATAACAGCATGATTTCATTGCAATTTGATTATTAAATTGATTAGAGGAATGGAATCGGGCATGATTTTTGTATCTGTGTTTGATGGAGGAAATAATTCATAGACATTTGTTGATGTTTTGATGCTGAACAGAGTGGGAAAAAGTGACTGTGTGTTCATTTGGAAATTGTTTTAAAACATTAAATGGGACAAATGAGAAGAAACATAACTCTTATACAATTTGTTTGGAAGGTATATCGTTTTGATTTGATGACACCATGCTAAATATTTAATGGCAGACAGTGAGCAAGTTAATACACATAAATGATTAAATTATGCACAGTAGTTGTTAAATTGATCATAGTGATTATTTGGTTGGTGCTGGATCTTTTGCATTTAATATAGAATGTTTTATGGATTACTTAATTAATTTTATGAACAATATCCGCTCTCTTCCCTACCATTATTTCACTTTTCACTAATTATAATCCCCTTGCCTTCCCATACTCATTTTTCATTCCCTGTTACTAAAATTTAATTATAGTTAAGAGGAATCATGTATTGTAACAGTTTGAAATCACAGTTTCCTGGATGGATTACAATGACATGTTCTTTGGTTTACATTACATTTTTTTTTTTGTCTGTGAGTAGTAACCACGATTCTTCCTCCTCCCCCCCCCTCATTTTAACACTTTTTTGCTAAATAAAAATCCCTCGCTTATCCCAAAAACTTTGTTCACCCCCTGCTAATTTACAACAATTAAACAATTTGTATGGATTGGATTGCATGAGTCTAATATGTTGCTGAGCCAAATTTATTTCATATTTTTAAAAGAGTTGTCATGTATGGATGTTAAAGAAATTATTTTCTAATCAATCATGGATACAGGAATGATCTTTTTCATCTGAGGTAGCCATGACAGAGGCAATCGAGGGAGAGGTAATTGGAACAGGGGCCCAAGAAGGCCAAGATTGTCCATACACTTTGATGCTAACTCGCAAGAGTTAGGCCAGCTATTTTAGGCTGGGTTTTTGAATTGAATTGGGAAAGGAGTGGTCCAACCTAGGCCTGAAAGGCCTCTCTTCCAAGCTCCACAATCCCCTGGTATTCCGGTCCCCCCTCATGTCTCATTGCAACATGAGGTTCTCGAAAACGATGGATGGTAAGAGATTGTCCACCTGACAATCTCCCAACATTGTGGCTGACCCAATTTGTCTTTACCTGCTCCCTCGCCTAACAATCAGATTGTCCAAGCTACACCTATCCACTCACCAGCTCAGTCTTCCCATGCTAGAAAAAGGTTTAAAACCGAGGCCCACCATGCCCCTGACAAAGGAAAATTCATTGCTTCCCCTTCCTCACCCTCCAATGCCTCTGATAAATTTGTGTCCTCTCGGATGCATTTGAGGGACGATTGTTCTCATGTCATCAACGAGATTAGGCCTAAAGGATCAACACAACCAAATGTAGATTCATAGAGATCAAAAGGTGACAACAACAACAAGGGAAGGATTGCATCTCATAGTGGAAAAATATGGATTTTAAGTTTTATTTTATTTATTGTTGATTCCAATTGACTTCAGCGGTTTTGGACAACATGTTTTTTTTGGATATATGAGTAATATATTTTTTGAAAATAATTTCAAATATCAATGAGGTAAATTGTTAAACATGAATGTGATGAGGGGAGTCACAAGGAGTGATGTTTTTTGTTTAATTAACTAGTTGTGTTATGACTGTTAAGAGCTAAAGGGGAGTCACAAGGGGTCCCACCTACTAGTTATTATTTACTTAAAACCCTTATTATGATTTATTACTTTCCCCCCTAATTAAAAGTTGGTGGAGTTTTTAGTTAACTTAACTAATGAAGTAGTTCAACTACGTCAACCAATTCTAATTTTCTTAAAGGAAAAAGGAAAAGGGAGGAACAAAAGGAGGATATAAGGAGAAGCATACTAAGGTTTTCTCTTTGAGTTTGTGTTGAGATAGTTCAGTTTTCATTTGTTCCTTAATTTATCACAAGATTAATTATTTTTTATGATAGTAGGGTCTTATTGTAGACAACAAGATTCAGGGATGAATTACATCATTTAGAACTTGTTTTTCATAGGTGTTGATCTATCTTTGATAGTTTGTGTAGACTTGTATTTTTGTGAATTAGTTTTCATGACTGATAAAGGTTATTGTGCAGAGTCGAGTGGGCAACAATCTGTGGCAAGCTGATCCAACTTTTAGAGTTTATTTTTTGATTTTCTGTCAGAGGTCCTTTTGTATGTTTCATCGAGGATGTCTAAGTTTGACTTTGGTCCAAAAATGCTTCACGGATTTTTGTAAAAGGAATGACTCTTTGATGAATTGGAATGAAATAAAGGATTTATTTATGTATCATCTATCTTGATTATCTTCTTGGTGTCTTTACTTCTGTCTCTATATTTATTTAAGCAACTGTTGTATTCAGAAAATCACATAAATAATGAATTTTTCAGCAAGCTTTTATTTATAAAAAGACCAGCCTAAGCACTTGTAATCAATACTCATGAGTTAGAATATTAATTTTGATGGCTATAAACATAGGGTGATATTCCCGTCTATTTTTCTTTAGCCAAGCATAATCTGAAAATGCTTGAGTAAGATTATTTCCTATCTTTTCCTCAACACCGCTGAAAAGAGAAACCACAATCTTGATCATCCTAGAACTCACACCTGCAAGAATAGACACAAGCTCGATATATCCATATCTAGAGTGGACTAGAATATGTATATGATGGCTCTTATTTATCCTCATCAACACAATCAATACTCCTTGGAGACTGAGAATATGTGAGATAACGCAAGAAGACCCCATGCTTCACTTGAGGGGAAGAAATGAGATATGGGATGGGCTCAGGTCTAGAAGAAGAAACAAATTTCCTCTTTGTCTGTGAGTCCTCATGAGAATCCCAATATGGAAAAACTTTCTCTTCGTAGAGTGAACCTATAATTTTCCCAGGATGGCTATGTCTTGGTACTCTTCCAAAATCAAGGGCGAAGATGTCTGAAAATCCTCATAGAAAAATATGCATCCCCAAAAGGATATGCATCACCTTGAAGATGTTGTGGCAAGTCATTTTCAAATGGATTGAGAAAATCTATGATCATGTCACCATCACCATCCCAAACATCTGATTCATATATGCATGGAGACCAATCCTTTGTTTGAGGCATACTCTCAATGTCATAAGTGGGATCTTCGTCAAAGGTGAAAATGATCATGTCCAATCCATGTTTTCCAATCTGTATGAAAGTGTCAATATGTTGACCAAATGTATCCAAGGGATATTCTAGTGCTCCTTCACTTCCAAGATCATGGAACATGATGTCATCGATATCCTCAAAAGGTTCATAACTCACAATGTTCTCTTCTTGATGTGTAGGAGGAATAGCATCTGGGTCATTAAGTGAAAGTACTTCATATTCATTAAATTCCTCCTTAGATTATTCAACGTGATAATATTCATGAGTGTAATGTCCCCAGCCACCCAAGCCAGGAAACGCCACTACAAATCTACTCTGTTACCAATCTATAACATACCCAACCTCTCACATGTCGGGCATGCCACACCAAGAGCGCACCTCTTGGTTGATTTTGAATCTATGATAACAATTAATTAATAAAGAAGCATGAAATGCATACGTGCAACGATCAATATTCATACTACCACATAAAAGACATGCACAATATTAACTAGCAAGCATGCATATTATAAGTACAAATCTCATATATAATCATTTAATATGCAACATAAATAAATACACAAGCAGGGGAAACCATAACATAGAGCACTTATCTTTTATAAAATAAGACACCAACTGGATGCAGACCAAGGAAGTTCCACCCAACCGTAGATACTATTGTTCCAAGTTTCAACAACAATGTCACCCCCAAGCCAAGGCTATGAATCCACAAGGATGGTTCCAAAGTGTTACTTGGCTTCCCAAACTAGTCAACACTCAAGCTCTCACAGGCTTCTCCATCATTCACAACAATCCTAGTACCCAACTCTCTTCTAACCTATCCTGCACCACCCAAGAGAATGTACCTCCAACCTTCTCTGCCACGCAGTCCCTCAAGAAGTCCTTCTCCTTCTAGGGCTCCAGTGTAGCTGGTCAAGAATATCCATGCTGGGACTCTGAGGACTCGCAACTGTGATCAAAGATGAACACAGGCCAAGCATATCAGACATTCATGCCTCAAATCATGGCTGGATTACACCATCAATCTATACAACCAACAACCATGGTTGTTCTTCAACAGTTCATCTTCCTTTCCCAAAGCCAAGACACAAAAATGAGGAAAGATGAGTGGGTGACAGAAAAGAATGGAATGTAGAATCCACGAGAGAGGATGAAAAATGAAAAAAATGGGTGAATGAGCACATGAGGGCACCAACAACAACAACAAAATGAGAGTGAGTGAATGACCAACATGAAGGAGAGAATTATCCAACCATAGAACCCCTTCCACAGACTAGGAATGTATTTTTGTAATTCATGGGGATCAAGAACCTCTTGGCCTTACCCCAAGAGATCACGTAATTGATTCCCCCCCCATTACAAAAAATGGGTAATATAAAATAAATAAGCACTTAGCCCCTCAAGGCCCCTCTCTTGTGGAATCATAGCCCCCTATAACTCTAGTCATTATCTATCTAGCAGCCAACAATGTATTTATTATTAATAATGATCAAAACATTACATTTCTTAGGCACACTGGTCTTTTCATAATTGTTTGGGTACTCTGGCCTCTCAACAATGTATCAATAAATTATTTAATATTGGGGATCAAAACCTAGGGTGTTACATCCCCTCCCTCTTATCTTGGCACTGTCCTCAGTGCATATACAACACATGAATATAAATTCCAAAATTTATTCAAAAAGATGCGTCTACTCTGCCTTCATGGCATATTCATGCTCCCAGGTAGCATCTTCAGGATCGTAGCAGGTCCACTAAAATTTTACCATCTCTATAACTCGATTCCAGAGCATTTTGACTTTTCTGTCTAGTATTCGCACTGGCTAGACCTGAAAGTCTCCCTCTGTCTCTACCTGAATCAGATGGAAATCAATAACATGGTTAAGATCATGTACATATTTATTTAGCAAAGAGACATGAAATACATTATTCACATTCATGGAAACATGCAAAGCAAGCATGTATGCAACTAGCCCTATTCTTTCCAATATCTCAAATGGACCACAAAATCTGGCTGCTAGCTTTGTACAACTACCCAACATCAAAGAGATCTTCTTGGGATTTACTTTCAAAAACACATTCTCTCCTACTTTAAATTCTCTTGTTGTCCTATTCTTGTCTACATAAAAAATTTTTCTATCCTGAGTTGCCTTTAAATTCTGCTTAATCTTAACCATCTGGTCTTCCATTTCCTTGAGCAACTCTGGCCTAAGTACCACTCTATCTTCTGGGTTGTCCCAACTTACTGGAGTACTGCATTTTCTACCATAAAAGGCTTCAAATGGGCTCATTTTCAATGAATCTTAATACCCATTATTATAGGCAAACTCAACCAAGTGAAATTAATCTTCCCACTTAGATGGCTGATCCATCACATACATTCTCAACATGTCTTCAATTACTTGGTTGACCCTTTCTGTCTGCCCATATGACTGCAGATGGTATGTTGTGATAACATTCATATTTGTGCCAAATCCCTTAAATAATCCCTTCCATAAATTCGAAGTAAACTTCATGTCTCTGTCTCAGACAATTGTCCTAGGTATCCCATGCAACCTAGCAATTTCCTTCATGCAAATTTCTGCAATATTAGTTGTTGCATGAGTTTTTTTACAGGAACAAAATGAGTAGCCTTTGTCAATTTATCAACCACTACCATGATTGAATCATGTTGCCTCCTTGTCCTGGGAAATTTAGTTATAAATTCAATGGTTATCACTTCCCATTTCTTTTCTGGAATTGATAATAGTTGTAGCAAACCCGTTGGGTGTCTATGCTCATCCTTTACTCTCCGACATTCCATACATCTAGTGATGTAATCAACAACATCCTTTTTCATTCCCGACCAAAAGAACTGGCTTATTACTACTGTAATTTTTTTTTGGTAACCGAGATGTCCAACATATGGAACATTATGCATTTACTTTAATACCAAATTCCAAAAGTTCTCCGGAACTAGGAACATAAATTTTATTTTTATGCATAAGTAGTCCATCTTCCTTTATCTCATACTCTTTGAATTTATGTTGTACATATCTTTGCTATAAGATTTCCTTTACCTATAGGTAATGCTAATCTGTGACAACAACATCTAAAATTCTGGTCTTCAAGTCCAATTGATGCATATTGACAGCTGTAGCATGCATGAGATGCACTCTTCTGCTAAGTGCATCGGCAAATTTATTTTATTTTCCTTTGATATGCTTGATATCAAAGTTGTATTCACTTAAAAATTCCAGCCATGTTTTTTTCCTGGCATTCAAAGTTGGTTTTTCAAATAGATACTTCATACCACTGTGGTCTGTTCTTAATTCAAATCTCTTCCCCATGAGGTAATGCCTCCACATATTCAATGCGTGAATAATTGCAGCTAGCTCCAAGTCATGTGTGGCATAGTTCCTCTCATGTTCCTTAAGATTTTTGGACTCATAACTAATGACATGTCCATTTTGAGTGAGGATTCCACCAAGTCCTTGCATGCATCTGTACATACCACAAAATTCTCATTTGGGTCAACAATGTTCAAAATAGGTGCACTAGTAAGTAATTCCTTCAACATATTAAAATTCTCTTCACACTCAGATGTCCATTCAAATTCAATTCCCTTCTTTTGCAAATAAGTGATGGGATGAACAATCTTAGAGAAACTTGCTATAAATATTTTGTAGTAACCAACTAACCCCATAAAAGATATGACTTCTGAAACATTCCTAGGTGCTGACCATCCTCTAATGGCTTCAATATTTTTTGGATCCACTGCTATACCCTGTTCTGAAATAATGTGCCCCAATTAATGGATCTGCTCTTAATAAAAAGAACACTTACTCACCTTTCCATACAACTGATGTTCCCTTAACACTTCCAATACCAATCTTAGGTGATGTTCATGCTCTTCCTCCAACTTAGAATAGACAAGTATGTCGTCCTGGACTACTATGAAAAACTTATCCAAGTAGTCTCTGAATATACCATTCACTAAGAACATAAAGACAACTGGTGCATTGGTCAGTCCAAATGGCACCACTACGAATTCATAATACCCATACCTGGTTCTAAAGGTTGTCTTATGGATGTATTCTTCCTTGATTCTTACCTGATGGTATTCCGATCTCAAGTCTATCTTTGAAAATATCTTTGCTCCTCTTAGCTGATCAAAGAGGTCATCAATTCTGGGTAAAGGATACATGTTCTTTATAGTAGACTTATTCAGTTGTCAAAAGTCAATACAAAGCCTCAAGGTCCCATCCTTCTTTTTGACAAAGAGTACGGGCGCTCCCCAAGGTGAAACACTTGGGCGTATGTACCCTTTTTCCAGCAATTCCTCCAACTGTATTTGTAATTCTTTTAAATATGGTGTGCTCTTCTGTAAGGTGTTTTTGGCACCGGGGCAACTCCTGGTACTAGATCAATAGAGAAATCTATTTCCCTTTTTGGTGGCAACCCTGTTATTTCTTGGAATACATCCTCGAATTATTGTAGTATTGAGAAATCTTCAAGGCTTGGACCCTTTGTATCTTTTGGCTCCTCCACATGGGATGCATACAATTGACACCCTTTTCTAAAAAATCTCTTCAGTTGTAAGTTTGAAATATCCAATGGGTCTTGGAACTCCTTTCACAGTGCTCTGTTTTCCATCTCCATCAAGACATGTAAATGTCTTGCTATGACAATCTAGGACAACATGATGCGTGTTCAACCAATCCATTATGATTAGAATATGATAAGACCCCAATGGTATGATATATAGATCAACATTGGTATTCACACCACTAAGACTTATGGAGCAACCTTTGACCATATCATGGATTCTCCTTTTGGTTCTCGTGGCTAGTGTTGGTTGTGGAGCTTGATTATCTTCCTAATTTAGACGTCTTTTTTTTTTCCAACCGTTTTTATACCCCATGAAGACTTTACACCCCGGAAGAATGTACACCCCTCCATGTGAAGG
>ML787732.1:859543-892448 GCA_009831015.1 Picea engelmannii
GTTCGAGGGCGAATCCCCCGAAGGAAAATTTTCCTTGAAAATGTATATTGTAATTTCATAGTAAATTTGGACCGTTCATTATAAGGTCACAGATCTGATGATAGAAGTTATGTTAGGGTTTTTTTTATTTAGAAGGAAACCCTATTTTATGAGGAAACTGTATTGCAGCTATGTATCATTGTGCATATTGTATACTGAGTGAGGAGACTGTGAGAGAAAGATGAGGAAGTTACAACAGGTGTGTTGTAGGTTGTAGCCCTTCATTTGCTGGATAATAATAAAGGAAGGACCTGACAATTTCTCTGGTGGACATAGCCCACACTAGGTGAACCATATATATTTGTGTCTCTGTTGTATTGTGTATATTCTGTGTTTTATTTTCGCATTTTATTTTATTTTATTGCTTTGTGATCCTATTTTTATAAGAACTGGTATTAGAGTGAAAGGTAACTTGAAGAAAAAGAGGGTTCCTGGTTCAAGTGGGAGCAATGGCAGAATATTGAAAGTTTAGGTTCAAGAAATTTAATGACCAAAACTACCAGTTATGGAAGATGCAGACGGAAAATTATTTATATCAAAAGGATCTATTCCTACCATTGGGTGGAATAGAAAAGAAGACGATGACCATGAAGGATGACGAATGGGAGGTTCTTGACATAAATGAACTAAGAACGTTACAGTTGATCCTAACAGTGTCAGTGGCTTTCAATATTTTGAAAGAAAATAAAACGAAGGAGTTGATGGATGAATTGGCTAAACTGTATGAAAAACCCTCCGCGTCCAATACAGTATTTCTAATGAAGAGATTATTTAATATGAAGATGTCAAAAGGTGGGTCTATTGTAGATCATTTAAATGAATTTAATACAATTACTAATCAATTAAGTTATGTAAAAGTGGACTTTGATGATGAGGTGAGGTCTCTTCTAATCTTGTGCTCATTACCAGAAAGTTGGAACAACTTGGTCATGGCTGTAAGTAGCTCTGTCTCTGGCTCAAACACTTTAAAATTTGATGATGTTGTTGGTGTTATCCTTAGCAAGGAAATGTGACGAAAAATCACAAGTGAGACATTAGGTAATGCGTTAAACATGGGGAGACAAAAGGATAGAGGAAAGGGATCAGGGAACCACGAGAATTATAGGAAGGGAAGATCCAAATCTAGATTTGTAAACATGGAGTGATGTAATTATGGAAAGGAAGGACATATGAAGAAAGAATGCAGAGCTCCAAAGAAACAAAGAGATGGACAACCAGAGAAAAATCAGGAAGCAAATGTGACAGGTGATGTGTTACAAGATGCTTTGATTATTTCTATAGATAATATTTATGAGTCTTGGGTAGTATATTCAGGGGCTTCACTTCATGATGCACCCCATAGGAAACATTTTCTATATTATGTTCAAGATGATTTTGGATAGGTTCATTTGGGTGATGATGCACCATGCAAAATTTTGGAATAGGAAAGGTAAAAATAAAGCAAAGGAATGGAAACCAATGGTTGTTGAAAGAGGTAAGACATGTTCCATATATAAGGAAAAATTGAATTTCAACAAGGCAGTTTCAAAGTGAAGGTTGTATATCCATATTTCAGATAAGATGTGGAAGGTCACCAAATGATCACTGGTAATAGAAAAATGAGAGAAGGTAGGTACATTGTATTTATGTACTGATAATACTGACTCTTCTATCTCTTTAGATTCTACAAGAGTGGATACAACACTGTGGCATCATAGGATTGGAAACATGAGTGAGAAGGGGATGCAGATACTTCAAAAAAGAAATCCGTTTCCAGATATTAAACAAATTGATTTGGATTTCTGTGAGCATAAAATAGAAGAGAGTCATATTTCTTAGAGTCGAAAAAGAAAAGAAGAGTGAAAGGTTAGAGATTGTGCATACAGATTTATGGGGACCATCTCAGGTATCATCTCTTGGTGGCTCTCGTTATTATGTTACTTTTATTGATGATGCAACTAGAAAAACTTGGGTTTATTGCATTCGACGAAAATCTGATGTTTTTGATACTTTTAGAAATGGAAAGCTTTGGTTGAGAATGAGACAGGAAAAAGGTTGAAGTGTTTCATATCATACAATGGAGGTGAATGTTGTAGCAAGGAGTTTGATGATTACTGTTCATAACATGGGATTTGTAGAGAGAAGACAGTTCCAAGAACACCACAAGAAAATGGTGTGTCAGAAAAGATGAACAGGACAATCATGGAGCATGTGAGTATGAGATTGCATGCTGGTTTGCCCTTACAGTTCTGGGAAGATGTTGTAGATACTAGTGTTTACTTAATAAATAGAGGACCTTCAAGCTCTTTGGATGGTAGAATTCCATAGGAGGCATGAAAAGGTAAAAAGTTAAAACATTCTTTTTTGAAGACTTTCGGTTGTGAAGCATTTGTCCATATTGATAAAGAAAATATAACAAAGCTTGAGGCAAAATCCAAGAAGTGTACCTTTATTGGATACAGTGTTAATAATTTTGGTTATCGCTTATGGGATTATGAAAATAACAAAATCATTAGGAGTAGAGATGTCATATTCAATTAGAAGGTCATGTACAAAGATCAGTTGCAGGGAAAGAAACAGGGAAAAGAAAAACCATAATACATAGTGCTTGATGAGATCACTGAAAAAGAATATCCAAAGGTACCAAAAAATCAAAATGTACAAAAACAGGAGTAACATGTACCTCAAACTCCTGCAAGTGTTGTTAGAATATATACCAAGTTAAGTAGACCCCCTAAATGATACTCTCCTTCATTGTATTATTTATTGTTGACTGATTCTGGTGAACCATAATGTTATGAAGAGGCAATGCAGGTAGAAACTAAAAAGAAGTGGGAGAAAGGCATGAAAGAGGAAATGGATTCCCTAGTAAATAACCAGACTTGGGATTTGGTTCAGTTTCCTACAAGAAAAAGATCATTGCAGAATAAATGGGTTTACAAGTTGAAGGAAGAAGATGGAGGCAAAAAGAAGTACACGACTAGACTTGTTGTAAATGGGTTTGCAGAAAAGAAAGGTATAAATTTTGATGAAATGTTTTCTCCTGTTGTTAAAATGACTTAAATTAGGACTATTTTAAGTCTTGTGGCAATAGAATATTTTCATCTTGAACAGTTAGATGTAAAAACAACTTTTCTCCATGGGGATTTGGAGGAAAAGATTTATATGCAACAACCACATGGGTATGAGGTCAAAGGGAAGGATAATTTGGTATGTAGGTTCAAGAAGAGCTTGTATGGCCTAAATCAAGCTCCAAGGAAGTGGTATTTGAAGTTTGACAGGTTTATGACAGAACAAGGTTATAGTAGATGTCATTTTGATCACTGTGTTTATTTTAAAAAGCTAGAAAACGGAAGCTATATTATCTTGATATTGTATGTAGATGACATGCTTGTTGCAGGGTCTAATATGCAGGATATAAATGTGCTCAAGAATAAATTAGCTAATTCATTTGCGATGAAGGATTTGGGTGCCGCAAAGAAAATCCTTGGTATGCGAATAACAGGAGATTGGAAAAATCACAAATTGACATTGTCTCAAGGTGGGTACATAGAGAAGGTGTTGGAGAGGTTTAGAATGTAGAATGAAAAACCAATTAGTATACCTTTGGCCATTCATGTCAAATTAACTAAGTAAATGTGTACCAAGACACAAGAGGATATATAATACATGTCCAGGGTCCCTTATCCATCAACAATTGGCATCTTGATGTATGCGATGGTTTGCACAAGACTAGATATTGCACATGCAGTGGGAGTTGTGAGCAGGTATAATCCAAGTAAAGAACATTGGGAGGAAGTAAAGTGGATTATCAGGTATTTGAGAGGTAATGCTATTCATGTATTATGTTTTGGAGGTTCAGACACTGTTCTACAGGGATATGTGGATTCAGATATGGAAAGTGATAAAGATAGCAGGAGGATCACCACAAGGTACATTTTTACTATAGGTGGAACAATAATAAGTTGGATTTGAAAACTGCAAAAGGTTGTTTCAATTTCAACAATAGAAGCAAAGTATGTTCTTTCTACAGAGGCTAGTAAAGAAATGATTTGGTTACAGAGGTTTATGGAGAAATTGGGAAAGAAGTAGGAGAATAACAGGTTGTATTGTGACAGTGAGACTGCCATTCATCTTGCAAAGAACTCAACCTTCCATTCAAATACTGAGCAGATACATCTCAGGTTCCATTTCACACAATCCTTCTTGGAAGATGGACATTTGAATTTGGAAAAGATACACTAGCCAGAATCTTGCAAACATGTTAACAAAGGGAGTAACAAGGGAGAAACTAAGTTCCTACTCAGTTTTAATTGGTCTTCAAGCATGAATGTGAAGATGAGAAATTTTCCAGGTCCAAGAAGGATCATATTCCAACATATACATCAACAATAAAGTTGTTGAGATCAGTCTCCAAGTGGGAGATTGTTGGTTGTGGAGCCTGATTATATTCCTAATCTAGAGGTCTTTGTTTTCAACCATGTTTATACCCCCTGAAGACTTTACACCCCGAAAGAATGTACAATCCTCCAAGTGGGGGAGTGCAAGGGGGGATTTCCCCTTCTGCGGGGTCCGGGGTCCCATCCCACCATCGAGGGTTCGGGGGTGAAGCCCTCGAAGGAAAAATTTCCTTGTAAATGTATATTGTAATTTCATAGTAAATATGGATCATTCATTATAAGGTCGCAAATATGACGGTAGAAGTTATGTTAGGGTTTTTCTCCCTAGAAGAAAACCCTCTTTTATGAGGGAAATGTATTGTGGCTATGTATCATTGTGAATATTGTATCTAAGTGATGAGACTGTGAGAGAAATAAGAGGAAGTTACAACATATGTGATCTAGGTTGTATCCCTTCATTTGATGGATAATAATAAAGGAAGGACCTAGAAATTTCTCTGGTGGACGTAGCCCACACTGGGTGAACCACGTATATCTATGTCTCTATTGTATTGCGTATCTTCTATGTTTAGCTAGCTAAACCAAACTTGATTTCCCAAGATCACTTTTCTCCAAATGTAATATATCCACTATCTTAGGATCAATGTAACAATAAATTGCTCCTGAATCAATTAAAATAGTAATAGGATGATTAATGATCTTACCTTCCACCTCGATCTTGTTGGATTGGTGTTCTGCTTGCTGATCATCTGAGGATGCATAGATTCTTCCCATGTCTTCGACTACTGTAGCCTCTTGGATGTTGTGCACAGTATTCACTCTATCCTTTCTGTGAGGGAAATCCTTGTACATGTGATCTTCTTTGCATCCCCAACATTGGATTGGTGGTATTCCCCTTTTTCCTAAGGAGTCTTATTTCTTGGATTCATCATTAGCATACTGGTCTTGATGATTTTTATTAGGCTCATTTCTATTGAAATGAGGTTTGAATACCTTCCTCCTCTGATCATACTTCTCCTTCTTCTTATCCTTCCAATATTTCAACATGGACTCTTTGCCATGGCCTTGCTCATATAGGTATTTAGCCTTCCTAATGGCCTCATTCAAGGTCTTGGGCTCATCATATTGAGTCTTTTCTTTATAAACGGATGGAATTCCACTCAAAAAACTTTGTATCTCTACCTTTTCATCATTTATAAACCCAACATACTTTAACAACCCCAAGAACTTCTTCTCATACTCTGCCATAGTCATGCTTCCTCGCATGAGTTCAAAGAAATCCTACATTTTCTTTTCATAAAAATACTCTGAGAGGTACTCCTTCTGGAAATACTTCTTGAACTACTTCCAAGTGATCCTATTCTCATTAATATTCTCAACTTGCTTTAGCTGGTCCCACCACATTGCATCTTTCCCATGTAAATGGTAGGTGGCAATTTTGGCTTCTAGATTTGATGAATAGTTGTGCAATTTGAAATAGCTCTTGAGTCCAAGAAACCATGCTTCAACATCATCTTCCCTTTCCCTTTCACCATCAAAGGACGGTGGCTTGATCTTCCTCAACTCTCCTTGTAAACTATCCACCTCATTTCTCCTTATCTGGTGCCTAACAAGAGACACCTCCAGATTTATTAAGGAATATTTATATGCATAAAACTTTCTTGCTAAGTAAGAAGGTGACTGGTGTCTATGAGCTTTGCTAGAACTCCTGGAATAACCAGCTCTTCCACGATCATCTCTTCTTTCATGACACCTTCCTTCTTCCTCTTTCTTTGAGCCATTATTGGCTTGAACTTGCAACTAATTTAAGCTCTGCAACACTCGAGAATTTATCTGACTTTTCTCTCTCATCAACCTCTCATTTTCAGCCTTGTAGCTCTACACTTCTATTTTCAGGCTCTTCAAAGTTTCTATCAATGTTTCTTGCTCCCCTCAGCCCTTGTGTCCTTTGGATTTTTTCTCTGCATTGCCAATTTTGGTATTCTGTCCTTCGACCTCTTTATCATGGCTGAAGGATCCCTCACTTTCTTCCATTTATTCAATATGCATTTTGAGCTAGTATGTTTAAATCCATTAATTTTGAAAAATGTGCCAGTGACCATTTTGTCATAATTAAGCATATGATAAACAAAATTTGTCAATAATGCTACAAGTCCTTTCAACTCGTGAAGAATATACATAAATAACACTTCCATGTTATCCTTGGGCCAATACAAAAATCAATTTTCACATGCACTTCCTTCAAACCACTTTCCCAAGTGACCACGACTTGAAACCATGGGCCAAATCCTTCCTAGTGATTTTATGTGTTAGAATTACTATATCTGAGATCATGTGGTTTAAAATCGATCAAGGACTGAGATCGACGGATAATAGGAGCTCCAGGACTCTGGGCTTTGGGAGTTCCATACTGTCTACACTCACAACTCTTCTAGAGTGCCAAGTCTCCAAACTATAGGATCTGTTTCCACATATCCTTTCCCGATCAACGACTAAGATTCTCTTCACAACTTCGAGCGTCAGGGATTTCCAAAGCACCTCTCCATAGATATCCCGGAGTGCCGAAATACCATAGGTCCTCTCCTTCCTCCACGTATCATCTCCCGATCAATGGTTGAGATTAACTCTGGCCTTCAAGATTTCTCGACTCAAGCAACCTACAACTCAAATTATTCAAAGTAACAAGTCTTTGGACCTCGATATCTTGCACCACATGTCTACTATAATCAATGGTTGAGATGGATTCTGGCCTTCGACCCTTCAAAATTCCTCGACCCCAACTACTTATGCCTTGAATCCTCCAGAGTGCCAAGTCTTCAGACTATAGGATCTATTGCCACATGTCCTCTCCCAATCAATGGTGAGGATTTACTCTGCTCTTCGGGGCTTCGTGGGTTTCACCTTCATCAACTTCATTCCTTCAGAATTTCCAACTGGAGAATACAACGATCTCCTTTGCTCGGTTGTCCAACAATTAATGTAGTGACATGTGGCCCCACCAACGGGTGACATGTGTCAGGTCCCAATTGGTACTAAGGGCCTGTAAGTGGTAGAAAAACAAGTGACATGTGGCATTCTTAGAGTAGGTCCACATCACCCTAGGTGACATCATAATGCCACGTCACTCCTTTGCTTCAAGACTTCGGGACTTCAGGACTTCGGGACTATAGGACTCCAAAACTACAGAACTTCAAGAGAATTCTCCACACTACACCTCAAATCCCCTGAACGTTGAATTCCTGAATAGGCTGATCTGTGGACACGTGTCCCCAAACATGAAAAATCCATATTTACTCTAAAGTTAGGGATTTCAGGAGACATTCTTCCTGGTAACTTAAGGATCGCTCCTCTCAGAGTTTAGAATCTCCGAACTTCTATGAGATCGACGACTCACATTTTCTCGCACGTAGATCAGATGGATGGAGTTTGATCTTCTCCACTTTTCTTTGCCTCATAATATTCGCTTGATCCAACAAATCTGATATGACCTCAGCCAAATGCAACTATCAAGCACTTCTCCCCATAATCTACAACGTAGATTCACTCTGGTACTTTAGAGCTTCATGGTTTCTGGCTTATTTTATGACAAGGAACTTGAAACTGTCAAAGTAACGAAGTCCAACATCTGAAGGATTCAGAACCTTCCTGAATAGATCCTATGACCATCATGGTTTCCCGAACTAATACACCTCCTGAGCTTTCAAACACTATTAAGGGGTGCCCTCAGTGCCTTTTGGCACTCTGCAATTTATTTTCTCTATGAAACTTTTGCTCAATCTTGGTTCACACAACCCACCCAGGCTTAATATTGGAACCATGAGATCTGATACCAATTTGTAACGTCCCCAGCCACCCAAGTCGGGAAACGCCACTACAAATCTGCTCTGTTACCAATCTGTAACATACCCAGCCTCCCATAGGCCGGTCATGCCACACCAAGAACACACCTCTTGGCTGATTTCAAATCTCTGATAATAATTAATTAATAAAGAAGCATGAAATACATACATGCAACGGTCAAGATTAATACTACCATATAAAATACATGCACAATATACCATGCACAACATTAACTAGCAATCATGCATATTATAAGTACAAATCTCAGATATAATCATTTAATACGCAATGAAAATAAATACACAAGAAGGGGAAACCATAGCAGAGAGAACTTATATTTTATAAAAGAAGACACCAACTGGCTGCAGACCAAGGATATTCCACCCAACTGTAGACACTATTATTCCAAGTCTCAACAACAGTGTCACCCCCGAGCCAGGGATATGAATCCATAAGGATGGTTCAAGAGTGTTACTTGGCTTCCCAAACCAATCAGCACTCAAGCTCTCACAGGCTTCTCCAAAAGTCACATCAATCATAGTACCCAACTCTCTTCTACCCATCCTGCACCACCCAAGAGAATGGACCTCCACCCTTCTCTACCACACAATCCCTCATGTAGTCCTTCTCCTTCCAAGGCTCTAGTGCAGTTGGTCTATAATCTCCATGTTGGGTTTCTCAGGACATGCAACTATGATCAAATCTGAACACAAGCCAAGCATCTCAGACATGTAGGCCTCAACTCATGGCTGGATTACACCAACAATCTCTACAACCAACAACCATGGTTGTTCTTCAACAATTTGTCTTCCTTTCCCAAGAGAAGACACGAAAACGAGAAAAGATGAGTGGGTGAAAAAAAAGAATGGAGTGCAGACTCCATGAGAGAGGATGAACAATGAACAAAATGGGTGAATGAGTGCGTGAGGTGACCAACAAAAACACCATAAGGGGGTCTGGAATGAGAGTGAGCAAATGACCAAAATGACGGAGAGAATTATCCAACCAAAGAACCCCTTCCACAGACGAGGGAAGGGTTTTTGTAATTCGTGGGGATCAAGAACCTCTTGGCCTTCCCCAAAGAGCTCACATAAATCATTTACCCCACATTACACAAAATGGGTAATATAAAATAAATAAGCACTTAGCCCCCTATAAATCTAGTCCTTGTCCATCTAACAACCAACAATGTATTTATTATTAATAATTATCAAAAGATTACATTTATTAGGCACATTGGCCTTTTCATAATTGTTTGGTCACTCTGGCCTCTCAACAATGTAAAAATACATTATTTAATATGGGAGCTCAAAACCCGGGGTGTTACAATGAGGATCTTCTTGGAAGCTTTCTTCATACACATGTTCTTCAAGCATATCTTTTACTTGTTTCATCATCTCTTCAACGACTTCATTAGCAACTTTTTCCCTTTCCATCTATAAAATTTCCTTCCATGAGAGAGGGTGAGGTCTTGGATGATTCCATGGTTCCATAGTGCCACTGAATAGAAGAACACCTCAAAGGAGTTCCCAGGGGAGAGTGACACAGATCCCCTACCTCAGCAGGGTCTACTAACCTCCCGGTCTATGGATCCTCAACTCCTCTGAGTCGAAATGGCTCCTTGGTCCACACTAGAACCTTCACGACAAAAAATCCACAAGTCCTTACGAAACTACACCCATGCAAATAAGCACTGGGAGTAAGTCTCCTCTCCGCGTGACCACCGACAGTGACCATGAGCCCAAACAAAGGTGCTTCACATTTCACGATTTCGGGACTTTCGTTGTGAGTCACTCCGACTCCTCTGATTCCTAAAACCTCGAAATAGGTTAGCGGTCCCTAGATCCTCCCTTTAATTCTTCACTGATGTAACCTTCAGCTATGACCTGGGGCCCAAATTTTGAGTGCGTCAAGATTTCGCGACTCGCAACTTCTAAGTTACAACTTCCTCCATGCTCCCGACTCCCAACTTCCTAATATTCATGAGTGCCAAATCAACGAATCTCCCTCCTCCTCTAGATATGACGGCTACTATCTCTCCTGAGCTTGCGAGTGTTGAAATACTCTCACCTTAACCTCCCTACAACCCCACTGGATCTAACTGTCCACGGATATCGACGCTTCTCCCTCCGAGAATTTCCACCGTCCATTCAGGTTCTCAATGACTCCTCATCAAATGACTCGACATCAACCTTCCTGAGCTTGATTCCACGAAGTGACTTCAAACCTCATCTTTCCTATGAACTTCTCCAAGTCTCTATCCTTCTCGAGCTTGGTCTTCCTTAAAAACTCAAGGATTCTAAGGAATCCTGTGCTCACCCTTTGCGGATTCCACAATAACCTTTGGTTATTCGACAACTCCAACTCTACGCACTCTTTGCAACAAAAGTTCTTCAGCCACCCACTTGCGTTGGAAAAGTCTAAGACTTCGACTTGTCCTGCACACACCTTGCACGGATTTGTGCTATACTTGCACTCCTACTTGTATAAGCTAACGTTACCTCTCCTGATCTTGTTTGAGGAAAAACTCAGAAACTTGTCGATGCACTCCTTGCGGACCTTCATTGCACTCCTTGCAAAAATTCCCAGAAAGAGAAACAATTGAAACTTGTACTCTTCTCACAAACTTCATACATTCAACATGAACTCACATATACATGGAATTGAAACAAATGCATAACAGATACTGAAAATAGATTGTAAACATACCATTCAATAGATGCATACAGTAACCATAAAACACCATGAAATTGGATCAAAGAATTCTTATATTAATCCAAGTTCTTATGTACACGATTTCTATAGAAATAATTATCTGCTCATACAACTCTACAATCTCTATTCTTCTCTGCTCTCCTATGCTCTCTTTCTCTACAACTTCTACCCATACAATGAGAATGAGAATACAATACATATGAGGGATTCTTCTTAAGTTTTCCCTCCTACAACCTTAATCTATTTTAGCGAATTAAATATTACTACCTACTTAACATTTATTACAATAAATGCCTACAACTGACAGATGAGAGCAATGCTCAAGATCTGTATTACAATCCCAAGACATTAAATCAAATATATTTTTTCAGATATTACATTAATGTGCCATCCTTTGAAATTCAAAATACTTCAAAATGTGCGCTGGTGTATATCAAACTATCCTCCACTTGTGCTTGCTTTGCTGGTGATGCTCCTGCATCATAACCCTCTGGATGAAAAATTCATGGACTCATGTCCATGAGCTCTTGCATCGTTTGTCCATGTTTTTGGATATCTGCTTCACTTTCCCAACTGACATCCTCAATTGGATGTCCTTTCCATTTTACCAAATATTCAAGATATGTTTTCCTTTGGGTCTTCTTGCTTACTCTCTGATCAATGATGTTTTCAATCTGCAGCTTTTCAGCTACAGGCATCTATTTGACCCACTGAATTTCCTTCTGATTCTTGTCCCCATCTATTTCATCTAATCTGTAAGGATACATATCTGCTATGTTGAATATGGGTGATATGCCCACATCATCTGGCAATTCTATCTGATAAGAATTTGCCTCAAATCTTCTCAAAATATTACACATCCCTATCTTTTTCATCTTCAGCTTATTATATGTTCCCCTTGGGAACCTTTCTTTTCTGAGGTGTGCTAAAACTAAATATACCACTTTGAATTGAAGCTCTCTCCTGTGTTGATCTTCTCTGCATTTGTATTCCTTGTTGGAATTCTGTAACCGCTCTTTAATCTTACTGTGGAGCTCCTGCATTTCTGTTGCAAAATATTCCACTCCAACACTTCTGAACTCATTCTTCTCTAAGTCTCTCAACTCAGATACTCCTCTTGGATGTATTCCATACATTATCTGGAATGGTATTTTTCCTGTACTCCTATTAGGTGAGTCATTATATACAAATTCCGCTTATGACAGAATCTGATCCCACTGACTGTGATGTTTAACTACTAAACTCCTCAATCAGTCCCCCAAACTTTGATTTACTACCTCAATCTGTCCATCTGTCTGAAGGTGATATGCTAAGCTAAAATATAGATTCATCCCTAGATTCTTCCATAGTGTCCTCCAGAAATGACCAAGAAATTTGGTATCTCTGTCTGAAACAATACTCTTGGGTAAACCATGAAGTCGAACAACTTCTTTGAAAAATAGATTTGCAAAGTGTGTTGCATCACTGGTTTTCCGTCATGGAATGGAATGTGCCATTTTTGAGAATCTGTCGACTACCACGAATATGGAATCAAAACCCCTGTGTGTCCTTGGTAGTCCTAACACAAAATCCATGCTTACCGCCTCCCATGACCTCTCCGGTATTGGAAATGGTTGATACAACCTAGTATTTTGTCTTTTCCCCTTTGCATGCTGGAAAATTCTACATCTGTTGACAAAATTACGCACATCTATCCTCATTCCTAGACAATAAGAGAAACTGTTTAGTTGCGCAAATGTTTTGTCCTGGCCAAAATGTCCAGCCAATCCCCCACTATGCTTTTCCTTCAAAAGGTTTTCTCTCATAGAACTCTTCGGGATACACAACTGATTTCCTTTAAACAACAGTCCATCCTGAATCAAGTATTAAATCCATTGGCTTATGTCCCTTAGAACAAGATTCTCACATGCTTCATAACCATCCTTGAAATTTGAATCATCTCTGTACATTTCCTTAAGGCTATCAAAACCTAAGGTCTTCACGCGAAACTCTTGCAGAATCAAACATTTCCTGCTCAATGCATCAACAACCTTGTTAGCATTTACAGAAATGTGCTTTATAACAAAAGTAAAGTTATGCATGAACTCAACCCATTTTGCATGTTTCTAGTTCAGTTTATCCTGTCTAGTTACAAACTATAAGGCCTGGTTGTCGCTATATAAAATGAACTCTTTTGGAACGAGGTAGTGCCTCCATTTATTTAGCGCTTGTATGACTGCATAAAACTCTTTATCATAAGTGGAGTAATTTATTTTGGCCTCATTCAACTTCTCATTGAAGTATGCAACTGGTCTATTGTCTTGACTTAAGACTACTCCTATTGCGAATCCACTTGCATCACATTTCACTTGAAATGTTTTACTGAAATCTGGCAGAACAAGAACTGGCTATTCAATTATCTTCTCTTTCAACAACTTGAAAGTTTTCTCCTCTTCCTCTATCCAATGAAAATATTTATGTCTTTTCTTGACTGTCCATCATTGATACACAAATTCCACTAAGATTTCTGATGAACTTCCTGTAAAAACTGGCTAGTCCATGGAAGCTTATGACTTCAAAGATATTCCTTGGTGACGACCACTCTTTGATTGCTTTTACCTTCTCCAAATTCATTTGAAGAGATCACAAAACCTAAATAAATAAGCTATGTCTTCATGAAAGATGACTTCTTCAGATTTATCAGCAACTTCTCTTGCTGCAACCTCCTCATTACTAGAGTTAAATGTCTCAAATGTTTCTCCTTAGTCTTACTGAAGATCAATATATCATCAAGATATACAATTACAAATTTTCCAATGAAATCTTTCAAGACTTCGTTCATTAATCTCATAAAAGTACTTAGCACATTCATCAAACCAAACGGCATGACAAGCCATTCATACAACCCTTCATTCATCTTGAATGATGTCTTCCATTCATCACCTTCCCTCATTCTAATATGAGGATATCCGCTTTTCAAATCAATTTTTGAAAAAAACTTTGCCCCACTCAAGCAATCCATCAAGTCATCCATCCTTGGTAAAGGAAATCTATACCCGATGGTGATTTTTTTTATAGCCCTCGAGTCTGTACACATTCTCCATCTACCATCCTTCTTCGGACTTAACATTGTTGGTACAATGCATGGACTCAAGATTTCTCTAATCAACCCTTTGTCCATCAAATCCTGGACTTGCTTCTTAATCTCTTCATTCTCCTATGGCGTCAATCTATACACGACTTTGTTTGGTAAACTTGCTCCTGGTATAAGGTCAATGTGATGGCTTATACTTCTGATGGGTAGAAATGAACAAGGTAAATCATCCACCACTACATCACTGAAATTGTCCAGCAATTCATGAATTTCCTCAGGTAGATCATCTATTGAGGTACTGGTCAAGATGACTTTAGGTTTTCTAACCACAACAAACTATATTTCTTGATCTTTCTTGACTTCATCAAGAAGTCCCTTCCCACTCATGAGAAGTATAGTATTTCTTGTTTCTGCTTTCGCCTTCTTGTCTTCAATTGGAAGCAACATACGTGTCCTACCATTCTTATCCAATGTATAGGTGTTCTTTCTTCCATCATGAATAACATTTCTATCATATTTCCAATGCCTTCCCAACAAAAGATGACATAAATCCATGGGAATTACGTCACATAAAATCTCATCTCTATAACCCCCTATCTTAAACTCAACTAAACATTGTTTAGTGACTGTTACCTGATGTCCTTTTTGAAACCACAAGACTTTATATGGACTCGGATGTGCAACTATCTCCATTTCCATATTCTCCACCCTCTCTATGGATACTAGATTATCGGTGCTTCCACTGTCAACTATCACCTTGCATACCCTATCCTTGGTTTTGTAAGCAGTTCTAAACAAACTATTCCTCTGGACTAGATTCTCCATCTCTTTCTATGGCTTTAAGAGAATTTTCCTCATCATCAAGGATCTTCCACCTTCTGCATCTTCTTCCTCAACATTTCGCCTCTGCGCTTCTGAAATGTGAGCTTCTCCTCCTCCATCCCTTTTTCTATCGAGATATTCCCAATATTTGTGTCCTATATTCCCACAGACAAAACACTTTACTTCACTTCCTCTGCCTCTTCCTCTTCCTCTTGCTTGAGGAAAAGTATTCATGTCGACATATTGTCTTCCCTGTGAGATTCCTACCCTTTCTGGGTGGTTATGAGGTTTCTTTTCTTCATCTTTGGTCTTCTATACTCTGTCTTGGGAAATCACTCTACCTCTGCTCTGACTTCTACCTCTGCCCCTTTGACCTTGCTTTCAAGCCAATTTCTCTTCTGCCTTCAGAGCAACCTAATAAGTATCTTCCACATTTCTGATTGTCACCATGCTCATCTCATCCTGAATCTCATATCTCAGGCCACTCATGTATCTTGCGACCTTTTCATCATCACTCTCAGGATGACCAACTCTAATGTTAAGTCTGTAGAATTCCTCAGTGTATTCCTTCACTGTCATCCCTTTCTGTCTCAAATTCTTCATTCTTCGAAACATATTGATTTGATAATCACTAGGTATGAACTTTGCTTTCATCTTCGCTACCATTCTATCCCAGCTTTTAATTCTTTGTTTTCCCTTGCAACGCTTGTCAGCCTGTAGTTCATCCCACCATAGTGTTGCATGTCCTTTCAGTCTAGTGACTACGTGCTTAACCTTATTGTATTCTTCGATATCCTCATAATCAAATTATGTATCCAGAGATATAAACCAATCTAGTATCTCTTCAACGTCCAAGTTGCCTTCATAAATCGGGATGTCCATCTTTTCTCTTGCACCTATCCTTGCAACAACCTTAAATAAACATTCTTCTGCAGCATATTTGGCTACAACTTCTTCTTCTCCTTCTCTATTCTCTCTTTCAGCCTCACTGATATCTCTAGTATCAGCAGTTTGTCTCTGTGTTGTCTCCATAACATACAATCAAGCACAAAGTTCTCTCATTTCCCTTTCCACAGATGGATCAGGTAAAGTTCTCTTTAGTCGTCTTCTTGGTGGTTGTGTTTCAATCTGTCCACGCATAATTCAAATCACAACTGTCCTCTGTCTTCTATTACTTACAAAAAATAATAGTTGTAAGCTTTGATACCACCTGACACAGAGCCCCTACCTCATCAGGGTTTGCTGACCTCCTGGTCTTTGGGTCTTCAACTCCTCTGAGCCGAAATGGCTCCTTGGTCCACACTGGAACCTTCACGAAAAAAAATCCATAGGTCCTTCTTATGAAACTACACTCATGTGAATAAGCACTGGGAGTAAGTCTCCTCTCCACATGACCACCGACAGTGACCACAAGCCCAAACAAAGGTTCTTCGTGTTTCATGATTTTGAGTCTTTCATTGCAAGTCACCCCGACTCCTCCAATTGTCGAAACCCCAAAATAGGCTAGTAGTCCCTAGATTCTCCCTTTAATTCTTCAGTGATGTGACCTTCGACTGTGACCTGGGGCCCAACTTTTGAGCACTTCAGGATTTTGTGACTGGCAAATTCCGAGTTACAATTTCCTCCACGCTCCCGAATCCCAACTTCCCGATATTCATGATTGCCAAATCAACGACTCTCCCTCCTCCTTCAGATTTGAAGGTTACTATCTCTCTTGAGCTTTTGAGTGTTGAAAGACTCTCGCCTTAACCTCCCTGCAACCCCACTAGATCTAACTGTCCATGGATATCGACACTTCTCCCTCTGAGAATTTCCAGTGTCTGTTCAGCTTCTCAATGACTCCTCGTCAAATGAATCAGTGTCAACCTTCCTAAGATTGATTCCACAAGGTGAATTCAAACCTCGTCTTTCCTTTTAACTTCTCCAAGTATCTATCCTTCCTGAGCTTGGTCTTCCTTGCAAACTCAAGGATTTTAAGGAATCTCGAATGCACCCTTTGCGGCTTCCAAAATAACCTTTGTTTATTTGACAACTCCAACTCTGCGCACTCACTTGGTTATTCGACCACTCACTTGGTTTGGAAGAGTCTAAGACTTCAACCTAGACTACGCACACCTTGCACAACTCTGTGATATACTTGCACTCTTACTTGTATAAGCTAACGTTACCTCTCCCAAGCTTGTCTGAGGTAAAACTCAGAAACTTGACGACGCACTCCTTGCGGACCTTCACTGTACTCCTTGCAGGAATTCTTAGGAAGAGAAACAATTGAAACTTATACTCTTCTCACAGACTTCATACATTCAACATGAAATCACATATACATGGCATTGAAACAAATTCATAACAAAGACTGAAAATAGACTGTAAACATACCATTCAATAGATGCATACAGTAACCATAAAACACCATGAAATTGGATCAAAGCATTCTTATATTAATCCAAGTGCTTTTGTACACGGTTTCTATAGCAACAACTATCTACTCATACAACTCTACAATCTCTTTTCTTCTCTGCTCTCCTATGCTCTCTTTCTCTACAACTTCTACCCATACAATGAGAATTAGAATACAATACATACGAGGGAGTCTTCTTAAGTTTTCCCTCCTACAACCTTAAGCTATCTTATCGAATTAAAGATTACTACCTACTTTACATTTATTACAATAAATTCCTACAACCGACAGATAAGAGAAATGCTCAAGATCTGTATTACAATCCCAAGACATTAAAGCAAATATACCTTTTCAGATATTACATTAATGTGCCATCCTTTGAAATTCAAAATCCTTCAAAATGCGCGTTGGTGTATATCCAACTGTCCTCCACTTGCACTTGCTTTGCTGGTGGTGCTCCTGCATCAGAGAGAAAGGCTTATCAAAGGATGACATGGGAGAGTAGGGGAAAGGTAAGTAATGAAAGGTGGGTTTGGGAAATGGTGGAGTCACCATACAAACTTTGAAGAAGGTTTGTCAAAGGAAAATGGGTAGGTTCTTGGATTGGAGTTTCCAGGAAAGCTCGAGATGAAGGATTTGGGAAAGAGACTTGCCAAAAATGTCATTTAGGGCATGAAGAGGATTCAAAACCCTCCCTACCAATGATGCCAAAATGTTATAGCACAATTTGTAGTTTGAGAAAATCTCAACCCAACCACAAAATAAATTGCTACAACCTGAGAATCCTACACCCAATGTTACCTCGATGTAGGTCCCACACTTCAAGGGTGACTAGGTCACTCTAGGGAGACGTTCTCGGTGACCCTATGGGGAACGAGAAGGTAAATGGATACCAAGTAAAGAGATAGTTGTCGGTGCACCTGTACCTGCTTGAGACACAAGAAAAGACACTTTTCCAACCAAGTATAGTAATGGATCAACAATTTAATCTTGTTTTCCCTAAAATACAACAGCATAAAAGTTAGTAAATAAGCAATAAATGTTACACTAAACTTGCTTTGAGATATTAGATTGACTAGCTAGTTAGTAGGTGAGTTAGGTTGGAAAATAGCTAGGTTTAGGCTAGGAATTGGTCAATGGTTTAGGGTTAGCACAAGTCTGAATTTTCTGCAGAAAATTTCATACCTATGGATGTAGCTAACTAGGGAAATTATAAGCAAATTTAGTGGTCAGATGTTAGTGCTATGTGGCCCAAAAAGTGCGTCCTAGCTAGGAGACTTAGTGACTGAAAATTGGAGAAACGTTAGGGGCTAGTTCGTGAGATATTTGCAGTTAGGGTTAGGTTTTTCTACAGCCTAATGGTTGTAGGAAACAAGTTAGTACAACAATGAGAAATAATGGAAGAAAAGGGATTCCCTAAGGGAGGAAAAATCCCCAAGGAATCAAGATCACTATCCAAAAGAGAAATCTTACAAAGGTTGAAATTTCACATTTGTCCAGGCAATTGTTTTGTATCTCCAATGCAACTTAAAATTGATTAATGCCTTAAAATATTGGGAAATGGGGTCAAAGAGATGAAGAATCTTATCTAAATACTTGGTGGTGTATTCCCTTGTAGTTCCCAAGTATAGCTAGACATATTAGGGTCATGCCACTGTTGGAAGATTGTTTTTTGTCATTGATTTCAACCTTAGTCATTAGTTTTGGACCGCAAGATTGATGAAGGTATTTGTACATGAAGGACAGTGCAGATGCAGATACAACACCCATGGATGGATAGTATACATCATGTTATTTTTGTTGGTAGGTGGCACGTCACGTGGACCCTCATGGTTGAGGAGAAATTAATTTTTGAAGATGAAAAGTGAATTGAAGAAGGAAGTACAGGTCGACCCTTAAGATAATTAAAGAAAAGAATTACAAAATAAGAAAGTGTCTGGTCAACCCTAATGTTAAAAGGAAGTGACCTAAAGGGTATAAATACATCTCATTAAACATTAATTTTTCAACACACACAAGTTTGTTAATGAACAAGGAGATATAAATCGAATTTCAAAGGAAATCTGAAGTAAAGAAGGTTGGATTTCAAGGGAGGATGTCGTTTTTGGTGATGTGTTCTAAGGTATGTTATTTACAGGTCATCTTACCATTTTCACTATAAATTTTTTTCTAGAATGATTCATATGGTGAAATTGGTATGGTATTGAGAATACATATCTAGGTACCTTTGGTAAAAATTTCAACTCTTTATTTGCTATAATTGTGGAGATACACTCTATGGAAGATAGGGTTTTTGACTAGTCCTGAAGCTAACCATAAACAGGTGTTCCGGGTAAACCGGTCATAACGTATTCATAGAGAATACAAATTAAGTGAGACCGATTGAATTGGAAAGAGTATGGGCTGTAGTTTTCTGTGTAAAAATTTCAGAATATGATGTTAAAAATTGACTGCGGGGCATGTTGTACAAGTTCACTCTCCTGAATAAACCAAAATTGAATAAGGTCTACCATTTTCTCTATAAAGCATTTTATGAGAGGATTCAAGGCGTGAAACTTGGAGGAGTTTCAAAGAATACATTGAGTAATATTATCTACAACATCAGAGTATTCCAAGAATTGAAGAATTGCATAAGTTGAATAAGTCTCAGGAAGCACTATCAAGTTCTATGTGATGGTTGGTTGATGGTGATAATTTAATGTAAAGTTTTATTATCTCTCATATATTCTTGGGTGGAAGGAATGTGAAAGGATGGAGAGGTCAACCCTCTATTGATATTGGATGATTGTATCTTCCTTTTGGAGGTTTATCCCTCCCTTTATATTTGGAAGCTGTAGCTACCTTTGGAAGTCATTACTTCACTTGAACAATAACTATTGATTATTTCTCATATATTGTGCATGGTGTATTGTGGTGTATTGGTGTAACTCTTATGCTATTGTTCATTTCTCATTGAAAATAATTGAATGGTTTAAGTATAAGTTGATTTTTTTTTTTCAAATTGTACTTGATACTGATTCAACCCCCTCTTAGTATCAACAATTGGTTTCAGAGCAGGTTGCCTTCATAACAGTTTAACCACTGGAAGGAAAATACTGAGAAGAGATGGATGACCATGAGCACATTTCAAATGGGATCAACGATTTGATGGAACCAATTATGAATACTAGAGTGATAGAGTGAAAACTTAACTAAGAGCTTTGGGAGTAGACATCTGGTACTCAATTGTAAATGCCTATGTAATCCCAAATAATGCTCCAACCGATCCAAATGAGAAGAAACTTATGAGTTGTAATTCAAAATACACACATGTTATTATAGGAGCATTGGAACCAACCATTGATAGAAAAGTGATGGGATGAAACACTATTAAAGAGGTATGGGACAAAATCAAGAGTATCTATGAAGGTGATCCAAAAGTTAAGCAGGTCAAGCTTCAACAACATAGAGAAGAATTTAAAATTTGAAGATGGATGAAAAGGAAGATATTGCAACCTATTTTCTTAGATTTGATGCAGTTGTTAATGTTATTAGAGGATTAGGTGAAGAGCTCAATGAATCCTTGGTTGTACAAAAAGTGTTGAGATCACTTCTCTTGAAGTATGATGCTAAGGTCTCCACCATTGAAGAAACTAGGGACTTGACTAAAATGACAATGGATGAATTACATGGGTCTCTTATAGCATATGAAATGAGAACAAGTACAT
Source organism: Picea engelmannii (assembly GCA_009831015.1). NCBI lineage: Eukaryota > Viridiplantae > Streptophyta > Pinopsida > Pinales > Pinaceae > Picea > Picea engelmannii. The sequence goes on from ML787732.1 coordinate 880,517, forward strand.
AAAGTGACCAACTAAACAATGAAGCAGCCTTTAAAGCCATAAAGAAGACAAAATACAAGGATAACGACCTTGATGAAGAAATATCAAATTTCGTAAGAAGGTTCTAGAAGGGATCTGGAAGATACAAAGGTAAAAATCCTCTCAAATGCTTTAACTATGATAGAATAGGACACATTGTTAAAAATTGCTACTATAAAAAGAGAAGTCTCAACAATAAAAAGAGATTCTACTCCAAGGATGATGACATCTCCTCAGATGAGAGTGATGAAGAAGATAATGATGGAGGAGAAGTCCTCTTCATAACCCAAGAAATCTAGGATGATGATCACAAGAGTTCTAAATAAGAAGAAATCATTTCTGAAGAAGATTCAGATGAAGAAACCAACCTTGAATCCTTTTGGGGATACAAATACAACGTAGAGAGTGAACAAGAAGATGAGAATCTTGAAAAGTTGAAGCATGTTGAAACTGAAAATAACAAGCTTAGAAACACAAACATAATACTAAAAGGTGAATTGAGTAGTTGTGAAGAATATGATTACAGGCTTGAAAATACCATTGGTAGCTTGAAGGAAAAATTAGAAGATTATGAGAAATTGAAAGAAAAATTGGATCACACAAAAGGGGAGATACTATTGACAATAGAAAAGTTGAAGAAATTCGAAAAAAACATTGAAAAATTAGATGAGATCCTTAGCCATCAAATATCTCCAAATGACAAGACATGACTAGGATATAATGACATTTTGAAGACACCAAAACAAGAGAAGGAAGATGAAAAGGATGAAACCAACACTCCAGAGAAAGTTGAACAACAAGACAGAAGACTAGAATTCAAAAGGAATGAGACATCAAGAAGATCCTCTCCCATCAGGTAGAAAGCAATCATTATTAAGGAAACTACAAAATAATAAATCGTGAACGCAGATGGACTACACCACAAAGAATATCACTTACTCCCAGGAGTTAGCACTATAATTTGTTCCTAGACTACTAGGGAACAAGCCTAGCACATCTTGAAATTAAAAAGACTTGATTGGATAAGTTGGGTTTTAGGAAACTATGAGAGTGGTAAAATTAAGGAAAAGGCAATAACACCATTGGGCATGGAGTCCATGAAATACAACAATTTTGACTTAACATTCTACGGGCAGCAAATCAGGTCAAAAAAACATAGATCAATGTGATACAATAAAGGATGTGATGAAGAAGAATAGAATAACAAAACTATTATATCACCAAATACCACCTTGATGCTTAATATTTCCAACAATAGAAGAATAATTCAATATCCAGAAATCCTTTCCAAATATGAATTAAAAGGTTAAATATGGTCGTGACAAAGATTACAATATATCTTATATAGAAATATTTTCAGCACGAATATTGCATACATGTAACATATAGTAGCACAAAATATTCAAGAAGATAAAAAGAAAATGATTTACATGAATTCAGAGAAACAAATTGACCATCAATTTCATCATCAATTGAGATCTTTACATAGAAAACTAAGACAAATATTGAGAAAAACATCAATATTTCGTACCCACACAACTCATTATCATCTCTTGAGAATCCTACCACAGACCCCTTGGGTCCCTTTCCCCCTCTTTATCTTTTACAAATGATAAAATATATATGCATACAGTTAACAAACTGTCTCTTATTTCTAGGAAGAAAAGTCAATTAATATTTCTAAAAATAAACTAAATCTTGGAACAGAATGCAAGGTGTCTCGAGTGTTGTAACTGGAGTCCAATCTCCTTAGATTTTGAATGATCTTCTTAGTAATATTATTCCATCTGTACTCAATCACTGATGATTCACTCCCTTGAAATTTGGAACTACCTACTGATTTTGTGCTTGGAAATCTGGAAAGTTGGGATACTCTGCCACCTATTACATAGTTGTTAGAATTGGAATCAAATTCCTTTCATGCTGCCACATATGGTATTATCTCTTCTCCACATCATCAACCACCCTAAAGAGTGATAAAATCGAACCCCTATATTCCAGGTGCCAGTTTGTAGCGCCATTCAGTCGCAAGTAGCAAGTTTATGTAGCGCCCTTGAAAAAATACTCTGCACATTTCGTAGCACAGATCCAAAACAGGCCTACAAAATTGGTAGCGCCCATCTGGTGAATCTCTGTGATTTGATATGAGTCTATGCTTTCAACCATGTCCCTTTTGCAGGATAAGAGGCCCAACAATATCTAATACCTTATCCATTATCTACATGCATCTGTCAAGAACATCTGGAAATCCAGTTGCTACAATTGCAAGCTGAATGAGATGTTGAATCCTCATTGGTTTTCCTGAGAAGAATTTCCAAATGACTTTCCTAAATTCCTTTCCCATTCATGTGGCAAGCCTCCAGGTATGAGCCATGTTGAAAAATATGATCGAACACCTCTGGTTGTAACTTCTGTTCGATAAAGAGAGAAAGTTCTATGAGCATAGAAGATGGAAGTTGGAGTACTGACACAAATTCAGTTAAGAACTGGTCTATCAAATCTAGCTAAAAAATTTAATTCCATAATACTAGAACCTACTCTCCTGATTGGTTCAATTTATACTCCTCCACCACAATCAATGCTTCCTGAAATCGACACTGCTCAACAAGAGCTCGTCGTGCATTTTTTTTAGAATGATTAAGCCACACAGTGTCTGGGATTCGTATTGGAGAGAAACCAATGATGCTTGTATAGAAGACCATCAAATGTTTGTGCATAAAATAAGAGCAAGGAACCCTAAGAACATCAACACTTCAAAAACAAGAGCCAATAAACTCTCCTCTGAAATCCCTTGTTGATTACCAAAGAGATCATATTCATTGCCACACAGAGAAGAATACTCACCTCAGAACCTGACTTCAATGATCAAGCAATCTTGTTCAATATCGAGTCAATTTTGAAATCTAGACAACGCTTGGAGTTTCAAAATATTTGGCGTTGAAACTCTACACCTGTCACTAGAACTCAGGCTATAGACACATTTCACTTTGTATTGGAGGGAATTACCCCACCTTGGAAGGATAAACAAACCTTCTATTCTCTTTATAGGCTAATGGTTATCACATTGTCCAAAGAATATGACTAACTCTCGGTGGGTTTTCTTTCCCCATGGCTTGACTTGGACATGTGTTGTCGTTGATGCAGGTGCTTGGATATTGTTCTCAGTGCTTGTGAATTGACTTAATGCTAACCCATATATGTGTCTTGTGGCGATGCCAAGTGCTAATAGCTGGCAACATTGGAGATTGGTCCCTTGGGCCAATATTTTGCCAGATTTTTTCCAAAAATAGTGAAACTTGTGAGAAGAAAACCCAAAACCGAATAAAGACATATTTTCCTAAAAGGAAAAACACTCTTTATTTTTTCCCAAAAGACCGAAAAATGAGTTTTAAGCCAAAATCCCAAATTTTCATTTAAAATAAAAATGAAATGCTACGGGAACTTCTAGTAACGATCCTTGATTTTAACCGATGTGAATTTAGGTACTAACATTGGCTCCACATGGAATAGCATGCTCCCCGCAAGCTACCAAGAACTTGTAGATTAGTAGCTTTATCCATTTTCAATTCTGTCTAGGAAAATTGTGTTCCTAAGAGCATCTCCACTCTTTATTGGAAACTGACAATATTGTATACTGAAACAAATTGTTGCAAACAAGATGCTCGAAAATTGAGATTTATTCTTCCTATTCCTACTCTATCCAACTGCTTCCTCTAGATCAGGTAAAATCATGTTTCCAATGAAGCCATACAAGTATCTGATTAACATGCCAAATTCTTTGTGTGTTTCAACAAAATGAAGAGCAGAACAAAAATCAACACTTGATTGTCAGTTTGATTTTTAGATTTATCACAAAATGAAGGCTGAAACCTTGAATCCATGAATTCCTTCATACAGATAGCAACTAGATAATGAAAATAAGAAGAAGTATAATTATGAAAAATAAAGGTTGCCTCTTTCTGAAATTGAAGATCAAATATTCTCTGCATATCCTCTTCCTCATAATGGCTGCCACTTTCAGCTTTGCAAACTGATTTCTCTTTTAATAATCAGTTGTTTGATATTGTCTATATATCTAGGTTGAATCATGGTGAATGTAGGCCTGCTGATTTGCAGAGATGGTTGCTCAATGTCTTCTGTGGATTTAGGATGGTTGATTTCCACACAGTGTTGTTCCTCATCAAAATGTGATTCATAGTTGTCATACACCGATTGGCTACTCCTCAAGTCAACAAAAGGTGATGTAGGTATCTACTCTTCTTCATCTGAATACTCATCAAAGATAGGTGAACCCAAAACTCTTTTTACTTGTAAAGAAAAAGCAAGCAATCTATTGATCTTTCTCTTCAATCTCAGGTGAAAATACATCATGGGGAACCTCTTGAAAGAAAGAAGAAAAATCTTCTTCTACAACTATTTCATCTTTTAAATATGAGACATTAGGTGCATCAGGGATAAGATATAATGCATCTACAACTATGCAATCATCAATACTATCATCAATCATATCTAGTAAATCTTCTTCTTGGGAAGTAGTAATAGAAAGAATTTCATCCTCGATACTAGAGGAAAAAATATGTTGAAACTCCTCACAACAATGGTCGAAAAGGCTTTCAGCCGGGTAAATCTTCTCTTAATGTGAATTAAAATCCATGTGAAAATCCTTCAAAGAATGGATACTAGTTGTAGAAAGAGATTGACACCATTCACGAGCATGGCCTTCTAAACAAAATTGGAACATCTTGATCAAGACATCCTCATGAACAGAACCATGTTCAAGCATGCATTTATGAAAATTAAATAAGTGCTCACCGGTATGATCATGCTCGTTTCCTCTGAATCTCGGAAGATAATTATCCCATTCAGTTATAATCAGCACTGGTGTTGTTGGGGAAAAACAGCCTACGGACTAGCAAATAGAGTTCAGACTTTGCATGCAGATATGACCGAATAGAAATTACTTTCTACCTTCATCCCTAGATTTAAATCCCCTTTTCTTAGTAAATGCATGGAAATATCAACCTACCTCGTTACTGGCGTTTGATGTCGATCCTCTGTTGTGCTTGATTACTTTTTCGCAATACTCCTTTCAAAGCTAACCCACATTCAACATGAGCAACAACTATGCATGCATACTACTTATATACTCACGGGTTAGAAATCAAACATAAACTAATCAAACCATAAAAAGTTCATGAATTGGGACGGGAAAAGCATTCTCTTTATTACTTAAAATGAGTAAACTTACAAAAGTTGAGACCGGTCACCACTCCTTGAACTTGATCCTGGGATCCTCTTCTTCTGTCCTTCAACTGCTTTGCTTTAAATCTCCTTTGGCATTAGGAAAGGCTAAACGGTTGGGACAATGGAATACGTAAATGGGCAAATTTTCTTTGCTATATTCTTCCCTTTTTCCAAATGGTACCCCTACCCCTTCTTTTATAGGCTAGAAGGAGCTAGGTATTTGGACGAACCCTCAGCCATGCATGGCCGGGGGTTTCAGTTAACTCTCCCATATCTTTTTGTTATGTTGGCAACTTTCCTTTTTTCATGCTTTTGTCGGTCCACACGAGCTATTTTGGGTCAGCCAGCGTCTACACGGGTGCAGTAATGGGTTAAGGCGCGTGGGCCTTTACACCAGAGGATTTTCAAAGAGTTGTTCAGAAGTGGTCTTGGCAAAGAAAGGATATGAGTTGGCCTGATGCCAGGTAAGCATGTGTGGTGCAATTTAGGGTTATAACAACTGGATGTGGAAAACTAGGAATATCTGAAAAATTGAAAGGTGCAGACCTTCGAGTCAAGATAGCTTCCATTGTTATTGTTGTCCTATATCAGTGAAGTCGCCAACAGGTTCTTCCTTCATGGAGTGGAGTCACCAGGTGAAAGATACACTCTTGAATATGTGACCAGCTCTTGTCCACCATCAACTCTAATCAATGTCGTTCTTCCAGGGAAGATTTCTTCATTTTCGTTCCCTGACAAAGACGTCGAAAATGTTAGTGCTAGAAGTTGTTCCTAGACTGCTAGGGAACAAGCCTAGCACATCTTGAAATTTAAAATACTTGATTGGATAAGTTGTGTTTTAGGAAACTATGAGAGTGGTAAAATTAAGGAAAAGGCAATAAAGCCATTGGGCATGGAGTCCATGAAATACAACAATTTTGACTTAACATTCTATGGGAAACAAATCAGGTCAACAAAACATAGATTAGTGTGATATAATAAAGGATATGATGAAGAAGAATAGAGTAAAAAAACTATTATATCACCAAAGAGCACCTTTATCCTTACTGTTGCCAACAGTAGAAGAATAATTCAATATCCAGAAATCCTTTCCAAATACGAATTAAAAGGTTAAATATGCTTATGGCAAAGATTACAGTATATCTTATACAAAAAACTTTTCAACATGAATATTGCATACATGTAACATATAGTATAAAAAATATTCAAGAAGATAAAAATAAAATGATTTACATGAATTCAGAGAAACAAATTGATCATCAATTTCATCATCAGTTGAGATCTTTACATAGAAAACTAAGACAAATATTGAGAAAAACATCAAACTTTCATACCCATACAACTCATTATCATCTCTTGATAATCCTACCACAGAACCCTTGGGTCTCTTTCCCCCCCTTTCTCTTTTACAAATGATAAAATATATATGCGTATAGTTAACAAACTGTCTCTTATTTCTAGGAAGAAAAATCAATTAATATTTCTAAAAATAAACTAAATCTTGGAACATAATGAAAGGTGTCTCAAGTGTTGTAACTGGAGTCCAATATCCTTATATTTGGCATGATCTTCTTAGTAATATTCTTCCATCTGTACTTAATCATCGATGATTCACTCCCTTGAAATCTGGAACTGCCTGTTGATTTTGTGCTTAGAAATCTAGAAAGTTGGGATACTCTGCCACTTGTTACATAGTTGTTAGAATTGGAATCAAATTCCTTTCATGCTGCCACCTATGGTATTATCTCTTATCCACATCATCAGCCACCCAAAAGAGTGATAAAATCAAACCCCTTGATTCCAGGTGCCAGTTTGTAGCGCCAGTCAATAGCGCATTGGGTAGAGAGTTTATGTAGCGCCCTTGAAAAAATACTCCGTACATTTCGTAGCATAGATCCAAAACATGCCTACAAAATTGGAGTACCCAGCCTATGAATCACTGTCATTTGATATGATTCTATGCTTTCAAACATGGCCCTTCCATAGGATAAGAGGTCAAATAGTATCTGATACCTTATCCAGTATCTGCATGCATGTGTCAATAACATTTGGAAATCTAGTTGCTACAATTGCAAGTTGAATGCGATTTCGAATCATCACGGGTTTGCCTGAGAAGACTTTCTATATGAATTTCCTAAATTCCTTGCCCATTCATGTGGCAAGCCTCCAGGTATGATCCATGTTGAAAAATATGATTGATCACCTCTGGTTGTAACTTCTTCTCGATAAATCGGGAAAGTTCTATGAGCATAGAAGATGGAAGTTGGAGTACTAACACAAATTTGGTTAAGAATTGGTCTATCAAATCTAGCTAAAGAATTTAATTCCATAATACTAGAACCTACTCTCTTTATTGGTTCAAGTTATATTCCTCTTCCACAATCAGTGCTTCCAGAAATCGACACTGTTCAACAAGAGCTCGCCATGCATTTGTTTAAGAATGATTAAGCCACACGGTGTCTAGGATTCGTATTGGAGAGAAACCAATGACGCTTGTATAAAAGACCATCAAATGTTTGTGCATAAAATAAGAGAAAGGAACCCTAAGAACTTCAATGCTTCAAAAACAAGAGCCAATAAAATCTCCTCTGAAATCCCTTGTTGATTACCAAAGATATCATCTTCATTTCCATGCACAAAAGAATACTCACCTCAAGACCTAACTTCAATGATCAAGCAATCTTGATCAATATCGAGTCAATTTTGAAATCTAGACAACGTTTGGAGTTTGGAAATATTTGTCGTTGAAACTCTACACCTATCACTGGAACTCGGGCTATAGACACGTTTCACTTTGTATTGGTGGGAATTACCCCACCTTGGCAGGATAAACAAACATTATGTTCTCTTTATAGGCCAATGGTTATCACATTGTTTAAAGAATATGACTAACTCTCGGTGGGTTTTCTTTCCCCATGGCTTGACTTGGACATGTGTTGTCATTGATGCAGGTGCTTGGATCTTGTTCTTGGTGCTTGTGACTTGACTTAATGCTAACCCATGTATGTGGCTTGTGGCGATGACAAGTGCTAATAGCTGGCAGCATTGGAGATTGGTCCCTTGGGCCAATATTTTGCTAGATTTTTTCCAAAAACAGTGAAACTTTTGAGAAGAAAACCCAAAAGAGAATAAATATATATTTTCCTAAAAGGCAAAAAACTCTTTATTTTTGCCGAAAAGACAGAAAAGTGAGTTTTAATCCAAAGTCCCAAATTTTCATTTAAAATAAAAATGAAATGCTATGGGAACTTCCAGTAACAATCCTTGATTTTAACCGATGTGAATCCAGGTACTAACACCATGTATCACAATTTCTTTCTTGGACATTGTTATACTTGTGGAAATTTTGGAGACAAGGAAATCAATTGTAGAATCAATGAAAGGAATAACTATGCAAGCTACATGAATGGTGAAAATAATAGATATGGAAATGTTCGTAGACCTGTCAACAGAAATTATAATCCATTTGACCCATTAATGGATCAAAATATTGTATGTTACAAGTGCAATAATCTTGGTCACAAAGCCTTAGATTGCAGAGAGATGAAGGAAGATAATCATATGCCAAATGTCCCTATACCAACTATAACATGGAAAAGGAAAGAAATTCCACACAATTAAAATTGTCGAATAACATTAGTCGCTAAAGAATGCAAAGAAGAAGATGAATGGTTCATAGATAGTGGGTGTTCATCTCATATGACCAGAGATCAAAGCACATTTGTCAGCTTGAAGAAAATGGGTGGAAATGTTTCATTTGGAGGTGACTCATCTACCAAAATACTTGGAAAAGGAACTGTAAAGATTGGAAGTGAAAATGTAAAAGCAGGAAAATCCCTATTGGTTGAATATCTGAAGCATAATCTCATCAGTGTCAGAAAAATATGTGATCAAGGATACACTCTTATGTTTGACTCCCAAAAATGTGAAATCAAAGAAAATAACTCACGAAGATTGGTTGCAACTGCAACAAGAAGACCAAACAACATATACATCCTAGACATGAATAAGAGAGAGAAGACATAAGCCACACAAAAGGATTCAAAGGAAGAAAAAGTCCCAAAGACCAAAAATAAGGATGAAGTATTATTGAGTGCCACATGTTCAGGGGGAGCAACCCCAAATAAGAAGGCCACCTTATGCCATTGAACTCAGGGGGAGCAACCCCACCCTTTTCCATTGATGTCAAAGGGGGAGAGAAACTGGGATCATGATGAAAGGGGGAGCATGAGTGTTTCCATCAATGACAAAGGGGGATATTGTTCGAATATTGGTTGTTGTCATTGATGTCAACCCTAGTCATTGGTTTTGGACCATAATATTGATGAAGGTATTTGGACATGAAGGACAGTGCACATGCAGATACAACACCCATGGATGGATAGTATACATCATGTTGTTTTCGATGGTAGGTGGAACGTCACATGGATCCTCATGGTTGAGGAGAAATCAAATTTTGAAGATGACAAAGTGAATTGAAGAAGGAAGTACAAGTATGCCCTGAAGATAATTAAATAAAAGAATTAAAAAATAATAAAGTGTCAAGTCGGCCCTAATGTTAAAAGGAAGTGACATAAAGGGTATAAATACATCTCATTAAACATTCATTTTTCAACACACACAAGTTTGTTAATGAACAAGGATATATAAGTCGAATCTTAGAGGAAATATGAAGTAAAGAAGGACATATTTCAAGAGAGGATGAAGGTTTTGGTGATGTGTTCTAAGGTATGTTATTTACAGGTCATCTTATCATTTTCGCAATAAATTTTTTTCTAGAACGATTTAGATGGTTAAATTGGTATGGTATTGAGAAGGAATATCTAGGTACCTGTGGTAAACATTTCATCTCTTTATTCACTATCATTGTGGAGATACACTCTATGGAAGATAGGGTTTTTGACTAGTCTTGAAGCTAGTCATAAACATGTGTTCCGGGTAAAACAATCAGAACGTATTCATAAAGAATCCAAATGAAGTGAGACCAACTGCGCTGGAAAGAGTACGGGTTGTAGTTTTCTGTGTAAAAATTTCAGAATATGATGTTAAAAATTGAGCGTGGCACATGTTGTACAAGTTCTCTCTCCTTTGTTGTAACTCGTATACTATCGTTAATTTCTCATTGGATATAATTGAATGGTTTAAGTATAATTTTTTTTTTTTTTTTGAATTGTACTTGATATTGATTCACCCCCCTCTCAGTATCAACAACCAAGAGGGTATACACCCTTGTATTTCTCGTGGTAAAAACACCTTGAAAAATAATAGACCTTACAAAAGTTAAGCTTGGATAAAATATTTGACTTGCAATTCCATAGGGGTGTACTCCCTTGTGATTCCTAGGGTTTTGCAAACCAAAGCAAGAATACCTTGGGGGGTGTATACCCTTTTAATTCTCCAAGGAAACTTGTGCATAATAATCTCCTTCAAAACAAGTAAATCAAAATACCTTGGAAAGGGTGTATGCCCTTATACTTCTCCCAAGGGTTTGACAAGTGACAAATTATAGAATTTAAAGCAATATAACTAGACAATAAATGCATATTTCTCTTACAAAATTCATAAATAACATTGAACAAACCCTTATCTCCAATATTTAGACCATCCACATGAAAAAGAATGAGATTCCAAGCCTAGCGCATCACTTTTCCACCAATGGCCAAGAAAAACCAAGACAAGTGCAAAGAGAGAGAGAGAATGCTCATAGCTAGCGAAAATTTCAGTCCAATAGCCTCTCACAATCGAGAGTTATGTTCAAATGAGATCTTATGATCTCTTATTTATACAAAATTTCACTAAGGTGAATTGCCCATAAATTAAGGGGTAAACCATAAGACTAGGGGTCAACAACCCTAAACTTTCCCCCTTTAACAAAGTAATATTAAACAATTCATTTAAAGTTTCACTTTTGCACAAATAAACCCTAATTTTGCATGGACGTCTCCCCTTTAGGAGACATTTTTACACTTAGAAGAAGTCGTTGGTGTTGGAGAAGCATGGGTAGGCCTCTAAAGGCCACATGTCAAGCATCTATGAAATATTATCATGGTGAAGACTCCTCCTCCTCAAAATGTCTATGTGTCAACGAGTGGCTACATCACCACCAAGCCCTAGCCCCCTAGATGATGTCATGCTAAAAAAGGAGAGGTTTTGCCTCTCCTAGGAAAATTTTTTGGCATGTGGGGGTGTTTATGGATAAATTCGTGAGTGCGGACACAGACCAATCTCCCCAGATCCACCTGGATCTGGAACAAACTGTGACAGAATACTACTCTTTCCCTAGACCTAGATATTGAATGAACTAAGAGAAATGGATGGTGGACATACCTTATGAACGCTCTCCTTTAATCTCTGTTGTTCCTTGCTCTACTCTGATTCTCTTGTGTCGTTTCAATCACAACAACATAAACCAATCATAGCAAAGGCATTAATATATTCGATACCTAGTCTATACATGTGATCAAGGAATCATGTAATAAGATGACATCATCATTATGGGAAACGGACATATTCATGTATTGCATTATCTGAAAGAGAAATATACAACCTGAGCCTTGATGTCGTAGATCTCCTTTCAATGGCTCCTAGCTCTGACACACACACTTGCTCATGCATGAAGAAGTTCAACCACATATGATTACTTGTTGTATCTTGCTGCTGTAGCTTCAAT
>ML787732.1:913429-951504 GCA_009831015.1 Picea engelmannii
GTTACTGTCTTCTTTTGTAAATCATTTATGTCCCTACGCATTTCTTCACCTTCATCAAGAGTCCAATTAGGATTTTCTAGAGGCTTATTTGGTGTAGGAGGTCCCTTTTTGGGTGGCATGTTGGCCAGATATCACTTTTGAGTCTTGATTTTGAGGTGGTTCTGCTAGACAATATTTATTCTGTTAGATATCCCAAGTTTCAGCCCTTCTGGGTATGAAACTTTCCTTTAGGTAGTTCTCTGATATTTCTTCTCTGCAATGCCATAGGTCTTATCAAAATTGGATGTGCCAAGTGGAATTTACGGTAACTTCCTCACAACTTGTTGATTTTTGGCCTTTCCAGGAGATCTCACTTGTATAGAATTCCCTGCACAAAATAATTGATATCAAATTATGAAACTCGCACCCAAAATACTACAAACTATCCATGATCCAATGCAACCAGTCCCACTCAATTTGGATACTCCAGCAAGAAGTTATTCTTGTTTTACCTGGAACACCTTCTTGAGACTAGTCAATAGGACTAGTCAGATACCCTATCTTACACAAGGTGTATCTACAAATTTAAGATGACCCAGAATCTGAAATTTTTTCCACAGATACCTTACTAATTTTTGTAAATATCCTCCAAATTTTAGGGTCTGAAACGTTACATAAAAATTTTTATAGCGAAAATTCCACAATGACTCATTTCAGGATGATTCCAGAACCCTGTCTTGTACAGGATGTATCTCCGAAAGTATAAGGCCTCAGGAGCTTAATTTTGAACCCAATGTACCTTGATCTGTCTTCTAAATACCCTCCAAGCGGTTCCTTCTGAAACATTGTATGAAAAAATTTATAGCGAAAATGCCATGGTGTGTCAGATGTAGCAGCGAAACCCCAAGACCTTGAGCTCTGAAACCATATGTTAAGAACCAAACAGCAATATAGCATAGAAAAACCTCAGGAAAAGTACTCAACGCTTTCAAAAAGAGATAATTTCAGATAATAAGCCTCTTCGAGGGGGCAACCTCCTTTTACCCCACTTAAATGTTCAAGTACAAGATGATTCAAAATGAAAATGTCTCCGTGGTATATATAGGAGACTAGGATGTATAATTACTAATAATGGCCTAAAGCCGACATAATTAAAATAACATTACTAATCTAATATGCCCCAATTAAGGGGTAATGGGCCAACATTAGGGCTTAACACTCATGCTTCATAACTATATATTCACTATGTGAGAAGTAGCCAAAATCTAATTATTGTAAGGGTGATTCCAGATTAAGGGATATGATATAAAAAATTCATAGGACAAAGACACCATTCTAGTTAACTTATGAGATGGAGAGATGCAAAGGTGTATATCCAATCCCCTTATTTTGTTGGAGATATGTTGGTTAATGTGGACTTGTGGCTCCAATGGCACTAGTAATTTATTATACACCCTTAGTAATCAAATATCAAATCCCTCCCATATAACTCCCGAATCACTCTAAATGGTTTTTGGTATAAAGAAACTGATAAGGGAGGCCAAAAAAGTGACAAAAAGAGGGCAAAAAGTCTATAAATAGAAGCTGGCAGCTCATTATCATCATTGTTGATTTGGAAATCAACTCTGGAGCCAAAAGACCCCCTTTGCTAAAAACGGTGATTCCGGGAGCTACAGTGGATGAAACGAACTTCCGCTTGGACCAAGTAAGTACAAACTCCCTTATCTAGCTATTCAATTCTTCAATTTTTCATTTGCTTTCATTTTTTGGGTGGGCATCGACCTTTAAAAGGTCGGCCATAGGTACACACGACCTGTCCAGAGACAACCCACATGTATACTCATGCAGAGTAAAGGCTGCCCGCATGTACACATGATTGTCGCCTCTACAACTCGTGTGGACCCCCTTTTTGTAGCAAAAAAGAACTAAAGGGAAAGTACTGACCCTCCTGAACTTTGTTGTGTTGGCAAGATGTATGTCTAGTGGAGGGAAAGGGAGCATGAAGCAATCAATGAGTTGGTTGCGGGAGATCCGAATGTCGTGGCCATGTTGATGCAATGTGGTTTACTGAAGTTCTTCCTATGTCCATTTATGCGAGCACAACCAAGGCTACTAAATGCCTTGATTGACTACTGGCACCCTGATGCAAAGGCCTTCATGCTAGTGGGGCAATCACTGGTGCCCACCATCAAGGATATCTATTTTTTGACTGGCCTCTCAAGGAGAGGGGAACTAGTCAACTTTAGGACGTTTCCTATGGGACCGAGTAAGATATCGGAACTGATAGCCGAGCACTGTGAGGCTGGGACTGACCGTGAGGGCTCCCAGTTACCCATCAGTAAGATCACTAACCTATCATTGCAGGTGATATTATTACTGATTGGGCGGATTACCAGTTCAACAGCCTTCGTCTCGCGCACAGATGAACTGTGCTATCTAGTGCTTGAATGCACAAATTTTTGACTGGAGTACCACACTGCTCGAGTGCATGAAGATGCAACTGACAGATTGCCGACAACAGACACAAAGGAACTTTAGGTTTGGGATGATTTTGTGTTCATTCTTCTTTGAGAGAGTTTCGAGCTTTAGTCCTCAGGAAGTAGTACAAGGACATCAGGCCTCTTTTCCTACAGTGTGTAGATGGGCAGTATTACTGCCACAATAGGGTGGTGGAAGGAACAATGAGTCCTTCGATGATGAATTCTTTGTGTAGCTGTCACGAAAGATCCCTATGATCGAGGATTACCCATATCCAGGGATAGATTTTTCTAGAGATCCTGAGATACCCATGCCTCCTGGTGAGGAGCGAGGGGAGATGGGTAAGTCTCCACCTTTGTATTTTTTTTTTGTTTGCATATATAATTTTTATGTCATTTTTGTTATATATATCATTTTTTTTTGTATGCCAGAGTATTTGACGGGTATGCATTTGTTGCATGTAGATGTGGGACCCATGCGACCTGCTGATTATGCACGGAATAGGCGTCGTCCACTGCCAGAAGCCGCAACTGTCGCCGCCGGGGAACCAACAGTAGCAGGGAACCTCCCAGCCGGGGAGGCTGAGAGGGTCCTTAGATGAGTTGAGCGAAACTTCATTGCACTCACTCGCACAATCCCAATGGTAGAGATAGAGGACCTGCCGCCATCCATGCAACCTCATGTAGTGGGGGCACCTCGGACGTGGGTCCGATTGTTTAGGCCTTTAGCCCATGCTGTGGATTATTATAACAGGTCCCATAGGCCCTGAACCTATTTAGGCTTTTTACATGCCACAAGCACTTACTTATATATATTTTTTGAGGGCATAAGCCCTGTGACTCATTATTAGTCCCATTTTTGAGGCGCTTGCGTCCATCTATGTACTCTAGTTGTTTTATGATGTTATATATGGTTTTTTTATCTTTTGTGTCTTATGGATCACGTGTGCAAAAATTTATTTACATGCTTATGTCAATGTTCTTTCATATGTGTGCAAGATGCCAATCTAAAATTTGATTAGCTAGAGTATCTGTAATTTGGTTTAATCTCCTAGGAACATGAAAATATGTAATATAATCAAAGTTTCGTTCTAAGAGATGTACCCTAAGGAATCGTCGGTGTAAAGTTGGATCATGAACCCGACATACTCTGTTTAGTTGTGACACAACCAGTTGAGCGTCGAGATAGACCCGAAGATGAGAGATACCCAATGACAAGGCATCATGAAGCAACTCAATAACTACACTATACTCGATGAAATTATTTGTGGTGTCACCTAGGAATATACCTCCGAAAGATAACAACTGGCCCTGAGGTGTAAATATTACCCAAGCTGTGGAGGCAAGCCTCTGAGTGTGCCGACTAGCACCGTCTGCATACCCAACAAACACCTTGGAATCACTTGACATCTGCCATATTGACGAAAGATAACATCAATGACACGTCCATAACACTTAAAAGAAACTAAAAAGTAATAGTACAAAGACTATACATATATTACAAAAAGTTACCCACAGTGACCTGCCTATGAGTAATACTTTTTGAGGTAGAGGCCATTTCTAGGATCCGCCAAAGCATTCCCTTCAAAATCAACCAAATGGTAAGTGCCCTTTTTTAATACCTCTTTTATGATGAAAGGTCTGAACCACATGGGTTTGAATTTTCCTGCCCCCAGGGGGTCCTTATCTTGGTCATAGACTAGGACAAGGTCACCTTCAGAGAAAATCTGAGGACGAATGGAGCTATCATACTGACACTTGACCTTATGTTTGTGAGCCTCGTTGGCCAGAGCCGCATCACAACGTTGTTCATTGAGCTTCTCAAGGTGTACTAACCGTTCTTCAAGTGGAGAAGTGTCCGACAATAATTGTACTACCAATTTTAGAGATGGGATCTGACATTCAATGGGCAAGACTGCCTCCAACCCGTAAACGAGTTGAAAAGGTGAGAAATCGGTTGCAGTCTTAACAGATGTTCGATAAGCCCATAATGTCGAGTATAACATCAAATGCCAATTTGACTTGGCTGAGTTGATAGTTCGCTGTAGAACAATCTTAAGAGTTTTGTTTACAACTTCCACCTACCCATTGGCTTGGAGGTAGTAGGGTGATGAATTCTCTTGTTGTAACCCAAGATTTGATGTTAATTCGGTCATCATTTGGTTCTGAAAGTTACTTCCATGGTCAGTAACAATCTCTCTCGGGACGCCGAACCTTGCTACGATTTGGTTGAATAAAAAGAGAGTTGCAGTCTCTCCATCATATTTAAACGTTGGCATAGCTTCGACCCACTTAGTGAAGTAGTCTATAGCTATGATGATGTAGCAGTGCCCCCTTGCGGATGGGGGGTTGCAAGTAGTGTAATCAATCCCCCACTTGGTGAAGGGACCAATTGTGATGACAGGAAACATAGGAGCGGGATGTGCCCTCATCTTCCGAGAGAAGACTTGGCACAGATGGCACTTCTTGACTAATTCTATACAATCTTTGATGAGCATAGGCCAGAAGTAACCTACTCGTAGAATCTTTTGGGCTGTTTCCAACCCAGACAAATGACCACCACAAGCTCCGGTATGGAAATCGTTGAGCACGATGACTGCCTCCTCATGTGTGAGACATCGACGTAAGACGCAGTCTACACCTCTCTGATACAACGTATCATTGAGTATGAGATAATTCTTAGCCTGATGGTGTATACGTCGACGCTCATCACAAGAAGCAGAAGTGGGGCACTTCAAAGTTTGGAGATAGATAAGTATATCTCTGTACCAGGGATTTGAAGATGTGATCAAAAACATATCTCCTCGGATAGGTAATTCTTCAGGCACAATGTCACTTGACTCAACCGGAAGTTCCGAAATAAGCTCTGCAAAGACCAAAGACTTTTTGGACTTCGCTGAAACGAAGTCTAAGTCAAATTCCTGGAGGATGACTATCCATCTACTGATTTTTCCGCCTATAACCCATCGTGTCAACATGTACTGGAATGGATTCCCGACAACAATGACGGTGGTCTTTCGAAACAGAACATAATGATGGAACCGTTCAACAGCATGAACTGCTGCCAACACAAGTTTTTCGATATGAGAATAATTGAGTTCCGGTCCTATGAGGCCTCAACTTAGGTAATAGATCACATATTCTAAGAACAAATCATCTTCTTGAACTAAAACCATGCCAATGGTGGACTCTGCGACAACCAGATATAATAAGAAATATTTGTTATAGTTAGGTGGCCATAGCAGAGGCGCAGTTGTGAGGGCGTGTTTTAATGCGTCGAAAAATCATTGAGCGGCTTCATCCCAGTAAAAAGGAACGTTTTTCTTCAGTAGGCGCATAAAGCCCTTGGTGATTTCGGTATAGTTGGCGATGAAGCGTCATAAAAAGTTCGCCTTGCCTTGTAGACTCTGAAGTTGTAGGATTGTGCATGGGGGGGCAACCTGAATTATTTCCTCCACCTTGAGAGGATCGACCATGATCTCTATTGTTGATACGATGAAACCTAACAACCATCTTGACGTGACGTAGAAGCTGCACGTGTTTGGATTCAAGTGAATCCTAAAGTAGCGACAACATTCGAAGATCATTCTAAGGTGTGTAGGATGATCTGTTCTCTTGCGAGATCGTGATGCTAAATCATATAGATAGGCCTCAACTATATGCTTGAGATCATGAAAAGCAAAAGACATGGCCCGCTGGAAAGTGGCTCTAGCATTTTTAAGACCAAAAGGCATCTTACGATATGTAAATGTACCCCACAGACAAATGAATGTCGTTTTGTGTTGGTTCTCGGGTTTGATTTGGATTTGATTATATCCTGAAAAACCATCCATGAAATAAAAGGCTTCGCAACTAGCACATTCATCAATGATCTGGTCAATGAATGGTGTTGGAAAATTATCTTTGGGACATCCCTTGTTCAAATCATGGAAATAGGTACACACACGAATCGTGCCTTGTTTTTTATTGACCAACACAGGATTTGACACCCATTGAGTCAAATGGATAGGGTAGATAAAACCTGCCTTTAGAAATTTCTCAACCTCAATCTTGATGGCTGCTTCTTTCTTGGGATTAACTGGACGAAGCTTCCGTTGAACAGGCTTGGCATCAGGATACGTTGTGATTTCATGTTCAACTATTTTTGGATTGATACTTGGCATTTCCTCATAAGACCAGGCAAAAACGTCGTAGAATTCTTTGAAAAGATCTGTATAGATTTGAATCTCTTCAGGGGAGCAATCTGCTCTGACGAAGGTGTTCTCCATGACGCCAGGGTTTCAAGAGATGTTGATTGGTATAGTTTCAACAATAGTTTCCATATTTCCCTCAACATAAATTTCATGTGTAGCTAAGAGATTAATAGGACATGGTTGATCTCCCGTCATGGTCATGGTGAATTCTCTAGCTTCGATTCGGCTTAACTCTGGGAGAAAATATGATCTATGATGAAGATCTTCCCAAGGTTTGCCTAGACTAGTCATTGCTTCGATTACTGCTTCATCAGAAGGCAAGAATAAGTCTAACGAATCGACGTTAGCGAGAGAACCCTGAGCCCAAATAGGCTCTAGAAGCGGATCTAACTCTTGTGCAGGAGTCAGATCGGTGTTAGCTAAAGCTTGCTGGACTAAAGAGTATGCTACCTTAGTGGCAGACAAGGGCATGGACATGCCTGAGTGCCCTGTCTCATCCATCGTGGCCGATGGGGAAGGAAGAATCCATGGATCCTCGAAGTAAGTTGTGCAGAATGACGAAACTTGAAAAATCTCAATCTTATGGTGGTTAGATATAAATTTGATATCGCCATAAGGAGGTGGCTGATCAAAGGTACCCATAAAAGATGGGCACAAACCAACTCCTACATTGACGACACCTGGTTGAGGATTATCAATCAGCGGGACCGTGGATGCCCCCAAAGCTGGGTTAGGTCTGGAGAAAGACAATTGATCGATGGTCACTATCCAGCCCTCATGTGGAAACAACAAGACCCGAAAAACTATAGCAACCACAGCTTGCATAGCATAAGTCCAACTCCGTCCTAACAAGAGGTTATAGTCGAGGGGATCATTGACTACCTCTACTTCGACACACATGGTCTTCCCTCCTAACTGCATGGGGAAAGAAGGGACAATGCCATGTGGTCAGAACGAACGACCGTCGAAAGCAGTGAGGAGAGTAGGTGATGGAGAAAAAATAGGTTGGCCAATGGCCTTCCAACATGCCAACAACATAATGCATGTCGAGGTTCCCTCATTGACCATCGTGCAGAAGATATTCCGTGTAAAAGTTTTTGTGGGGTAAGCCACTACTATCTGAAATGCTACGTGGTAAGGCAGACGAGGTTTTAAGTCAATTGTATCTAACATGATGGTACCCAGATTACAAGTCTCAGTAGAGCCCAAAGTGGTTAACAAGGATTTCCTCTGAGTAGGGCAGCTTTGGAGGACCTCTAAAGCAGACATCGCACAAGGGGTTTGTGGCCCTTGTGTTTGGGTTATGAGAAGATTTTTTAAATGCACCTTTTGGAATGCTTGTCATTGTTTCTCCCAACATCTTCTCAATCTGTAGAGGAAGAGATGGGAGGTTAGCTTCTTTACCCTTCTCAGAAGCACTTGGTTTACTATAATCATGTGCTCTAGTCAATATGAAAGCATCACCCCTAACCATATTTACGTTCATGGATGAGGGGTTGTTCGGAGGTGGGAAATTTTCTTGGCTTCCCCCTTCTGTACATGCAGAGGCTTGAGTTAGATTTTGTCCATGCTGAAATGGGATCGTCAATACCGCCTGCTATTGCTGTGTGAAAAAATTTTGGGCCTCTGCAAGTCAAGGACATAGATGGGTCAGGTGGTCTTCCGCGCATAAGTTGCAAGGATACCTCACCTTCCGTTTTTCAGTGTTGTCCCTAACAACATTATCGTTGGGTTTTTTACCCCCCTTACCCTTCTTTCGTTGTTTTTTCTTCCCTTCCGACTGTTGGGTGGCCTTTGGGTTAGTTGACTACACTATGTGTACTTCCAACGTTTAGGTAGGGGGAGAAGCCAAAGAAGTAGTTTGGCTTGTCGCTGTGTGTTGTATGGATAACTGCTACAACTGCTTTGTCAATTGCTCAGAGAGCTTAGTTTGTGCTTAATCGACGATAGCATTGGCATGCGGTCCAACTCTCTATCTAGTTTTATCCCGTATTGAACGTGGCGCATCTGGCAAGATGTTGTATAATAAACCGGACTGAGAATAGATGAGCTCAAACTATTGAGCCCTCATGATGGTGTCTTCTTCAGAGAAAACTCTAGATGTCGCGATGTCTTTGGATAACTGCAGGACCAAAGACTTAAGAAACCACTCAAGCATGAATGCTGGTGGGACTAGTACTTTGATTAAACTCTTCTGGCGTCTCCATTCTCGGATGTGATAAGAGATATGGTCCGTTGTTGTCTGATCGAAATTAGCAAGCAGCTCTATGCCAACGTCATATCTCACAGGTAACTGGAAATGGTTAAGGAAAGCCATCACCAATTCACCAAAAGAAGAGTATCTTGAGCGATCGAGCTCAATGTACCATTTCACGGCACTCCCAATGAGAGTACGTTGAAATGATCGCAACTGTACGGAGTCATCTTTCAATGAGTTAGATGAACACCAAAGATGGAAGGTAGTCACATGATCTCCTGGATCTTCATTAGTCTCGGCTTTGAACTTTGGAATGTCCGAAGGCAACTTTGTCGGCATAGGAGGCCAACGCGGATCATGACAAATGGGGTCATTCAACAACCTCGTCAAATCTGGCAAGTGTAAAGTCGCTAGGAAAGGTAGTTTGGGTTGTTGCTGATAACCTAGGAAAAAGGGTCCTGGAGTTTGACTGGCACCAGGTTTCCAGGAAAAGTTTGGCTGCTGGCCCAAATTCTGGTAAAAACCATGGCCCTAGCTAGCGTAAGGATTTTGCATATGTGGAGACATCATCGGCTAATTTCCAAAATAGGACATAGATTGTTGGGAATGTATTGTGTTCGAAGGACTTTGGGAAGGATTACGCCATGCTGGTCCCGTAGGGATAGGCATAGTAGTTTGTCCGGGGTGCCATTGATTCTGGAAAGAATTACCCCAGATCAGCATTCCAGAGGAGGGAACAGATCCTTGCCCTGAATTCCAAGGTCCTGCTAAGTTTTCCCCCTGTGCATGAATAATACCCTGCCCAGGAGTAGATTGTCCAAAAATGGGGTTGCCCCCAGTCGGGAAAGAGACTAACGAGAAGGTGTTGTTACCAAATGTTATGTTCCAAGAAAATGGTGTCAAACCTACCGGCATACTATGCGAAGGTGGTCCTTGACTCCCCGCTCCAAATAAACTATTGTGTGTAGGTTGCACGATAGATTGCTGATGCGAACCACCGAGTGAAGGGGACAAAGGAGGGATATGACCTCCTTCATAAGGAAAAGCATTAAAAGGGACATGAGTGCCCCCCATGTGACCTTGCAGAGGAGCGCTAAAGCTCCCTACCCCCAGACCCAAAGTCTGTAAAGTGGAGTAGGACAGTACATGACTTGTACCCGAACTAGGCATACCGTATGAGAACGGAGGGCCTATCGCACTAGGTGTGAAAGGGGTTGTGGCCGCCGCCAAAGACGGGTTTGGACCACTGTGTGAAGTAATTTCGGACGAGACCATGGTGGCTCGGACGGACGGTGGTAGGTTAGGATATGACGACTCTCCTGTGGTGACAACCGTGGTGGGAATTGAAGAATTCTCGGAAGGAGTAACAACATTTGTTTCCATTGTTGTGTGTGACACTTTCTGACGCTCATAAAATTGAATTGGTACAATGAAAGGCACCGAGAGATCATTGGTTGGGGTTTCAACCGAGCCAAGAGCGATTGCTTCAAGGTCCAAAATGGTCGATTCCTCCAGGGGTTGTTCAGGCACAATGGTTTGTAACCCAATCGCTTCAAAAGACCCTTGTTGGTCTAGCTTCTGCCTTAATGGTGGTGGGGATGGCTCCAGTGTAACCGACGGTAGGCCAAGAAGCGTTCGTGACCGATGGAGCTTGGGATCCTCCACTATGTGAGAAGATCCAAGATACTCTAAGGTAGTCTAAATGCTCAAAAGTAACACACACTAAGAAAAAAGTCCCTAAAAGATAATACAAGCAAACACTAAATTAATTGGAAGAACAATTACAACAACCAACACTAGAGCAACTTACCGGTGCAAGTGAAACTCGAACACGGAAGCACCCTCCAGGTATACTCTGCAAAGCGTGGCCCGATGTCTGTTCTAGGTACCACGGTATACCTCCGCAGTCACCTGTGAATGTCCCTAACAAAGATTGGCAACTAGGTTGCCAGCACGCGAACAGTCACCAGGCGGGTACAGTCGAAAGTTGGGTAGTCCACAATGAGCAAGTTATCAAGCTTGAAACCTGTCAAGGGTATCAAGAGCAAATGGTCCATAAGACAACTAAGGACCTCAAACGGATTCGAGACCCACGAAGCCCCGTGGCAAATGGAAACGACGAAATCCCAAAACAAGCCCTCTATATGTGTTCTCCACTACGATTGGTCCGACTTTGGAGGGGTTATCTCCACTACCTTTCCGCACATGACCTCGTGTTTATCCCCTGTGTTAGAGGGGGGTCCTGGATAACTTCCACAAAAATGGACTTAAACACTCCCTATCTTAGACTCCAATGTTTGATTTTAAATGGCCTTGAAGAGTTTCCTCTCAAACCTAATCCAAGGCCCTAGTCCTAAACTAGTTTGTGAACCCTACAAACATAAAAGTCTAGTAGATTTTAAATTTAGCGTTACTTTTATGGCTTTGTCTTATGTCAAGGGGTATGAGGGTGAAACTGATGATGTGTAAAAGACGAAAGCAAAAAATGAATAAAAAAGCTGGAAACAAAACTTTTACTGAATGCAAAATTTCAACAACTTTTCAAAAGAAAGATTTTTTAACTTTTCTAAGATTTTGGATAGCCAACTCAAAGGAATTTCACTCGACTACAAGCTACTTATGATCTAAGTGAAATGAAAAAACTTATGAAATAAAAGACTTTTCCCTAGCTAATGATGCAGAAACACACTCTTCAACCAAAGAAGAAAATGAAAAGAGACTTTTTTTTTTTTTTTTAAGTGCTAGTAAAGCAAGAAAGGGAAAATACAGACAAGCAAAAAACCAAGAAAAACAATTCTGGCTTAAAGCACAGATCGCAAAGAATCAGATTAAAAAATCACACAATAGCAATTGTAAAAACAATGACTTTCACACTTGTCTAAAAACCGTAAAAAAAAAATTTATTTTTTCTGACAACGTTTTAAATGAGAAAAAGCAAGCTAAGGGTAAAAATAATCCTAAGCTACTGACTGTTCAAACATAGATTCAAACACCTGAGAGGAGTACTTCTTATCAAAGGAGGGGATGACTGCCTCACCCTGAACAAAAAGTAGCCTGTACAAGCACGCGACTGTTACTCAAACAACACGCGTGCGAACGCGCGTTGAGCAGAGACAGAGGGCGTGTATACACGGGCTGACCTTGTACAGGCCGCGTGTATATCTAAACTCTAAGAAAAAATGAAAACAGACAGACCAAACCAGGAAGAGACCTCTGGTATTGATAACCAGGATCCCTTGAAGGCTTGGATACTCTTTCTAACAGAAAAAGAAATAATGCAAGGAAAAAATAATAAGGCAAAAACAATCTGAGATAGGACTGTTAGAAAACAAGACTCAAACATAATTCCAGAAAACCCCCTGAGAATATGTGATTCTGACAGGGAAGAGGAGGACTGCCTCTGAGGTTCTCTGAACTCCTACACGCTACTGCTATCTCAACAGCTAGCGTTCACACACGGGTTGTAAGAGGTTAGGGTGCGGGTACACGCGTGCAGGCCTTGTGCAGGCCGTGTGTACCTCTGTGGGTCCAGAAAAACACAGTCAAGAAAAATTCAGGGAAAGCTGGTATGGAAAACCAAACTCCCTGCTAGCTCAGACTTTACAAAAACGAAAAGAAAAGACAGGCAAGAAAAAACTAGTGTTTAAACTACCCAAAAACTAAATAAAATTTCGGGAACCCTAGAGATTCTCCCCAGTGGAGTCGCCAATTCTGTTGTTGGGGAAAAACACCCTACGGACTAGAAAATAGAGTTCATACTTTGCATGCAGATATGACCGAATAGAAATTACTTTCTACCTTCATCCCTAGATTTAAATCCCCTTTTCTTAGTAAATGCATGGAAAGATCAACCTACCTCGTTACCGGCGTTTGATGTCGATCCTCCATTGTGCTTGATTACTTGTTCGCAATACTCCTTCCAAAGATGGCCTGCATTCAAGATGAGCAACAACTATGCATGCATACTACTTATATACTCACGGGTTAGAAATCAAACATAAACTAATCAAACCATAAAAAGTTCATGAATTGGGACGGGAAAAGCATTCTCTTTATTACTTAAAATGAGTCAACTTACAAAAGTTGAGACCGACCACCACTCCTTGAACTTGATCCTGGGCTCCTCTTCTTCTGTCCTTCAACTGCTTTGCTTTAAATCTCCTTTGGCATTAGGAAAGGCTAAAGGGTTGGGACAATGGAATACGTAAATGGGCAGAGTTTCTTTGCTATATTCTTCCCTTTTTCCAAATGGTACCCCTACCCCTTCTTTTATAGGCTAGAAGGAGCTAGGTATTTGGACGAACCCTCGGCCATGCATGGCCAAGAGTTTCAGTTAACTCTCTCATAGCTTTTTTTCCATTGGCAACTTTCCTTTTTTCATGCTTTTGTCGGTCCACGCGGGCTGTTTTGGGTCAGCCAGCGTGTACACGCATGCAGTAATGGGTTAGGGCGCGTGGGCCTTTACACCAGAGGATTTTCAAAGAGTTGTTCGGCAGTGTTTTTGGCAAAGAAAGGATATGAGTTGGCCTTATGCCAGGTAAGCATGTGTGGTGCAATTTAGGGTTATAACAACTGGATGTGGAAAACTAGGAATATCTGAAAAATTGAAAGGTGCAGACCATCGAGTCAAGATAGCTTCCATTGTTATTGTTGTCCTGTATCAGTGAAGTCGCCAACAGGTTCTTCCTTTATGGAGTGGAGTCTCCAGGTGAAAGATACACTCTTGAATATGTGACCATCTCTTGTCCACCATCAACTCTAATCAATGTCGTTCTTCCAGGGAAGATTTCTTCATTTTCGTTCCCCAACAACGACGTCGAAAATGTTAGTGCTAGAAGTTGTTCCTAGACTACTAGGGAACAAGCCTATCACATCTTGAAATTTAAAATACTTGATTGGTTAAGTTGGGTTTTAGGAAACTATGAGAGTGGTAAAATTAAGGAAAAGGCAATAAAGCCATTGGGCATGGAGTCCATGAAATACAACAATTTTGACTTAACATTCTATGGGAAACAAAACATAGATTAGTGTGATATAATAAAGGATATGATGAAGAAGAATAGAGTAACAAAACTATTAGATCACCAAACAACACCTTTATCCTTACTGTTTCCAACAGTAGAAGAATAATTCAATATCCAGAAATCCTTTCCAAATACAAATTAAAAGGTTAAATATGCTTATGGCAAAGATTACCGTATATCTTATACAAAAATATTTTCAACATGAATATTGCATACATGTAACATACAATATAAAAAATATTCAAGAAGATAAAAATAAAATGATTTACATGAATTCAGAGAAACAAATTGATCATCAATTTCATCATCAGTTGAGATCTTTACATAGAAAACTAAGACAAATATTGAGAAAAACATCAAACTTTCATACCCATACAACTCATTATCATCTCTTGATAATCCTACCACAAAACCCTTGGGTCTCTTCCCCCCATTTCTCTTTTACAAATGATAATATATATATGCATATAGTTAACAAACTGTCTCTTATTTCTAGGAAGAAAAATCAATTAATATTTCTAAAAATAAACTAAATCTTGGAACATAATGCAAAGTGTCTCAAGTGTTGTAACTGTAGTTCAATATCCTTATATTTGGAATGATCTTCTTAGTAATATTCTTCCATCTGTACTCAATCACCGATGATTCACTCCTTTGAAATCTGGAACTGCCTATTGATTTTGTGCTTGGAAATCTAGAAAGTTGGGATACTCTGCCACTTGTTACATAGTTGTTAGAATTGGAATCAAATTCCTTTCATGCTGCCACGTATGGTATTATCTCTTATCCACATCATCATCCACCCAAAAGAGTGATAAACTCAAACCCCTTGATTCCAGGTGCCAGTTTGTAGTGCCATTCAATAGTGCGTTGGCTAGAGAGTTTATGTAGCACCCTTGAAAAAATACTCTGCACATTTCATAGCACAGATCCAAAACATGCCTGCAGAATTGGTAGCACCCAGCCTGTGAATCTCTGTGATTTGATATGATTCTATGCTTTCAAACATGGCCCTTCCATAGGATAAGAGGCCAAATAGTATCTGATACCTTATCCAGTATCTGCATGCATGTGTCAATAACATTTGGAAATCTAGTTGCTACAATTGCAAGTTGAATGCGATGTCAAATCATCACGGGTTTGCCTGAGAAGACTTTCTATATGAATTTCCTAAATTCCTTGCCCATTCATGTGGCAAGCCTCCAGGTATGATCCATGTTGAAAAATATGATTGATCACCTCTGGTTGTAACTTCTGCTCGATAAATCAGGAAAGTTCTATGAGCATAGAAGATGGAAGTTGGAGTACTAACACAAATTCGATTAAGAATTGGTCTATCAAATCTAGCTAAAGAATTTAATTCCATAATACTAGAACCTACTCTCTTTATTGGTTCAAGCTATATTCCTCTTCAACAATCAGTGCTTCCCGAAATTGACACTGTTCAACAAGAGTTCGCCATGCATTTGTTTCAGAACGATTAAGCCACACGGTGTCTAGGATTCGTATTGGAGGGAAACCAATGACGCTTGTATACAAGACCATCAAATGTTTATGCATAAAATAAGAGCAAGGAACCCTAAGAACATCAACGCTTCAAAAACAGGAGCCAATAAAATCTCCTCTGAAATCCCTTGTTGATTACCAAAGAGATCATCTTCATTTCCACGCACAGAAGAATACTCACCTCAGGACCTGACTTCAATGATCGAGCAATCTGTTCAATACCGAGTCAATTTTGAAATCTAGACAACGCTTGGAGTTTGGAAATATTTTCCATTGAAACTATACACCTGTCACTAGAACTCGGGCTATAGACACGTTTCACTTTGTATTGGTGGGAATTACCCCACCTTGGCAGGATAAACAAACATTATTTTCTCTTTATAGGCCAATGGTTATCACATTGTTTAAAGAATATGACTAACTCTCGGTGGGTTTTCTTTCCCCATGGCTTGACTTGGACATGTGTTGTCGTTGATGCAGGTGCTTGGATCTTGTTCTTGGTGCTTGTGACTTGACTTAATGCTAACCCATGTATGTGGCTTGTGGTGATGACAAGTGCTGATAGCTGGCAACAATGAGATTGGTCCCTTGGGCCAATATTTTGCTAGAATTTTTCCAAAAACAGTGAAACTTTTGAGAAGAAAACCCAAAAGAGAATAAATATATATTTTCCTAAAAGGCAAAAGACTCTTTATTTTTGCCCAAAAGACCGAAAAATGAGTTTTAATCCAAAATCCCAAATTTTCATTTAAAAGAAAAATGAAATGCTACAGGAACTTCCAATAACAATCCTTGATTTTAACCGATGTGAATCCAGGTACTAACACCATGTATCACAATTTCTTTCTTGGACATTGTTATACTTGTGGAAATTTTGGACACAAGAAATCAATTGTAGAATCAATGAAAGGATAACTATGCAAGCTACATGAATGGTGAAAATAATAGATATGGAAATGTTCATAGACCTATCAACAGAAATTATAATCCATTTGACCCATTAATGGATCAAAATATTGTATGTTACAAGTGCAATAATCTTGGTCACAAAGCACGAGATTGCAGAGAGATGAAGGAAGATAATCGTATGCCAAATGTCCCTATACCAACTATAACATGGAAAAGGAAAGAAATTCCACACAATGAAAATTGTCGAATAACATTAGTCGCTAAAGAATGCAAAGAAGAAGATGAATGGTTCATAGATAGTGGGTGTTCATCTCATATGACCAGAGATCAAAGAACATTTGTCAGTTTGAAGAAAATGGGTGGAAATGTTTCATTTGGAGGTGACTCATCTACCAAAATACTTGGAAAAGGAACTGTAAAGCTTGGAAGTGAAAATGTAAAAGCAGGAAAATCCCTATTGGTTGAATATCTGAAGGATAATCTCATCAGGGTCAGAAAAATATGTGATCAAGGATACACTCTTATGTTTGACTCCCAAAAATGTGAAATCAGAGAAAATAACTCACGAAGATTGGTTGCAACTGCAACAAGAAGACCAAACAACATATACATCTTAGACATGAAGAAGAGAGAGAAGACATAAGCCACACAAAAGGATTCAAAGGAAGAAAAAGTCCCAAAGACCAAAAATAAGGATGAAGTATTATTGAGTGCCACATGTTCAGGGGGAGCAACCCCAAATAAGAAGTTCACCTTATGCCATTGAACTCAGGGGGAGCAACCCCACCCTTTTCCATTGATTTCAAAAGGGGAGAGAAATTGGAATCATGATGAAAGGGGGAGCATGAGTGTTTCCATCAATGACAAGGGGGGATATTGTTATAAGATTGGTTGTTGTCATTGATGTCAACCCTAGTCATTGGTTTTGGACCACAATATTGATGAAGGTATTTTGACATGAAGGACAATGCACATGCAGATACAACACCCATGGATGGATAGTATACATCATGTTGTTTCCGGTGGTAGGTGGAACGTCACATGGATCCTCATGGTTGAGGAGAAATCAAATTTTGAAGATGACAAAGTGAATTGAAGAAGGAAGTACATGTCTGCCCTGAAGATAATTAAATAAAAGAATTACAAAATAATAATGTGTCAAGTCAGCCCTAATGTTAAAAGGAAGTGACATAAAGAGTATAAATACATCTCATTAAACATTCATTTTTCAACACACACAAGTTTGTTAATGAACAAGGATATATAAGTCGAATTTTAGAGGAAATATGAAGTAAAGAAGGCCGAATTTCAAGGGAGGATGAAGTTTTTGGTGATGTGTTCTAAGGTATGTTATTTATAGGTCATCTTATCATTTTCACAATAATTTTTTTTCTAAAACGATTTAGGTGGTTAAATTGGTATGGTATTGAGAAGTAATATCTAAGTACCTGTGGTAAACATTTCATCTCTTTATTCACTATAATTGTGGAGATACACTCCGTGGAAGATAGGGTTTTTGACTAGTCCTGAAGCTAGTCATAAACATGTGTTCCGGGTAAAACAATTAGAATGTATTCATAGAGAATCCAAATGAAGTGAGACCAACTGCATTGGAAAGAGTACAGGTTGTAGTTTTCTGTGTAAAAATTTCAGAATATGATGTTAAAAATTGAGCGCGGGGCATGTCGTACAAGTTCTCTCTCCTGAATAAATCAAAATTGAATAAGGTCTACCATTTTCTCTATAACTCATTTTATGGTAGGATTCAAGGAGTGAAACTTGGAGGAGTTTCATAGAATGCATTGAGTAATATTATCTATAGGATCAAACTATTCCAAGAATTGAATAATTTTAGAAGTTGAAGAAGTCTCAGGAAGCATTATCAAGTTCAAGTTTTATTATCTCTCATATATTCTTAGGTGGAAGGAAGGGCAAGGATGGAGAGGTCAACCCTCTCTTGATATTGGATTATTGTATCTTCCTTTTGGATGTTTATACCTCCCTTTATATTTGGACACTGTAGCTACCTTTGGAAGTCATTACTTCCCTTGAACAATAACTATTGATTATTTCTCATATCTTGTGCATGGTGTGGTGTATTGGTGTAACTCGTATACTATCGTTAATTTCTCATTATATATAATTGAATGGTTTAAGTATAATTTGTTTTTTTTTTTGAGTTGTACTTGATATTGATTCACCCCCCTCTCAGTATCAACAACCAAGACGGCATACACCCTTGTATTTCTCGTGGTAAAAACACCTTGAACAATAATAGACCTTACAAAAGTTAAGCTTGGATAAAATATTTGACTTGCAATTCCATAGGGGTGTACTCCCTTGTCATTCCTAGGGTTTTGCAAACCAAAGCAAGAATACCTTGGGGGGTGTATACCCTTGTAATTTTCCAAGGCAACTTGTGTATAATAATCTCCTTCAAAACAAGTAAATGAAAATACCTTGGGGAGGGTGTATTCCCTTATAATTCTCCCAAGGGTTTGACAAGTGACAAATTATAGAATTTAAAGAAATATAACTAGACAATAAATGCATATTTCTCTTACAAAATTCATAAATAACATTGAACAAACCCTTATCTCCAATATTTAGACCATCGACATGAAAAAGAATGAGATTCCAAGCCTAGAGCATCACTTTTCCACCAATGGCCAAGAAAAACCAAGACAAGTGCAAAGAGAGAGAGAGAATGCTCATAGCTAGCGAAAATTTCAGTCCAATAGCCTCTCACAATCGAGAGTTATGTTCAAATGAGATCTTATGATCTCTTATTTATACAAAATTTCACTAAGGTGAGTTTCCCATAAATTAAGGGGTAAACCACAAGACTAGGGGTCAACAACCCTAATCTTTCCCCCTTTAACAAAGTAATATTAAACAATTCATTTAAAGTTTCACTTTTTCAATAATAAACCCTAATTTTGCATGGACATCTCCTCTTTAGGAGACGTTTTTACACTTAGAAGAAGTCGTTGGTGTTGGAGAAGCATGGGTAGGCCTCTAAAGGCCACATGTCAAGCATCTAGTAAATATTCTCATGGTGAAGACTCCTCCTCCTCAAAATGTCTATGTGTCAACGAGTGGCTACATCACCACCAAGCCCTAGCCCCCTAGATGACGTCATGCTAAAAAAGGAGAGGTTTTGCCTCTCCTAGGAAAACATTTTGGCATGTGGGGGATAAGATACATCATCCAAGTCATATTCAAGGAATTTCAAGTTTGATATTCTTTATCTGGCATGTGGGCCCTTGGCATCCAACATGTGGGATTTCAACCCCATTGAAGCCCAAGCTAGGCTTGTTCTCCTAAAATTTTCCACCAACTAAGTCCTACAAAGACAAATGAGTACTCTCTCCAAGGATCTCAAGTCATAACATCATGATAAGTGAATCCAATCAATAAATGAGCCACCTAAGCATGTGAATCAAATATCACGATATCAAACAATTAATTGCTCAAATACACTATGTGACTTGTCAAGCTTGAATATGGGAGAGTTGATGAGGTTTCCTATTGGGTAGATCTTGCCCTAGGTCAAGGAGAGTTTCCAAGAGATCCCTCTCTAAGCCATGTAAAGAGGACGAACTGGTTGGGCTCATGAATCAATGGGCATAAGGCTCATGACATACAAGGGGTCTTAGTGTCTAATTCATGGGTTCCTTTATAGAGGGTCTGTGGTAACCTTCGTCTGCAATGCACTTTTTTCCAAGCCCATTAATTTCCATTGTTTTATTCTTTCATAATTTTAAGGAGAGGTTGAAGGTCATTGTCTTTTCATGGTGACCAGATAATGACAATGTCACCCACAAACACCTAGTGGAAATGAGAAGGTTGGCTCGTGATGAGACCCCCTTTCTCTCAACCATGCAATTGAGAGCCATTACCCTAGTTTGGTGACCATATGATGGCAATGTCATACCACTAGATATTCATGGACGTGATAGGTTGGCTCGTGATGAGACCTCCTATCCTTCAACTAACCTTTTAAGAATTATTTATTATATTGTGGGTCCCCTTTACTCAAAGATAAGCATTTCACTACTTTCTTGGATGATCCCTTGGTGAGGAATTTGTAAGGTTCATATAATTCTTTTATATTTTACCAACATCAATCCCTCTGGGCCTTCAACCCTTTCTTCCCACAGATTGAAGGAAAAACCCTTCTCCGGTCAATACACCCTAAAATTCTAAGATATAAGGAAATGGAGGGGAATAATGATGGAAAGTGGTAAGTATGGTCGAGAACGACACAATGTCTCTTTAAGGGAGTTCCTAGTAGCAGACCCATCCCCAAGGAAAACCACTTACTAGGGCACAATGTCAACCACCAAGGTGAAGCAAGGAAAAAGGCATAATGTCAAAGCATATATCATCAAATATAGAGAAATCTAAGATATAACATACTCAACTGGCTTAAATATTGAAATTTTTCTCACCATAATACTGACTTGCACCTCATGGAGAAAGGAACATTGCCTTCCAGAAGCTAGTTGATGTGGTGGATTCCATCTAAAAATCTATGACCATCTATGGTGGTGAGAGGGATTTCCAACTGTGCAAAAGCGTACTTCTGGTCATGTAGTCTCTCGACACTCCATATCTGCAACTCGATGGCCTTGAGACATAATCTCCTTATTTACCCACAAAATGGGGATAACAAGGCCCATAGTCTGACAATTTATTGATCCAGGTTCATCGCCAAAATGTCTCAAGTACAACAAAGGCTACAACCCATTTTTCATAGCGTCTCATCTGTCACAAGTACAACGATCCATGTTTCATTGCAAGATAGAAGCAATTGTTTGTCGTACCATCAACCATCGTACATCCCAAAAGCAATTTGTTCTTATCGATAGTGTGTCGTAAGAGCAAATAAACTACAATGAACGTGAATCACAATTGACCAATTTTCACAACCATTATCATTGTAGGTTTTTCGTATGATCAACCAATGTCCATCACCAATCTATCATACCATTGACTATCGTTCCTCGCAAATCCAACACATTTTGATGGCTAGTGAGTCTTAAGAGTGATTAACCTATGACGAATGTGGATCACAAAATTGATTTGTTTTCATCATAAGTTTAACTAGAGTTCACCGAAACATCGACAATGTACTGATGAACATGGGTCCCAAACCATTTTGTTTTCGTCATAAGATCAACTAGAGTTCGTCAAAACATCAATAATGTACCAACAATCTTGTTGTGTTTTCGATGGTGGTTGGGTTGGATGACTAATGTTCCATTAGTCGTATGATTGATGAATGCCTTCATCGAAGGTCCGATGAAGGTTTCATTAATTAAAAAAATAATTATTTGGATCATGTAGAACTAAGTAAGCCATATTGAGCCATGAGTTTTGTAGGTCCTTTATCTTCAATTGGTTTTAGTATCAATTTTACACAAGTGAATAGTATCCCGTTGGTACCCCTACTTGAGGATCCCCCCTCAGAATACTTACATGAGGTTACCAATAGGTCCATCTAGTGTGGTGTCTTTCCTCTGCCCATCCTACCCCTTGACTCTAACATTAATTTATGATCTATTATAGGAAGTGGGGTTATGTAGGGGAAGATTACCCCAAGGATTGACTAAATACAACAAGCAATCACGTCAGTTGTTCTAATTGATATGATTTAACCTCATGCTTCATAACTGTATATTCACTATGTGAGAAGGAGCCAGAATCTAATTATTGTAAGGGTGATTCCAGATTAAGGGATATGATATGAAAAATTCATAGGACAAAGACACCATTTTAGTTAACTTATGAGATGGAGAGATGCAAAGGTGTATATCCCATCCCCCTATTTTGTTGGAGATATGTTGGTTAATGTGGACTTGTGGCTCCAATGGCACTAGTAATTTATTATACACCCTTAGTAATCAGATATTAACCACAATGGTTTTAGTGGATGTCCCCTAGGGATACCGCACCTCTAGTTAGGGTATGTCTCATAAGTGACCATAAGACCTATTTATAAATATGCCTAAGCTTCATTTGTACTTATTGAACCCAAATAATTATTGTGTTATGGGTTGTCTTTTGTTATGATGTGTGATTATTTAGTGAATTGGGTTCCATATGTTAATCACATATAATTAGTTATATCCAATACTATTTATATCATGGTATGAAATCTTTGGCCATGTATGGAATAAAACTAGTTTCCTATGATATTTTTGGAATATGTGCGTGAAGCCTTAGTTTGTAACTTTGTACAAATTATGGTTTTGTGAGGTTGGGAAGTTGAAAATCATGTAGCGGATGTGTTGATATGGTGAAAACCTCCACATGATCATAGAAAGCTCCATGAAAAACAAATGAGCTATGATATCTCCTTATTTGTAGACTTGGTAGAGAAATTTCTTCTTGCAATATTGTCTACACTTGACTATAAATGAGCATAAGGATTTTATGGCCAATGGCACTGGGTAGATCATCTTTTGAGTCAATTTAAAAATCCATATATAAAACTTAAAAAATAAAAATAAAATACGGCTATAATTTTTGTAATATGATTGTAAAAGAACATCATTGTTCGTGAAATGATAAACAAAACAAAATAATGGCAACCTATAGATGCACCAAACAAAATCAATCTTGTTCTTCACTCTCCTTCTCTACTAGGATTTTTGTGAAAATTTTTGTAAAATTGGGAAAAATACCGTGTTATTTCTATCATGGTTGTGCCTTTATATATCCCACATGTCCAACAAATTGGGATTCATATTTTCCATGAGTCAGACATGTGTGGGTTCCAACACATGGGAAGGGTGAGTCGGCATGTCAACAAGTCGAAATTCGTCAGATTCACAACACATATAAGGGGTATGGGAGGTGTCATGGATCTTAGCAATAATCATGATACTATTGCTAACAACACAAGAAAGAAGGAAAGAAGAATATGATCACTTCATTACTTATTACATGAATATTGAATTACATAACTCCATGTACAAAATCCAAAACCATATGAATAGTGATCAACATACTAACTTATGAAATAAACTCCATAACTCTTAATTTATTGACCCTTGTAACACACTCATGGTTATTGTAACCTATAACTAACATTTATCATAAAGCTAACTCTTAACTACTGACATCTAAGTCTAAATAATTGAATGATCGTTATTTCTAACAACCTTCAAATATTTAGCATGGTCAATTGTATTCACTATGTTGGTATTTGACGTTTCTAAAATCTCCAATGTGGTACAGGCATATAAGCACAATCTCATCTTGTAATTTGAAGATAAATTATTTGTAAAATCTAATGTTTCAAACCACTAATAGTCATTTATATGTGAAACTACCAATTTATGGTTGAAAAACATGAACTATGGAATGAAATGTATCAATTAGTGTCGCCTCATTCTATTTCATGTAATAAAATACTAACTGGCATATTGTAGACCCCCTACCTCTGGAGGAAGGTGCACAGAGTTTAACCTCTAGGAGGTCGCATAGGAGACCAGCTGAAAGGAACGGCGGAGACACTTCGTGGAGAAGTGTCGAAATCCCGAGACCCTTAGGATCGCACCAAGTTGCGAGGGATTTAAGCCTTTAGAAGCACCCAAGGAGAGGAGATGTATGGACAGTGGAGACACTTCGTAGAGAAGTGTCAAAATCATGTGGACACAGAGTGGTGGTCACCTGGATGGAGGCTAAGGGAGGAGCCAAAGCCCGTTAATCCCTTTTCGACATTTTGGGGTCCGAGAGATCGAAGGACCTAGAATTGTCTGTAGCCGAAATCGCAAAATCGTGAATTACACAATCCCAAAAAGTGGATCGTGGTCACAGGTAGATTTCAACATTTCAAGATCCGGGAGTTCGAAGGACCTAGAATCGTTGCAGCCGGAATCACGAAATCATGAATCGAGAAAACCCAAAAGCATTTGGAGGAGTAGCACCAGGTCACAGGACTGGTCGTATGAAAAACGACTTAAGGGAGGAGTTGTGGAGTTAGGCCCTATTTCGGGTTTCGACATTTTAAAAGATAGAGAATAGGAGGAATGCTTGCATCGTGATTCCACGAATCGTGAAAATCTGGTAGTGCTTTGATGTTAAGCACATGGTCACATAGTGGTGGTCACATGGATGGAGGCTAAGGGAGGACCCTGAGTCGTTAAGCCCTTTTTGGTGTTTCGACAACCGAGATTTAGAGGGACAAGGATCCTGGGAGAGCTCGCATGCAGGAGTCCCAAAACCCCAAAACGCGAAAGGTGTGTTGGTTCAGAATAGAGAAGAGCGCTGAAAACTGAGCACGTGCATAGGTTTTCTCAAAGCTTGTGCCAGGGAATTAAAGGGACCTATGGATTCATTCAAGGGGTTCCAACAGGAGTCTAAAGAGCCATTTTGGCTTAGAAGAAGATGGATCCAGAGACTGGGAGGTCGCAGAACCCTGCTGAGGTAGGGGGTCTGCATCACATATGATTTCAACAATCTATCCATTACTGATTTTTCCTCCCCTCAGTCAAGATTTGTTGTGATTTTGATGCTTTCCTCTTCCCCATTTTCATGTGAATTTCAATTGTGTATCTTAGGAGATGAATAATATAATATATTTATTTATTCCACTTCCTAAATCATTTTAAGTGTCATGAAGAAGCATCATAATTGCAAACATCCAAATAAAGATCCATATTTGATGAATTATCCCTAATTTGAAATGCATACCTGGAGGTGTAAAATGACTTCATCTGCTATGGAGAGGAAGAAAAATTCACCACATTTCTTTAATAAATCCCTTTTGGCATCGGGGTATATTTCACCTAACTAGTCTTTTAATAGTTGAAGGATGGCACAATAGTCATTTGTCTACCACCAAAAGTGGGTTAGGCCATAAAACTCATAAAATAATTGATCAAAAACCTTATGCAAATCGTTTGTGCCTTTTTCATATACATTAACATACAAATTTCATCTTTTGGTGTCATTATCATTATAATGTAACATATAAAAGTCTATCTGAGTTGTGACCATGTAAAATTCTATAAATTTATTAATTGTAAAAACTTATGGAGATATTTGAAATTTTGACATAAACCGATACTTGAAAAAGAGAAAGAAGAGTAAAAATAAAGAAAGAACAAATGTGTCATATCAATTGTAACATGTATAATGAATGTCATTCCCTCCTATAACTATGAAATCCAAATACAATAAAAATGGAAGGAATATTCCATCATTACTAACCAATTCCATATTTATAAGTATGATGGGAGGCTTATCCGATCATTACTATCCTATTTCAAAAAAGTTTTTTGAGATAATAGGGTTTTGACTATTTCCCTGTGATGTTTTACACATATTGAGCTACATAAACATTGATAATTTATAAAACTTGCTGCAAGAACAACTATGAATCAATCATAAATGTAAGAAACCTTTTTTTTTTTACTAAGGAAGCTAGAGTAAAGTGTTTTCCTCTTTTTTTCTCTCTTATATTTGTGGCAATACTACTAAGAAAGAGGATACATGGACAAGCTCACAACCATTGGAGTCAAACATGGTTCACCCCTTCCACCTACAACATTTGGACTCTGTTACCCCTCATTTTTCACGAGATCGTTGGAGTCAGAGAATCCTGGACTGAGAGGACCAAGAAGTTTGATCCTGGGTGGAATCCCACTATCTTAAAAAACTCTTTGAACACTCAAGGACATCATGTAGAACATAGTAATGGAACTATGGGTTCCCAAGAGGGTGGAAGAGAAAATGATCAAATTATGCTATGATCAAAGCCTCCTCAAGAACCTAGTGTGAACAGGTCCGTTAGTCACATATCAAGAAGAAGTATGAGGTCTTACCAATCTAGAAGTCAAATCTCTTGGCATTCTACATGTCGCTTGAAATAATATATCCTTGTGATAAAGGGATAAAGGGAAGTGATCATCCTAGTGGGGTTTGTCCTGGGTGGACCATAAAGAATATATTCATATAATCTATATCCTAAATCCCAATACTCCAAGAAGAGAGCAAGACACCTCTGGTCCAAGTATCATAAGAAGAAAGTAGAGAGGGATCATCTAAACTCTCTATAAAGGAAATGGACCCCACCACTACTTTCATAATACATAGGGAAACAAAAGATAAGTTTCTCCTCCAACTCAATTTTCTATAGGTAACAAATCTGACAAAGCCTCTCCTAACGTGGGATGTGGTGATCTATCTCAATTTAAACTTGATGTGAAAAAACCCTGAGCTGGCCCAAAGGAAAATCGAGGCTATTATCCTAATGGTTCTGAGCATACTTAGGTCTAACAACAATACCATATACTACTATATCAATAGATAAAAACATAAATCCATCTTAGAACCGAGGTCCTTGAGCAGGGCAATCCAAGTGACCTAAATTTATTGTCTATAAGTATCCTCTAATGACCTTGTTCAACACCTTCTTGGAGGGAAGGAGGTGACCAAGGGAATCAAGAGAGTACTTGAAGGGGTGAAGGTGATCTATAGAAATGCCAATAGAATGGAGAAACAATGATGCCTTAGTGAAACAACATCATCAACATCCAATGGGGACCCACAAAAGCAGTCTTATAAGGAGAAAAGTGGTAGGAGAGGGTATTGTTACATTGTTATCAATGACAATTTAGGCCTTATCCTAACAAATTTGTTGTAACTTATATTGAAAACATTTTTTTTTTCAACAAAGAGGACATTCAAGATGTCTTCAAGCAAGTCTAGAGAATTATATTCCCTTAGTTGATTGAGAAGGCATGTATCGGATGCTAACCACTATAACTCTCTTTCTTTTTTATATTTCTATTTGAGGTATATCAAGAGCCAAGATATAGTAATGTTTGATGAATCTCCTCCTTCATTGCTTTCCAAAAGGGTGACAAATGAATTTTGTAATAAGTTATAAAGAAACCTTTGTAACAACTTGTCAAGCTATCATGACCTTCTTTCA
The DNA here is from genome assembly GCA_009831015.1 of Picea engelmannii. NCBI lineage: Eukaryota > Viridiplantae > Streptophyta > Pinopsida > Pinales > Pinaceae > Picea > Picea engelmannii. Next base: position 940,666 of record ML787732.1, read on the forward strand.
AGTTTTGTTTTTTGTACCTTGATGTTCGATGTCCCATAGACAACTACCAACATTTGAATGTTTTCCTACTAAGAATCATCAATCATGTCCAATTAAACCCTTATAAATTGTAAACCTTGAAGTGATTATGTAAATACGTACGTATGGTTTCATCTTCATGTTTTCATTTTGAAAACTCTTCATTGTAAGATGCAAACGTTGAATCATTAGGACTAAATATTTTTCATCAAGAATTCATTTAAGTTCATGTAATGAATGATGGCGAAAACCACAAAACAACACAAAGGAAAGAAGCTATAACACATGATTCTAAATCCAATGATAACCACCATATTTATAAACTTGTAATCTTCTGAATTGATTTCTTTATTTTGTTAAAGATTTATACCAAACATTGATTTCCTTATTTTGTTAAATATTTATAACAAACAAGAAGGCTATAAATCTATGCAAGTCATAGAACATGGCTACTTTCAATCAGATTTTAAGCCTTCATGCTTGCGCAAGTACAATTGAGTTTCTAGATGGAGAACAAGGCACAAACTCTAAGGGTAGTTCAATATTCCCATAAAAGAAAAAAGAACAACTTGTTTTGAATCACCAAGCAATGCAACCCTCCCATGAATCGTTGCTTGGTTGATGACATTTGGAGGGTTTTCAATATGTGGTTTCTTGACCTTGGAATTGGTTCTAGATGTGGCACACTCCTTGATAAGGTGGTTATCTTATGTGGCATTGATATCTTTTACATGGTGCATGTGTTGAGAAGTGCTTCCCCTATATGAACAAGTCATGATAGATTACACACAAGAAAGAATCTACTTCTAAACCCTAAAAAAAAAAATATAAACATCAAATTTGATAACCCTACTAAAATCCCAAAAAGAAAAACCCAAATCAAGTAGGGTAAATATAAGTTACTTCAATTCTTCAAGTCTTTGTTTTGTTATTGGTAGAGGCACCCCTTACTATTAGGAATCTAGGTCAATCATGAATCTAGGACATTTAGGTAGGAAATGGTTAATAAGTTCAATGAAAGGAATCTAGGTCATTTAGGTGGGAAATGTGAAATAAGATCAATGCCTTGGATGACTCACACTTCAATTAACACTAATATTTGGGAAATTAAGACAACTTTATGGTCCATTTTTTTTAAGGAAATGTTCAATTGAACTTAAGATAATTGCAAAGATTTTAGAGATTTAGATTTGAACCTACATTATCAAAAAGAGGTACAGTTAGGTTAGTGGATAAGTGTGACCGAGAATTGCATATTATTGACCAACATTCTCAACTTTATGAAGGACCCATAGAGAAAATATCCACTTGAATTATTACATAGATTCAAAGTTGAAGCAGTTCATTTGTAGTGGAATCACATGAAAGAAAATAGTAGAGAACACATAGGATGTCTCATGCAACAACTACTAATAAGAAGAAATGTTGTGGCGAGATGTAAAGCTAAGAAGAAGAACTTGAGGGGAGAGAATTCTTCCATCATGGAGCCCTAAGAACTTGTTTTTCTAGAGGACTTTTTTGATCTAGGGGTATAGTTTGCAAATAGGAACACTTCAAGAGATATTTAGAATAGGTTTTATTATTGACTATGATATCCATAATCTTGTGACATCATTAGAATTTTGACTAGGGGAATATCAATAGGTTTTAGGGGGGAATATTGGGTACTACCCCCTTTTAAGTCTCTTTTCGTGTTCAGGATCATGATTTCTCTTTAGGTTCTATGTTTTGGTACATCCATGGCTGCAAGGAAATGTATGTGGTTGTTTCTTTCGTGTACCTGCACAAGAGGTATTTGGATAGACAAGGATCAATATTGATTTAAGAATATAATTTAGGCTAACCTTTACCTACCATTCTAGTTTACAAATCTAGGATCAACATGAATCCTAAGGTGCTTAGTGGTGCAACTAGGTGTTGTCGAAGTTTTTTTTTTACTTTAAGACAAATTCTCTTTCACTATGGTGTTGATCTTTCTATGCCTTCATTTGGTCTTGAGTGATTCTAATATTGTCTTTGAGTCAATGCAATATTTGTTTTATTTCCTCAAGGAAATATTGAACAAAATAATGTGATTGTCTTCAATGGTCCAATCAATTAGTTTATGAGGATCATAAATGAAAAGTTCCTTGAAGGGAGATAGACTTATGGAAGTATATACAGAAAGTTTATTTCTACCAATTTTTGTTCAAATGTAGCCACTTGGCTAAGAAGCTTGCAGATATTCCATATAATTTTTCAAATGTCCCTCCAAACATTTGTTGAATATCTCATTCTAAAAATGTTTCTATGAATGATAAGTATGCAGTTGGGATTTTGAAGGGTAAGTATGCAGGTGGAACTCACTTTTTTTGCACCATCTGATTTATCAATATTGTTGTCAATGTTCATTGAATCAATCACTAACTCCAACCAACATTCTATATTGCCAAGTCCTCTGAATATGTGTTTATGAACATTGAACATTGGAAAACAAAAATGTTAAGGGAGAACATAATATGCCACTTCAAATTACAACCAATAATATCTAAAAACAATATTATTAAATGACTAATAGTTGTTTCCACCATTATCTATCCTTGGATTTTGAATTTAAGTATACAAGGAAATGAAGGAAAATTTCATGACACAAAATAAGTAAATGATTTATACCTTGTCGGAAATGCATTGCAGATCATGTACGTGACTATCCTTCAAATCTGCATTTTTCAAAGACAATAAAATGTTATATGAATGAATAATAACTAAACATCTATGAGCTTGCATTTGTCAAAGAGAATAAAATTTTATATGGATGAATAATGATTAAACATGTACAATGATCTAGAAATACTAAAGGGGAATACCTCATGAATGATCTTCTTTTGGTTTCGAGAATAATTTATTTTCTACTAAACATGGCCAACCATGCGAAGGTGGAAGCTCGTTTGTCCCCTCCCCTCCCTCGTATCACTCTCAATTCCCCATACCCAATCATGCATAACAAGTAGAAAAATAAGAATTAAAGGTAAATTAAAGAAACAAGGTACATGCATATATAACATACAAGGTTCATGCATAAGTAGAAAAACAAAAACTTGTACAGTCAATAATTTATATTAATAAATTTTATCCTCAAAATATGTACAGTCACGTATTTTTTTGTTTCTTATTTTTTATATAATTCATGAGTAAATAATCATCACATTCATGTTGATCCCCTTCAGCTATTGGGCCCTCTTCTGGTGTTGGATGATGATGCATCATCTCAAGCATTGTACTACCTGTAGTAGCACGACATATTGGACGTTGATACACTACATGGGTATCCACTACAATAGCAAAAATCATTAAAAGGAAATGGTTAGTTACTATTCATAGCAGTGTTTCATTGGTACAAATATCATTATTATGTTTTTTACCTGGAGGAGTAGTCGACACCATTGGTTGGATTGTCATTGGTTCCTCTCCTTTTCGAGCAATGCCATCTACATGCTCTGCCATTGAAACAAGAAAAGTTATAAGTACACCATCTAGAAGTAAATATTAATAATCGTCATATTATACATTTTATTTTATAGACACACATACCATGATGGGTCTGCACACCACTAGAATCATGGGGTTGGTTTCCGACATCGTCGAATGAATTGATGTTGCTTTCCTGCTTAAAACAAATAGACACATTAATTGATGGGTTAAATCAATCATCAATATATTTGACAAGTAATTAACAACTACAATCTTGTCATTTTATTTACCATCTCATTCAAAGGGTTAGATTGTGTCAGCCCCATCCTTTGTTGATTTTCCACCACTGCTTGAAATCCAAACTTGAATCCGAGCCTCAATTCTTCTTTGGTGGAAGCAATGTTGAATGTATTCCCCCTACATCACATGACATAAGATAAAGATTGTTTATTAGCTGCAATTAAATAAAATTTGCATGATGATATGTATAATAATGTTAAATTATTTGGTACTTACAATTCAAGATTTTATTCTCAGGTAACCACCTTGGACAAGTTTTTGTTTCCCGTGTTTTTCTATTCTTTCTTTGGTTGCTTTTGATGTGTTTGGGAGCCTACAAAAAGTTTCAAGTATGTTACAAGATATCACATTTTTTTATGTAGAACTAAAGAAAATTCAACTTATTCAATTCAAAATATCATATATTACCTTCTAGGTCCAGGTGGTGTCTTCCCTTCATGTCTCAATGCACTCTCCTTTGTGTTATTTTGTATATTCTTCCATTCCATCTTGGGAATGGCCAGAGGACAAGCATACTTAGGGTTCTTTTTCAATTGAACCCTATATTGATCTCTGACATATTTCAAATATGTACCATCCCTCGAGATGATTTCAGACTTATTGACTGTATCACCAAACATGCCAACCATATGGTTTATAAGATTATTTTTCAAATATTTATTCTGGGCATTCCATCGTGTGCAAATGGTGGGCCCAAAAGTCTCTAAAGCCTTTTTGTGCAAGATTCTGTAAAAAAACATTGTTTCCTGCAAAACGATATGATAATTACATTAAAATAATATGAAAGATGTAGGTTTCAATCAAATGGTGGGAATTATTTAATATATTCAAAAATACCTAGGATTTGTTGTATCTTCAAGGGAACCAATTTATCATCCACCAAAAATATGATGGATATTGTTCTTTAGCTTTGAACACATGATACTCTAGGACAACATGTTAGAAAAACAAGATCACGAAGCAATAAAATAAAAATAAATGAGGAAATAAAACACAGAAGATACAAAATACAATAGAGACACATATATACGTGGTTCACCCAATGTGGGCTACGTCCACCAGAGAAATTGCCAGGTCCTTCCTTTTTATTATCCAACAAATCAAGGGATACAACCTACAACACACCCGTTGTAAATTCCTCTTCTTTCTCTCACAATCTCCTCTCTCAGAATACAATATTCACAATGATACACCGCCACAATACAATTCCCTCATAAAAGATGGTTGCCTTCTAAGGAAAAAAACCCCAACATAACTTATACCTTCATATCTGCAACCTTATAATTAACGGTCCAGATTTACTATGAAATTAAAATATACATTTACAAGGAAATTTTTCCTTCGGGGGCTCGCTTGCCCCAGGATCCCCCCAACATGGAGGGGTGTACAGTCTTCATGGGGTATAAACACGCCTAAAAACAAAGACCTATGAAACATGAATATAATCAGGATCCACAACCAACAATATCCCATTTGGAGACTGATCTCATCAACTCCACCACTATTGTATTTGTTGGACTATGATCCTTCTCGGACCTAGAAAATTTCTCATATTCATATTCATGATTAAAGAACAACTGAAACTGAGCAGGAACTCAGTTTCTCACTGGTCACTCCCTTTGTTAACATATCTGCAAGATTCTGGCTAGTATGTATCTTTTCCAAATTCAAATGTCCATCTTCCAAGATGGATCATATGAAATGATACATGAGTTGTATATTCTTAGTCTTCGAATGGAAGGCTAAGTTCTTTGCAAGATGAATGGAACTTTCACTGTCATAGTACAACCTACTATTCTCATGCTTCTTTCCCAATTCCTCCATAAACCTCTGTAACCAAGTCATTTCTTTATTAGCCTCTATAGCAGCAACATACTTTTCTTCTGTTGTTGAAAGTGCAACAACCTTTTGCAGTTTCGAACTCCAACTTATTGTTGTTACACCAACAGTAAAAACATACCCTGTGGTGCTCCTCCTACTATCTTTATCACTTGTCATATTTGAATCACCATATCCCCGTAGAATAATGTCTGAACCTCCAAAACATAATACATGAGTAGCAGTACCTTTAAAATACCCGAGACTCCACTTTATTGCCTCCCAATTTTATTTACTTGAATTTTTCATATACCTACTCACAAATCCCACTACATGTGCAGTATCTGGTCTTTTGCAAACCATCACATCCATCAAGCAACCAATTGTTGATTAATAAGGGACCCTGTACTTGTATTCTATCTCCTCTCGTTTCTTGCGACACATTTCTTTGGTTAATTTGAAATGGCTGGCCAAAGGTGTACTAACTGGTTTTTCATTTTTCATTTTAAAACTCTCCAACACCTTCTCTATGTACTCACCCTGAGACATTGTCAAATTGCGATTTTTCCTATCTCTTGTTATTCTCATACCAAGGATTTTATTTGCAGCACCCAAATCCTTCATCGCAAATGAATTAGATAATTTCTTCTTGAGAACACTTATATCCTTCATATTAGACCATGTAACAAGCATGTCATCTACATACAATAGCAAGATAATATAGCTTTCATTTTCTAGTTTTTAAAAATAAACAGAGTGATCAGAACAACATCTACTATAACCTTGTTCTGTCATAAACCTGTCAAACTTCAAATACCACTTCCTTGGAGATTACTTTAGGCCATACAATCTCTTCTTCAACCTGCATACCAATTTTTCCTTCCCTTTGACCTCATACCCCTGTGGTTGTTGCATATAAATATCTTCCTTCAAATCCTCATGGAGAAACGTTGTTTTTACATCTAATTGTTCAAGATGCAAATATTCTACTACCACAAGACTTAAAATAGTCATAATTGAAGTCATATTAACAACAGAAGAAAACATTTCATCAAAATCTATACCTTTATTTTATGCAAACCTCTTTAAAACAAGTCTAGCCTTGTACAATTTTTTACCTCCATATTCTTCCTTTAGCTTGTAAACCCATTTATTCTACAATGTTCTTTTTCCTGCAGGAAACTGAACCAAGTCCCAAGTCTGGTTATTTACCAGGAAATATATTTCCTCTTTCATGCCTTGCTCCCACTTATTTTTAGTGTCTACCTGCATTGTCTCTTCATAACATTATGGTTCACCATAATCAATCAAAAATAAATAATACAATGAAGGAGAGTATCATTCAGGGGGTCTACTTAACCTAGTAGATCTTCTAACAACACTTGTAGGAGTTTGAGGTACCTGCTGCTCTTGTTGTTGTACATTTTGATTTTCTGGTACCTTTGGAATTTATTTTTCAGTGATCTCATCAAGCACTGTGCATTCTGGTTTTTTTTTTTTTTTTTTATTTCTTTCCCTAAAACTGATCTTTGTACAGGACCTTCTCATTGAATATGACATCTCTACACCTAATAATTTTGTGATTTTCATAATCCCATAAGCAATAACCAAAATCATTAACACTGTATCCAATAAAGGTGCACTTCTTTCATTTTTCCTCAAGCTTTGTTCTTTTTTCTTTATCAATATGGACAAATGCTTCACAACCTAAAGTATTTAGAAAGGAATAGTTTACCTTTTTACCTGCCCATGCCTCCTCTGGAATTCCACCATCCAAAGAGCTTGAAGGTCCTCTTTTTATTAAGTAAAAAATAGTATCTACAACATTTTCTCAGAACTGTAAGGGCAAACAAGTATGCAATCTCATACTCCTTGCATGCTCCATGATTGTCCTGTTCATCCTTTATGACACACCATTTTCTTGTGGTGTTCCTGGAACTGTCTTCTCTCTACGAATCCCATGGTATGAACAATAGTCATCAAAATATTTGCTGCAATATTCACCTACATTGTCTGATCTGAGACACTTCAACCTTTTTCTTGTCTCATTCTCAACCAAATCTTTCCATTTCTTAAAAGTATCAAAAAGATCAGATTTTTGTTGAATGCAATAAACTCAAGTTTTTCTAGTTGTATCATCAATAAAAGTAACATAATAACGAGAGACACCAAGATATGATACCTGAGTTGGTCCCCATACATTTTTATGCACAAGATCTAACCCTTCACTCTTATTTTCTTTCTGACTCTGAGAAATTTGACTCTCTTATGTTTTCCATAAACACAATGCGCACAGAAATCCAAATAAATTTGTTTAAGACTTGGCAAAAAATTTCTTTTGTGAAGTATCTGCATCCCCTTCTCACTCATGTGTCCAAGCCTATGATGCCACAGTGATGTATCCACTCCTGTAGAAGCTAAATATATAGAATAATAAGTATTACCAGTACATAAATACAATGTACCCATTGTCTCTCCTTTTGTTATCACCAGTGATCCTTTGGTGACCTTCCACACCTTATTTGTAAATATAGATATACAACCTTCACTTGCCAACTGTCTTGTTGAAATTAGATTTTTCCTTAGATCTCGAACATGTCTTACCTCTTTCAATAACCATTGGTTTCCATTCCTTTGCTTTATTTTTACCTTTCCCATTCCAACAATTTTGCATGGTACATCATCGCCCAAATGAACCTGTAAAAAATCACCTTGAACATAATATAGAAAATGTTTCCTATGTGGTGTGGCATGAAATGAAGCCCCTAAATCGACTACCCAAGACTAAAAATTTTTATCTACAAAAATAATCAAAGAATCTTGTAACAAATCACGTGTTACATTTGATTCCCAATTTTTCTCCTGTTGTCCATCTCTTTGTTTCTTTGGAGCTCTGCGGTCTTTCTTCAAATGTCCTTTCTTCCCACAATTCCATCACTCTACCTTTCCCAGTCTGGATTTGGATCTTCCCTTCCTAGAATTCCCATGGTTCCCTGATCCCTTTCCTCTATCCTTTTGTCTTCCCATGTTCTCCATGTTTAACGCATTACCTGATATCTCACATGTGATTTTCTGTCACATTTCCTTGCTAAGGATAACACCAACAACATCATCAAATTTTAGAGTGTTTGAACCAGATACAAAGTTACTTACAACCATGAACAAACCATTCCAAATTTATGGCAATGAGATTAATATTAGAAGATCTCTGACCTCATCATCAAAGTCCACTTTTACATAACTCAGCTGATTAGTAACCGTATTAAATTCATTTAAATGATCTGCAATAGACCCACCTTCTGACATCTTCATATTAAATAATATCTTCATTATAAATACCTTATTGGACATCCAGGGTTTTTCATACAGTTTAGCGAATGCATCCATTATCTCCTTCATCGTCTTTTCTTTCGAAATATTGAAAGCCACCGATGCTGCCAGGCTCAACCGTATCGTTCCTAGTGCCTTTCTGTCAAGAACCTCCCATTCTTCGTCCTTCATGGACGTCAGATTCTTTGTTATTCCACCCAATGGTAGTAATAGTTCCTTCTAATATAAATAATCTTCCATGTGCATCTTCCATAACTAGTAGTTTTGGCCGTTAAATTTCTCGACACTAAACTTTCCATCTTTCGCCATTGCTCCTACTCGAACTAGGAACCCTCTTTTCCCGTGATTACCTTTTGCTCTGATACCAGTTGTTAGAAAAATAGGATCACATAAGAAATAAAATAAAAATAAATGCATAAATAAAACACAGAAGATACACAATACAAAAGAGACACAGATACATGTGGTTCACCTAGTGTGGGCTACGTCCACCAAAGAAATTTCTAGGTCCTTCATTTTTATTATCCAACAAATGAAGGGATACGACCTATAGCACACCTGTTGTAACTTCCTCTTATTTCTCTCACAGTTGCCTCACTCAGAATACACTATTTGCAATGATACACAACCACAATACAATTCCCTCATAAAACAGGGTTGCCTTCTAGGGAAAAAAACCCTAACATAACTTTTATCATCAGATCTGCAAGATTATAATGAATGGTCTAGATTTACTATGAAATTATAGTATTTTCAAAGTTTTTAATTCCTCTTTTGATATTGTTACCGATGCTCTGTTTGAGAAGTATTTGTAGAGTTGCTAATTCATTTTTAAAAGTTTTGAAGATTAGTTCCAGTTCCTAGTAACGTCATCATTTTTTTTTTTAAATAGAAATCACTAATGGAAAGTGGAGATGCCACACTAGCTAAATTTTGTAATTGTCAAGAAGAGGACATTAAAGGAAATATGGAGATTCCATGTTCATGTTCTGGCACCTTGAAGGTACAAGGTTGAGGGGGACAGATAAGGGTGGTTTATATTTTGTCAATGTTAAGGGGGGATAGATAAGAATATGACATAATGATGACTATATTTTTCCTATATTTTTTCAACATATTCATTAACATATTGATAAATTGCACAAGTTTCATCATTGATTTGTTGTCTTTGTTTCTCTCTCTCACCTAAGTGTTGATTAAGGTCAGTTGTCATTGATGTCAACCCTTGAAGAAAGACCCGTAGCACAAAGGTTTGGGTAATGTACACAATAGTGTTTGATGTAAATATGACTCATTATTGTTTTTTCATGGTTGATAAGAAGTAAATATGGATGAACTCCAAAGTGGTCCCCTTTATGGTGAAAGCCCTCACGGGAAGACACTTTGTGGAGGAAGAGAACCCATGATTAATTGTGGAATAATGAGATGAAGGAAAGTGAATTTGTCAGGGAAAATATCCTAGATGGATATTTCTTGTCATTTCATTTCCAGTGGTATGTGGAACGTCACATAATTCCTCACGGTTAGAGAGTTACGGCCATGAGAAGTTGGAGACCCCAGGTTTGGGTAATGGATCCAAGTTTGTTTGATGGGTAACGGTATGAGTTATGATATATTTTTAGATAATACTATTCTATATGGATAGTAAATGTCATTCCATTTCTGATGGTATGTATAACGTCACATAAATCCTCACGGTTTGAGAGTTATGGCCTTACGAAGTTGGAGGACCCTCATATGTCATCTAGAAGCCCCAAAATGTCAAAGTAATCAAAGTGGCTTAAGAGATTTTAAAAGGTAAATAATAAAGTGAAGTGATGAGTGTATTCTAATTCAAAGTGAATACAAAATAAATTATTTCAATAATAATTTTAATGGAGAAATTAGAAGTGGACCCAACCCTAAAATAAGGAAAGTGGGGCC
>ML787732.1:957758-972056 GCA_009831015.1 Picea engelmannii
TGATCAATCTAGGATAGTTTCAAAGCTTTTCTTATATTACATCACAATAGGGAGTTAAAGGGATAGTAACGGACCCACATGTCCACATGCTAGCTTCCTAGGGACTTTTGAATTACGCAAGGTTGTACCAAAGGCACTTAGTTGATTAGGTAATCAAACACTTGTAAGGACCAAGCGAAGTCCACATGCAGCAAGGTGACATCTAATTCACTAAAAATTGGCACACTTTCACTCACACACAAAAATCACGTATCACTCACATAGTTTCTTCTTGAAACGTGGAGGTCAAAGTAAGTTTCCTCCAAAGGGATTCCGAAAATACCCCACCTTTTTCTTGACGAGACTATCCACTCCCATTTTTAATCAACGAGGTTGGTTTGCACCCCCAACCTCCCAAAACAACTGCATCTAAAATATTTCTAAAAACTCACTAAGTTTTCCTCCACAGGAGGTGCCAAAAGAAATTTTTTAGTCTAGGTAGGATTTCGGGGATAGGCATCCAAATAACTCCCCGTTATCTGCTTCTCACATTGTCAAAACATAGAAGTTGTCAAATAGGGAACTGAAAATCCTCCAAGTCAAGTGTTCCTAATACCATAAGGCAGGGAGATACCCATGAAGGGTTGAAGGTAGAGGTCCGGTTGTTCTGTGCGTCCCCCCTTGAGGCACCCACCTCTTGGACGGGATCCAGCGTGTGACCCATTTCTTGGGCCGAAAATCTAAATGCCGCACTTTGACTGAGGTACCTAGTGAACAATTTTAGGACATCTACCCAAGTGGCAATTTTGGGCTGCAATTGCACCTTGATTGTATTTTGTGTGGCTATTGGGAAATATCGCCAGCTCTTTCGGGATATGCCCCCTTTACCCCTCATTATAACCAATTATTTCATCCTTCACTAGTTTCTCTTCCAGTGACTTCAAACCCCACTATTGAGTACTATTGGAAGGTCCAGTGCTATTTGAGAGGAAGGATGTTACGTCTTCTACGACACAAGCATTTGCTTTCTTTTGATTCCCCACGCGGACAAAACCCACTTACCCACATATATGCTTCTTTTTCAAAACATTTATGTATGATGCACATCTGATTACAGTTTGATTTGGATATATATATATTGTGTAAACATTCAATGCAAAGGCTCTTGTTTCTATATTACTCTCACCACTCTTTGCACACATTCACGCAGCTAGTCTGACATCATAGGGTAACCACATAACCCCCATCGTTCACGACGCTTGATAAACCTCCCTCCTATCTTAGGAGGAGTGTCTGGTCATGTCCACTCATCGGCACCTCCTTCACACACTCCTGTGAGTGCTACTATTTTAGGATCATCTTTGCTTGGTTCTACATTACTTGGGTCCTATTCCCAAGGTCATCCGTTCACTCGCTCTCCTTTACACGGAAGTGGGGGACCCACTTCCTCTCAAGGAGAAAGCACCCACCCACCTATCCCCCCTCAAGGTTCAGGTTCACAACACACCATAGCCAGAGCTAATCCTCCCCCCCCACTGCAGATTCCATATTTGGCCTCTCTCAACATACCGAATCTCAACAAACTCACCAATGATCCTATATTGCATGATCCCACATGGCCTGCAATGCCAGCCAAACTACCTTCAAACATACCAAAGTTTGAAGGAAAGGCAGGCGATAACCCTGCCAACCATGTCATGACCTTTCACCTATGGTGCTCCTGCAATAGAATTATGGATGATTCCATCAGACTACGATTATTTCAATGCACACTCACTGGCCCATCGGCTAAATGGCATGTCGAAGAAAAATCAGGGTCCCACACAACTTTTGAGTCATTGGCCAAATCATTCTTGACCTTCTTCCAATTACCCATCCGCCATGACAATGATCTAGAACTACTTTCTAATTTCAAACAAACCTCAGCCACACACATCGCTGACCACATTCACAAGTGGCGTAGGCGACGTAGTTTGTGCAAAGAAGAAACCACCAAGCAACAATGTCTCGACTGGTTTCTTAGATCACTTGTCTCTCTCCTCGATAAGGATGTAGCTTCCACCTTCCCTCAATCCGAAGAGGAAGCCATTAGTAAGACCCAACAGTATGACCTCATCTATGCACAGTCAGGGTACTTATACACTGTACTTCCTGATCTTCCAAAACCTGTGCCATTTGGCCAAGACAAACCTGGGATGTCTCACTCAGCAGATAGACTGATTGGTGCCACCACTCACCACGGTCCACAACCTCAACCACCACTGATGTATGGAACACCTCAATACCCATCGACATATGGGGGCACTTCTTATTACCCCCCACCACCTTATCAACATCCATACCCTGTTGCTATACCTCCACCCATCAGTGGACCACCGTCGGCACCTCCCATACATCCACCTATTCCAACAAACAGTGGTACTCCCTCAACCTTAGCTTATAGTACTAGCGAAAGCACTACACCTTCCTATGTACCTTATGGATCGGTACCACCACAGAATCCGTACTTCCAATTTCCTGGTCCTCCACAACCCATGGCTCCCCCACATCCTCATGCGGGGGTGAATTTTGTTCAACCCTCTGCTGTTCAACAATACCAAAGTTTTGAACAGTTGAATACAGCCAACCCCACCCATCCATCAAACAATGCCAAGAAGAAAGGACAGAACAAGAATAACAACAACCCAGGTCAAGGCGGGAATCAACCCCCACAGCACCAACCCACTGGGGGTAACCAGAACCAAGGGAACCAAAACCCCCAAGGGGGAAATAATAATAAACACCAAGGGTGAAATAACAACAATGTTAAAACCATATTCCCTTGTGCCCTTTGTGGTGAGTTTGGCCATTACACTCATCATTGCCCCCAGATCATGGATTTCAAATGGTTGAAAGACTCTGGTAGTCTTCCCCATTCTCCCGCATCACCTGCCCCTCAACAGGCACCACAAAAATACGTGCAACAACCCCCTCCCACCATGCTGCAAAATCCTATTCCACATCAAGGTGTGATAAACACCTAATAGGACACACAACATCCCCCACCTCTGACGGGACAATACCTCAACCCCAACAATCCAGAAGATCGCAAAATTCTCCTCACAAGTGAGGAAGAAATCCTTCTGCAAACGCGTAACTATCAGTATCATGCACCCATTGAGTCTCCTCCCCTCACTCCAGAAACAAACCCTACACCGACGGGCCCCCCGTTAGTGATTCCTTGCCCTTCCGCCGAACCACCTCTTTGCATTCCTCGTATCCCATTGCGCAGGAATGTCCACAACCCACATGCTAGGGAAGCTCATAACTATAGTTTGGTAGATGACTTAGCACAATCCCCGGCTGCCATGTTAGTCTTGGAAGTCCTCCAGACTTGTCCTACTCAGTGGAAATCACTACTTTCCGCCTCGGGTGTAGTCGACCCCGCAGATACCCGACTCATTACCTTTGATCTTGACAATGAAGAACCTCGTCTTCCCTCCTTGATCACTTTTCAAATACCAGTGAAAATATGGAACAATACAGTTCATCGGTGTATCATCGATGAAGGTGCATCTACATGCATTATGTCCAAAATAGTATGCAGAAGCTTGGTTCCCCAAAACTCATTCCCTCTGCCATCACCTTACGAGCTTATGATGGACGACCATCCTCTCTTGAAGGGCTCTTCCAAAATGTTCCCGTCGAACTTAGGGAAAAGACTATTCTCATCGATATCTAAGTTATCGACACCCCTCTCGATTATAATATCTTGTTTGGTCATAGCTACATGTACTCTATGAAGGCAGTGGCATCTTCTGTCTTTCGGACAACGATGTTCCCTCACAATGGGAAGATCGTTACTATTGACCAAGTCTCACATTATGAGCATAACCCATCTGCCAACATCGATAACATTCTTCCTCTCATCCACACAAGCCACGATGCATATCCACTCGTCGAGATGGGTCCTAGGATTTTTAAAGATCCATCCTTGTTAGGGGCGTACCATGGAGCACCACCACTCCTGCATCCTTCCAATCAAGTGTGCGTCATATCATCTAACGAAACTCACACAGAGGATACCCTTCCTCCTACAGAGGCTTCTATCATCTCTGACGTCCCACTAGTCATAGAACCCCCTCCTCAAGAACCTCCTGCACACTTGTCAACCCTACCAATCCATGATTCCACCTTCCCCCAAGGACATATTCCAATTTGGGAGATAGTTCCCCAAGCCATCACTCAAATTCCCTTCTTTTACCCTCCACCCGGTATCGAATCTTTTCAGGTAGCTGCAATTCTCACACTACCTAATATGGTGTTAGCAATCCCTGTTTGGTATTTACACCCACCAGAGATGGTCCCTCAACCATCCCTTCCCCCCAAAAAAGAAGGAATACCCATGACGATTCCCATTCTTACTCCAACCACACCCCCACTCACTAACTCCCCTGCCACAGCTGGGGCCAGGAGAAAGAAGAAGGAACCAACAGCCCCACTTCCTCCCCACATCCCACCACCTTGCGTGCTATGTGAGAAAGAGGGAATCCAAACCAACAACTGTCCATCGCTACCCGAATTACGGAATTTGATCCCACTCAATCACACTCCCCCAACACCCACCACTACTACTAGTCCCGCCACTACCAACCCCCCTTCTAGTAGTAAAGGGTTGAGGACCAAATAGGCTTGTGCTATATCTTCAGAGTATTGCCATTATACCCACCATTGCCCAGCTCTGCCATGTTTTCGACTGACATTAGCCTCCGTATGCCAGAACTTCCAGAACAACCCCAGTCTTGCGACATCCTCCTCAACAAATATCACTGACATCTACTATGTCACTACTTCAGTCAATGAACATATGAGATGCCCTTGCTCTCTCTGTGATTCATTAGCTCATTTCACATACCAGTGTCCTTTGATCCTTGAATACAGGCAACGCCAATTGACTCTGCTTCACCAACCTGCAGCGACAATAATTGACATTACCTCGTCATTAGAGGATCTTCATGTCATTTCTCCTGAACCCGAGGCTCTCCCAACACCTCCATGGTTCTTAAATGACTTATCTGAGGATTCACCCTCCAGCCCCCCCAACTCTCCTTCTCATTCCCCTATGGACACTCTCCACCCAACCACCACAGGTACCCCTCAGTACTTCAATATATGGTTTATGTCGAGTGAACCCTCACCATCCCCTAACAATGTTCCCCTTGCTTCTTCACCAAGGGGAAACCACACGACCACTGTCACCGAGATCACTCCTCATGACCCCTTGTAGTCCCGTCAATTTCAATGCGATGAAGAAATACTCGAAGAGTTAAACCACCCAGACTCTCCCTAGGATGTGCTACACCATCACGCACTTTTCTCTCCACAGGAAGCCTCCATGCCTCCTAACCAAAACCCCATTTACACGGTCGAAACCAAGGATTTTATCCCATCAGGGCCTATCGACTGGTTCAGAAATCCCATTCCTGCCCCTGATGCTTTTGAAGAAGGAAACATGGCCAACATTTCCCCCACCATTAAAATCGACATTTCCATTAAAAATGGCATCATCAAGGAAATCACCATTGGAGCTGCTTGCACTCCTCAGGAAATAACTGCATATAAAGCCCTCTTCCAAGAATATAGGGATATTTTTTCCTGGTCATACATGGAAATGCCTGGCCTCGATCCCTGTATTGTCGAACATCGCTTCAACACCTAGCCCGACATTACACCGGTTCGCCAAAAACAACGACCACTACACCCATCCAAAGCTGTGGCTATCAAAGCTGAGATTGACAAATTACACATTGTCGGGTTCATTTACCCCATCGCCTATACCTCATGGGTTTCCAACCTTGTACCCGTTAACAAAAAACAGGGCACTATCCGCATTTGCACCGAATTTCACGATCTCAATCACGCATGTCCCAAAGTCAACTTTCCAATGCCTTTCATCGATCAAATTATCGACGATTGCGTCGGCCACGAGGCTCTCTCCTTTATGGATAGATTCTTTGGTTATAATCAAATTCAAATTCACCCCGTCGATCAGTATAAAACCATATTTACTACCCCTTGGGGTACTTTTGCATATCGTGTCATGCCTTTTGGCTTAAAGAATGCCGGCACAACTTTCTAGCGGGCTATGACATACATCTTTCATGATTTGGAAAATATCATCCTCGTCTACTTGGACGATCT
Organism: Picea engelmannii; assembly: GCA_009831015.1. Classification (NCBI taxonomy): domain Eukaryota; kingdom Viridiplantae; phylum Streptophyta; class Pinopsida; order Pinales; family Pinaceae; genus Picea; species Picea engelmannii. The sequence continues at coordinate 963,918 of ML787732.1, forward strand.
CACAGCTCGATCCAAGAAACGCACCCAGCATCTCGATGATTTACGAATCATCTTTCAATGGTGTCGTCAGTACAACATCTGCTTGAATCCTCTCAAGTGTGTATTCTGTGTCACTGCAGGGCGCCTCCTCGGTTTTATTGTTTCCCAAAGCGGTATTACCGTAGACCCCCTCAAAGTCCAAGCTATCACCGAAATTCCACCTCCCCGGAATTTACGACAACTTCAGAGTCTACAGGGCAAAGCTAACTTTCTTAGACGCTTTGTCCCAGATTACACCATACGTGCACATGGTTTCCTTCTCTTACTACGTCAAGACATCCCATTTCACTGGGATGACCATGCCCAACAGTCATTTGAAGATCTTAAAACAACACTTTCAAATGCACCTTTAATTAGTGCACCTGACTACAATCGCGACTATATCCTCTATGTATCAGCATCAGCTGTATCAGTAGCCGACGTTCTCGTCCATCTCGGTAATGACAATCATGAGCATGTCATTTATTATGTTAGTAAAAACCTCTCAGGGTCACCCTTGAAGTATAAACAAGAAGAGAAACTTTCTCTTGTAGTCATCCTCACAGTCCAGAAACTGCACCACTACAATCTACTTCGCACAACAAAGGTCGTCGCAGATTCCAACCCTATGCAGTACTTGCTCAGCCGTCGGCAAGTTAATGGAAAATTTTCTCGATGGATCTTTATCCTTCAGGAGTACGACCTTGAGTTCTCAGCACCTAAGAGTAAGAAGGCCCTCGTTCTCACTGAACTTGTCATGGCCCTCCCCTCTGACACCATCAGTGCCCCCGTCAACACCGATTTTCCCAACGAACATCTCTTTTACATCACTTCGGATGATCCTTGGTATGCTTACCTCCTCATCTATCTCCGCACTTGGAAGTTCAGTAACCACCTTTCACGCGATGATTGTCATCGTATTCGCCATCAGGCCCCCCGCTACCTCCTCATCGGAGACATCCTATACCAGCAGGGCGTCGACACCATCCTTTGTCGATGCCTGACTATTGACAAGGCCGATAGAGTCTTAAACGACTGCCACAGTGGCACATGTGGGGGACATCTTTCGGGCATATCCACTGCTCAAAATATTATCTGAGCTGGTTACTTTTGGCCTATCTTGTTTCATGATTTCATTCATGCCGTGAAATGATGTGAGCAATGTCATATCTATGCCAACAAAGCTCGAGCTCCCCCCGCTCTTCTCCACCCTGTCATTACTGCCGGACCTTTTTGTAAATGGGGCATCGACTTCATGACTTGTAATCCCCCCTCCAGCAATGGTCACAAATACATCGTTGTCGCCGTTGATTACTTCACCAAATGGGCAGAAGCTATGCCCACTTTCAACAACACCGCTGACACTGCGGCATGTTTTTTCTTTAACCACATCATATCACACTTTGGATTACCCCTCCAACTCGTTTCCGATCATGGGAAACACTTTGAAAATGAGATCTTCGTCGAAATCTCATCTTGGTTAGGATTCTCTCACGAGTTTGCCTCACCATATTACCCTCAGTCTAATGGACAGGTCGAAGCAGTTAACAAAGTTCTCAAGACCATGTTACAACGCACAGTTAATAAACATAAAACCAATTGGCATCATATGTTATTTTATGCGCTATGGGCTTACCGAACGGCTGTGAAAACAGCTACTGGTTTCACACCATTTCATTTAGTCCATGGGGTTGAGGCTACTCTTCCCATCGAGTGCGAAATTCCCACCTTACGCACCACAATTGAGCTATTACCTGACACTGCTCCAATGGAGCAGCGCTTGCTGAACTTGGAGTCTCTCGATGAAGATCGTCGATCTTCCTTACAGAACAATGAGGCAGCTAAAAAATGATCCAAGGCTACCTTTGATCGCCATGTTAACCTTCGCTCATTTCGCAAAGGCGACCTCATCCTAGCTTACGATATCGCTCATGATACCTTTGGCCATGGCAAATAAGAGTCACTTTGGCATGGCCCATATATCATTCAACATTGCCTCACCAAAGGTGCATATATTATGGCCTCTCCCGAAGGCCTCTCTCTCAAAGAACCCGTCAATGGGTTATACTTAAAGAAATTTTACGCTTAAACGTAGTTTTTCTACTCTAAGTTATTTCTTTCCTAGTGTTTTTAATCTTTTTTCCTTCCCTCACGTCTAAACTACCCTTTGTGCTATTGAGAGATGCTTCCTCCACCAGACTACCACATCGGTTACGCTGACAGCACCGGCCGTTGGAAACAAAATCTCGCTTCGGCTGCTTGGGCTCTCTACACCCCCTCACATGAAATTCTCCATTCGAGCGGCATATGTTTGGGTTCAACAACCAATAAACAAGCTGAACACACCACCGTCATTGGCCTCCTAGTCGATGCCCAACATCATCGTATTCGTCACCTTAGTGTCTTCCTCGACTCTCAACTAGTCGTACTCCAGCTCAACAATGTATACCGCATCCGTGATCCTTGCCTCTTTTGCAAATACCTACAGGTTAGGATTTTATCTCAACATTTTGATTCCATTACATTTACACATATTCCAAGACAATTGAATCAAATTACAGACAACCTAGCTAATATTGTGTTAGATTGGCATATATCACATCAAGCTACACATACATAAACATATAACACAAACCTCTCACAGCATATTAGAATAGACATCATCAAAACATTAACCAAAAACATGTAAACACCACATAGATCTCAAAAAAGTATACTCATGTATATATAAAGGTCCACAATGCCATTCGAATGTTTACATACAAAAATACAAGTATCTGCAGGCCAATGCAGCACCTCAGTACAAAATGGGCTCACCAGCCTATATACAAAAAATATATATACATCAATGCCTAAGAGCACCACTCACGGTGCCTCTAGATCACCACCGCCTACTCCTCCATCAGGCGGTGGCGGCCCACCACCTCCTGCCCCAAGAGGTGGTGGTCCCCCCCCTACTGGCCCCTCCTGCCTCGGCGGAAGTCATCCAATCATCAACACAGTAGCCACTGTTGCTCATCGTACTATGGCCCGCCATGGTGGTGGCACCCCCACACACTGCTCCAGGAAAGCCTCATCGTGGATGCGTGACCATATGCCCTCAAGCACCTCCTTTAACACTGTCTCAAGATGATGGCGTATGTCCTCAAAATCCGCTCCGACCATCGTTGGAGGAGCGTGTGATGGCCCAACACTAGGTTCATCAAACCGATGCCTCCTCGCTGCCCTCTTTGGCTCAGCTGGTCGCACCACGACGTCCTCACGCCGACGTCTCTCTCCCTGTGGCGGTTTCTCTGGTGCTCTCTTCAACTCCACCTCGCGCCCGCGAGGTGCCACATCTACACATGCAAAAAAAACACCAGATAGTATTAGCATCTATATCATATGCATAAGGCATGCTATCTCAACAAAAATAAAACATACATATCAACATCATCAAATCCACATACCTCGGTGGTCAAAAACCTCCCCTGGAGGTAGCACAATGTCTGGATCATCCTGGAAGTCAACCCCGGCATAGGGGTACCGTAGTATCTTCTGCGGCATCTGCCTCCAGACTTGTGTCACCTCTACAGTAAAGAATTGGCCACCCTTGCCACCACCATGGCGCAACAACATGGTCGACCACCGTCTCAGTTGTGACTCTCACGCCCCAGCCGCACCCAATAGAATCCTAGGGCGCAACATAGGCACCCTCTCCAAAAACCAGGCCACCAGGATGGACCCAAAGGAAAAATCCCCCGTATCCATGGAACGACAATGGTCCAACTTCCCCACCATCCTCACGTACAACGTAAGCCCCCAGGCGAACTGCTCGTCGTCCAGCACTCTCCCCATCACCAACAACTGGCCCCCACTGATCCGCTGGGTCGCCAGTGACCCATATACTCTCACAATCATCATTGCTATACAGTGATGTGTCAGGGCATCTATCGACCCAATGCTCACAACCGTCCCAGACATAAATTTCTAACCCGAACAGTATCTATGGCCAACGATCGCTAGGGTCAGGTCCCTCGGTAGCACCGGCTCCGCCGGTAGGGGCACACCCTGAAACGGGAGCCCAATCAAGAAGTACACATCCTCCACCATAGTAAAGGGGATCTGCTCTCCTCACACAAGGAAGCATTGCATATCTGGACTCCACATCTGGATCAGGAACTGCAGGAGATACTCCTGTGCCCGTATCAATGGGCACTCAAAGAACTTTAGCAGCCCACAGGTTGCCAAAGTCGCTCGCACACCTGGCTCCTCAATAGCCACGACATCTCGTAGCTGAGACCAATATCGCTCTCACCAACCCATTGGCATCGTGCAAACTGTCCACCTGCAGCCACAACAAAGAGTCGTCTATCAGCCCACGAGACCATCAACAACATCACAAACATCAATTTTACACCCGTCAACTTTGCCTCTAAGGCGCGGCTATTTTAACCCACAAGCACGCACACATGCACGCCTGTTCACTACATAGGCGCGCACATATGTGCACCTATTAGCTTCACAGGAGCGCTCTCAGGCGTGCCATTTACCTACACAGGCGCGCTCTCAGGCACGCCTGTTACCTACACAGGAGAGCACTGGTGCGTGCCTGTCCACGTCACAGTCGCGCACAAATGCGCAGCTGTACAACCGACAGGTGCGCACATAGTGCGCGCCTTTAATTCCCTCACCTGCACCCCCATGCACGTCTATCCGGTGGGCAGGCACGCACGTGTGCACCCCTACTTCCAGATTGCCCGTGCACATGGGGCCCACACCCACAAAACCCCTCTATACGGCCCTCCATATAGCCCCTGCCCAAAAAATGAAATCCTATTTCTATGCAAGATGATCAGACCACTAACCTGACGCTCACTAATCACCAATCGGATGCCTCGTCCTCTCTGAATCTCCAAATATCCTCTGAAAACTGCTCGTCCAGTCACTATTGCAGTAGGTACAAATGAGGTGGAAATGTGGGCCCTACAGCTATATATAGGCCTTTTTGCCAAACTTCCACTCACCATTCCGGGAGCCCACGGTGTCCGTTTCTCGATCCATCTTCAACCACGGTACCAACATCCCGTCATCTACATCATAGCAGTCCCTGGGACTCTTTTCATCCTGAGCCCCCGGGGCACCATTTTTTCATACCCTGGTCAGGTATGCATGCACATTTTCACACTTATCAAATACATGCTCATATATTTGATTCTCTCTAGATATTGTTCACGTTGGGTATTTGGTTTTCATGTGTGCAGGTACTTGATCATCATACATCGGCACAACCCCTTTAGGTATATACTCATCACTGGCATGTAGTCTTTCCCTCTGTATCACACTTACATTTACAGTCACACCCTTTGACATTTGCCTCTAGGATCCCCATTTCCGACTCTGCAGTACCCTCACCTCCATTTGCATTTTCGGTATTGTTACCCGGTAGCATTCTTACCCACATGAGTTGTCCCATTCATAACACCTTTTGACACTTCTGACACTCATGTTTTTTTTCAAAACCCTTTAGGGATAGGAGTCCCGATAGTCTTTCATCATGTCACGAATCAACCACATACTCCTTCTCCTCATTTTGCTAGCTGTCCCACATAGACTCCCAGATTATCTCTTCATGGTTCTATTTTTTGACTGCACCTACGCAGTATCATGAACCCTACACTTCATCCACAATCAGTTTTCCCATCTGCAAATCTCCCTTCATTTCACCTACCTCATACAGAAACTCACCAATGGGGCCCCCACCCTTCATCAGTTTTTCGAGCAAATTATGCCCTACATGGGCCACCCATATCATATTGGAGCACCCGTTTCCGTATTTGTACATTTCTATCCAATTATTCGTTATTTATTGTACAAACACCTTTATTACCAGTTGTTACATTACCTTTTTTATCGTCACCTTTGGCAACCTGCTTCCCTCTTTTTGGCCAACCGCAACCCATGTCACCCTTGGTTGGAGCACTACTTCTCATCTACCCTTGCCAGCATCGTCCATATCTTCAGAGTACCCCACAGGTCACTTACCTCTGCCCTCTAAAGTTATTCACCTTGTCCTGCCTCTGGCACAACTTATCCCCAGTCTTGTCATCCCCCTGACACTCGACCTCGTTGAACAGTTGCGACCACTTTTTCTCTCACACATACTCCAACCAAGGGCAGTCTTGAGTCTTCACACATCTTGACTTCGTCCATGTACCTTTGCCACTTCCTCACCTCAGTAGATTTCACGAAGCCATTTTATTCTGGGAGTCACGTTCCCCTTTTTGTCGACATCAACACAGTTTTCCAGAAAGGCGACAGTATCTTGATTCTCATTCTCCACTCAATGAGAGATCTCGGACGACACAGGGTGAAACACCATTGCTCCCTGTTGTCGTTGACCCCCATGACATTCGATGCCAACACTTTCTCATGTTATGGTGGGTCTTACTTTGTGACTATTGTAGTTAATTCTCTCATTTGCCGAAGACCTCTAAACTTGGTTGGGCTATCAATGCCCACATAATCGCTGCTACTTATTACCGCGATCACTGCCTACTATTCAGAGTATGTTCATTTGCAGAATTGTTTGCTGCCTTTATCACAACCGCCCCTAAGGGCGTTGTAGTTGTCTACACCAACACTTCATTCATATTTTTTCAGAGTTACATGACACGAGCATGGGGCATGCCCGCCTTGTTTGTACACAGTTTTATATTTTACACACCTCATGGAAGGTCGGGTCCTACTGGTTCCTTTTTCCCTCCAATGGGTTGCTCTGGACGATCCCACTATTACTCTATCTTACAAAAACATTATCAGTAGAAGAAACACTGATGGATTTCGGCTAAACATATGCTCCTAACCTCATCCCTCGGGGGGCATCTGTTATCACTGAAATTTTGTCTGCACATGGTTACAAGAACTTAGCATCGTCAAACAGTGATGAAGTCATCCATGGACCTGAATTAATACCACAACATTTAAAAAGGTTAAAAAACTATACAAAGTAGTGAAAAATTGAAGAGCGCTATGCAGACATTGGGTGCGCGTGCACATGCACGGAACAGGAACGCAGAAATCACACACAGGCGCACGATGTGCGACTGTTAGTGCAAAAAGCGGCGCACCTGCTAAACGATGCATTTATGAGAGTTTTCAGCCTCCCACCCACTTATGGTTCAGCTCTCAAGCCGATTTGACCCTTAAATCCGGACTGGATCCGACTGGTGCGCTAGTCAAAGACCTAAAAATGCCCTAATTGGCCTCTTTTCACACTACAAAGAAGTTAAACAATAACCCAAATGGATGCTATAAAAATCCATGGATGCATCTCATTTTCTCAAGGAATTCAAAGTAATGTTATTCTACCTCTATTGTCTTGAGGACTCCATCCTTGTCAAGAGCATATTAGCACCATTACATTGGACAATCCACCTCAGCCATTGAGTGGATTTGTAAAGAGTTCTTTCATCATCGTTTTCCATTTTTCTTTGTTGTAAGAAGAGCTAGCTAGTGGGGGTCCAAGAGCCCTCCCTTGGAGGAAGAAGGGACTCATAGTCCCCTTTCTTCTTGGTGCTTTGTTTCACTAATAGATCAGCCTCAAACATTGGTGACATGGGTCTTATGGTTCTTTTTGTTTCTATGTCCCTATGCTCATGAATTTAGTTTTTATTGCATCTCTTAGTTTAATTCTTAATTGTAGTTTTTATTTTCTTTCCCTAACTCTTGTCTTTGCAACTGTCCTGCTCAGCAAACCCAACTGAGCTTGCAAGCACCTCTATTTTTCTCACCAAGGTGACGAAAGAGACGCAACAACAGGTAGTGCATACAACAGTGCACATTCAAAACAAAGTAATGCTCTGAAACAACACTGATAAAACTCCATACGAGCTATGGAAAGGAAGACCAGCAAATGTGAAGCACTTCATAGTTTTTGGAAGCAAATGCTACATCAAAAGAGAAGATGGAAAAATGGGAAAGTTTGACTCTCATGTGCACAAAGGAATACTTGTTGGTTACTCAAGTACAAGGAAAGCATACAAGTGTTACAATATAAGATTAAACAAAGTTGTGGAAAGCATCAACATAACAATTGATGAAACAGGCAGACCAGAATCAAAGAAAGAAGAAAACAAATCA
>ML787732.1:976253-993940 GCA_009831015.1 Picea engelmannii
CCCCCCCCCCCTCTCAGTAATCCAACACTAAGTTGTCTTTGTCTTTGTTTCTCTCTCTCACCTAAGTTAACTTTGCCTGTGTTGTCTTTGTTTTCCTATATTATATTTGTAAACATATGGATTGTTTTAATATTTGTTTTACACACTAATATTACTTGATTGTTTGTAATTATAAAGGAATGACTCCCTAGGGCACTACCCATGGAGGAAGACGTGGTTGTACAAGCGCATGTTCATGAACATGGAGCGAATATTGAAGATCAAGTTAACGACCCTATGGAAGAAGATTATGATGCTAATAAAATAGTTGAAGATGGGACAGATATATGATGGGATAAATATATTGATCCGAGAGACATTTAATAATGTTGGAATGTATGATGATGACAACCGGCTTGATGGTGTTTTTGATATACCTATACTTGAGAAGGAAAGTCAACCTCTATTGAAGGCTCCAAAACAATTCTTGTCTCTGTTATTTTGTTTCCAGTGAACTTAAAGGTTATGAATGGTTTGTCAAACACTTATGTCACACAACTCCTAAGGTATTTAATATATTTTGTCATATTTAGTACATGATGATAAAGGTTTTTTTTTTCCCTCTATTGTTATTGTTAGTTGATCATCTGTAAAATTTGGATGCAATATGTACAATCAATATTATTTACATTAACCAATGTTGATCTTTTATGTTGTAAATTGTTAGGTGAATTTTTGTTACCACCGTCAAATGTTTTATGTTGCACCAATATTTACATGCCATTATGAAAGATATTGGAATGGAGTATCAAGATATTCATGCATGTCATGATGATCATATTCTATATTATGAAGAACATGCTTCAAAAGAAGAATCCCCAAAATGTCAAATTAGTATATATCGAACTGATCAAGCAACAAAAAATGTGACTTGCAAGGTTCTTCGTTATATTCCCATAATTCCACGTTTGCAGCGATTGTTCAGGTGCAAAAGCATAGCACAGTTTATGGACTACCATGAAAAGAACATAAGTAAAGATGGTTTTCTTTGAATGCCTTTGGATGGATCTGCATTTAAGAATATAGAGGAAATATGGCCACATTTTGAAGACGAACCTCATAATCTTAGGCTTTCACTAGCAGTTGATGGTGTCAATCCATTTGGAGAGCTCAAATCTACTTACTCGGTGTGCCATGATTTTTTTATCAACAATAACATTCCTCCATGGATGTCAATAAAGAGGGAGCACATAATGTTGGCAATGATTGTTCTAGGTATTTGTTTAAAATAATTTTTTAACACTGTAACATCTCATTTGTCTTGTTTGTTTCATAATTATGTCTTATATTTTTTTGTTTACTCATATATGTTCAATTACGTCTTATTAGTATGTTTGATATTTTTTTTATTTACTCATATACGTAGTAATTATGTACTATATGTTCAATCAATTAGGTAAGTACCAAGTCAAAGAGATGAATGTATATATTGAGCCTCTTATCGACGAGTTACTATAATTATAGAAGGGAATCACTATGTATGATATATCTAGACCAGTAGGTGCACAAAGGGGATTTAAATTCCATGCAATTCTTGTATGGATAATTCACAATGCCATGTGGCTAACACATTTATGTGGTATTCTATAACATTACACTGCACTAATTTAATAGTGTTTAATTTTATCAAGTTCATATCATGCATGTTTTTTATATAATACGTTCATTAAACATACTTCGAATAATTCATATAAAATTTAATCCATCTCTTGCAGGTCTTCAAACAAAGGGTAAAATTCCATGTCGATTTCATGGTCCTAAGATGAAATCTCATCGTTCAAGAAGTTTAGGAAAGGAGGTGTTTGATAAGTATAGGCACTTCCTCTCCCCCGGATGGGGTGTCAGAGCGGCCGATGTGGCGAGATTTGCACGAGCACGAAGGGCGGCGTGGCATGGGGCCACGTGATGGGCTTGTGCCGCAGCCCATCAACGTACCCAGTGTTTAATGGCAAGTTTAATTCGATGCGAGGGCGCATTAACGCACCGGACCTCTCCTCCTCGCCGTAAATTTCAATGGAGTCGCTCGTATTGTTTGGAATTCACCTCTGTCTGCAGGCAGTAGAGCCCTTCCCTATGCAGCAAAGGTCGACCCCTGCGCCCCATCGCTGGCACAACCCACTCCTGGTTTGCTCACTTCACCTAGTGCTTCTCTTTCTCTTGGTTCGTTGCACTAAGTTCGCCATGCCTCGACATCGACCACGGGGCAGACCAAAGCGAGGCTCCCCTTGGAAGCCTCGGAGACCTCTGGTAACATCCTCCGATTCAACCTTCGGTGATTCCTCTCCTCCACGACATGCCACGACCATCCCTGTCTCACTGCGTGCCCCGCAGCTTAGCTCCATGGCTATCATCTCGCGCACACCTATCTCAATTCTGCGTCTTTCTCATGATCCAACAGAGCTTCCTTCCAGGTCAAAGCCTCCAGGTGACCATCAGGACAGTCTGGGCGATCATCCTTCTCCTCAAACGACACCCAAGCGGGCAGGTCCTTGCTACCCGGAGAACATTGACAGAGTCCAGTTCGCAGATAGCCTGGCCATCTTACAGGATTTGGTATTTGAGCTTTGGCAAGAGATCGCGGATTTACAGTATCGCTTCCAAGCAACGGAGGGGAAGGTGGCCAGTTTCATGCACATTCTCTCCTCTATGCACGAGGCCCTGTTCTCCGCCCCGGAAGACACCCGTCCCACAGAGCACCCTGAGGACACTACCGAAGCGGCACAGACCAACACGCAGACTTCAGAGGCAGCAGGATGGAAGCAGAAGGAGCGCAGGGATGACAGCAAGGACCCTGCAAGCACCAACGCAGCTGATGAACAATGGGACTATGGCATCACGTACATCGAGGAAGAGCCTTGGCCAGACGACCTCCCTGCCACCTGGCCTAGCTACAAGCCAATGGTCTAATTTTAATGTATGTCTGTTCACTTAGCTACTAGACATGATAAGACAAATAATGCTCTTTCTTTTGATGATAGTTTAAGTTTAGACTTGTTTTCTCAAGGAACTGGCAGGGCTAGTTGGACTGGTTTCCCCATGGTGGGGCAGTCCAGCAACTGTAGCCTGAACCTAGCTGTATTTTGGACCGATGTTTCAGACTTTCGAAGGATCTTAATATAATCTTACCCCTTACTTACAAAAAAAAAAGTATAGGCACTTCCTCTCTAAGAACCATAGGTATCTAAGTACCGAGAAACATATTTTCAATGGGAAAGAATAAACTCGATTAAAACCACGGAGAATGACACCTCGTATATGGCAGTTGCAATATAATAGAAATTGTCGAGGTATGGATCAAATTGTCTATGTATGATACATGAAATGTTTGTAATATGTTATATTTTTATTGCATTTTGTTCATTGTACTAATTGACAAGTATTGTTGTGATACATTTAATTTATATGCTTCAACTTGAAGGTCGTCATGAAGGAATTAATATTGGAGCGCTTCCATGAGGAATGAAAAGTTATCCTGTACAATTTAGTACGCTCCCCTACTATGAGTGCCTAGAAATTGTTCATTTGTTTGATACAATGCACATCAGAAAGAATGTAACAAAAACGTTATGGAAAATATTAGATGGAATGAGTGACAAAGAAAAAAATTTCAAGATTTGTAATGAAATTAAGGAGGCCAATCATGCAATGAAAAGTGTGATTCATTCAAATATCAATGAAAACAACCAAAATATAAGTGCCCTTCCATAGTTATTGAAAGAGAAACAAAGAAAGAATGTAAAAGAGGTTATTGAAAAAATTAAATTTCCTACTGGATTTTATTCAAACATAAAGAATATTCTAACAAAGAAAGGTGAATTAGTTGGGGGGAAAGCTCATGATTGGCATACCTTGATTAAGGTAATTATTTTGGTCTATATATTTCTATATTGGTGAAACATCTTGTTAGTGTTTTTTTTCTACTAATTTGGGAATAAATAATGATTCATTTTTTTATGTTACAGTATGTTCTACCTCTATCTCTCCTAGACAACTTTGACAACAATGTCAAACAAGTTATATATGATCTGGAAAATACATGAGGTAATTCATGGAGATTTATATGCAAAGTGTAATTTTTCCAATTCGTTGTACACCTTATATTTGGATGGATGTGTTTTACTTGTAATGTAGTACTATATACTTTTTTGTTGAAACCTATGATTTGCTTACATCATTTGTAGATGGTTGTCATCTAAAAAATATATACATAAACACGACATAAAGTATCGGAGGTTACAAATTTCTTGTCTAATGTGTGAAATGAAAAAGTATCTACCTTCGACATTTTTCAATGCACAAGAACACAAGGTCAATGTGGATGGTTAGGAGACACTTGAAATCATTAAAGGATTTGGTTAAACAAAGAGTGTGTCCTGAGGGTTCTATGGTAGAGGGATATATGGTATATCAAACCATGGTTTATATTACTCAATATCTTCCTAAAATAACTACAAGTATTAATGTGGATCACATTTGGGATGTTAACTTGTAATACCCCAGGTTTTTGAGCCTCGTATTAAATAATGTATTTTGTTAATCTATGAAAGGCTAGAGTGGCCGAACAATTAAAAGAGGCCAGTGTGTCTAGGAAATGTAATGTTTTGATCATTATTAATAATAAATACATCAATGGCTGCTAGACAAACAAGGACAAGAGTTATAGGGGGCTATGATTCCACAAGATAGGGGGCTTGAGGGGCTAACTATTTATTTTATATTTTATTTACCCATACTTGTTTAATGGAGAGGAGTGGTTACATGAGCTTCTTGGGGAAGGCCATGTGGTTCTTGATTTGTAAGTAAAGATGTAAACCCATGTTGTGGGTTGTTTTGGGGATTCTTTTTCCTTCATTCACTCACTCACTTGTGATTCATTGTTCATTGTTCACACATTTCATTATGTTCTCTCTCCATTCACTCTTTCACCCACTCTTTATTCTTCATTCCTTTTGATCTTGGCTGGAGAGAGAAAAACGAATTGTGGAGAGAAGCCATGGTTTGGTTGGAAGTAGTGACTTCCGGTGTATTATGGCCATGAATTAATGCCTGCATGTCTGAAATTCATTGGCATGTGTTATTTTTTTCCCACAGATACGAATCCTGAGAGTCCCAGCATGAAGATTCTTGACCAAATGCACTGGAGCCCTGGGAGGAGGTGGAAAACCTTAGGGACTGTGTGGCAGAGAAGGGCGTCCATTCTCTTGGGTTATGCAGGCTGGGTAGAGGAGAGTTGGTGTACTTTGGATTGTTGTGTGTGCTGAGAATATTGTGAGAGCTTGAGTGTTGACTGGTTTGGGAAACTGAGTGACAGTCTGGAATCGTCCTTGTGGACTCATAGCCCCAGCTAGAGGATGACATTGTTGTTGAGACTTGGAACAATAGTGTCTACGGTTGGGTGGAACTTCCTTGGTCTGCAACCAGTTGGTGATTCATTTCATTAAAGATAAGTGCTCTCTTTGTCACAGTTTCATTTACCTGTATATTTATTTCCGTTGTATATTTATTTATCTATGAAATTTGTCTCTATAATATGCATGATTGTTGGTTATTGATGTGCATGACATATGGTTCATTTCTTTTATGTTGTAGCACAAATCTTGATCTATGCATGTGAATATTTCATGCATATTTATTAATTAAAAATTTATCAGAATTCAAAATTAGTTCAGAAGTGGGCTTGAAGTAGCGTGCTCAGCCTGTGGGTGGCTGTGATCGTTACACAACTCCAAAAAATTTGAAGGGGAGAACCTATCGAGGAAAGGTAGAATGAGGAAAGTGACATGTAAGTGGATGGTGGGGATTTATAATACATTTGACTTTGTGTTTTTATGTAATATATTGTACTTATTTAATTTTTAATATTCATGTATAATCCATTATTATGAAGGTATACCATGGTAACTTATTATATGTGAATTGTTTTATTTTAATACAACTGGTCGAGAGTGGGATGCAATACATTTATACATTGCAAACAATCTTGATAGGAATGGATTGACCGATATATACAATTTAATAATGGTAGGTTATCATGGTATGGTGTGGCTACATTGGTCAAAGAAGATGAATGTAAAGGAGATACCAATCTTACACATAGGGAAATTGATTTAGCATATGATTTAAAGGATAAACAAGCAAGCATATTTACCCAGACTATTTTTATTTTTTTTAATATTACATTGATGTATATGGCATGCTTTTTTTTCTTAATTTGCACAAATTCCAAGTATAAATATGTTATCAATTGACAATGCATTTTTTATGTGTCTAACATATTTCAATTGAAACACCAAAAGGCTATGTGGTTCAAAGGCCACAAATTTTGCATCAAAAAGTTGGATGAAAAGATGAAAACTTATGATAGTGGGATAACTACAATATTTTAGGTTACTAATGTTTCCTCTAGAAGTGACAGACATCCAGAAGTCTCTGAAAATCGATATTATGGGGTTTTTAATGATATACTTGAATGTGACTTTAAATCCTTCAAATTATTTTTGTTCGATGTCAAATGGTACAGGCTATGAATGAATGAATGAATGTGATCCTGATAGAACTATTAATGAGCATGATAACGGATTTACCATGGTTAATACAAGGAATTTTGAGCTACGATCAAAGCCCTATGTTCTTCCAAGACAATGTAAATAGGTATTTTACTTAGAGGTTCCAGGTAGAGGGGTTTAGTCATATGTTGTTAGATATGATCCAAGAGGAAGGTCGGTAAAGTATAATGTAGCAGAAGAAGATGATATTGAAGAAGAAGATGATGTAGAGGAGCATTTATTTCATGTGTCAGACGAAGATTCTGTAGAAGTTCAAGGAGATGTTCTAGACAATGTTCTGGATGAAGATGATATCGATGATGTTTTAGATGAAGAACTTGAAGAAGTCGAACCAAATGTAGGAGACAATGTTCCTTATGATTATATAGACGATGATATGATTGGAAATGATGACATTGATGATGATGTTGATATGGCCAGTCCTTTCAACATCAATTATGAACCGGATGATACATATGTTGAGTTGGATGAAGAAGAAGATTAAACATATCGAAATGTTGAAATGCACAAGGTATGTATTTATATGTTTTCAGTTGATTTGTTCTCTTTCATTTACCTTATTTTTTTGTTTTATTAGTTTCTATGCTTGATTCTTACTATGTTGCTTTCAAATATTTTATAGTAGATAAATTGGGTATTGGGGAATTGAGAGTGATGTGCCGGGGGGGGTGGGGGGGCGTATGAGATTTCATATTCATGGGGTTGACCTTTTTCAGTAGAGAATATATTATTATTTAAACTAAGAGAAGCTCATTCAGGTTTATACCATCATCTCTAATTTTAACTTTGGTTCATCTAACGATTTTCAAGGTTGTCCATTAATTATCAAGGTTATAGTAGATGCATTTGTTGATGGTATGGGAGGGTTTTGAGACTCAAATATGAGTCACTCAAATAATTCGACAATCAAATGAAAAAATTAGAACCTAACTATGAAGGAGATGAAATTATCCATCATCGTATTTGTCATCATCATTATCATTGTATTATGACGAGACCATTTCAATGAACATGTTTGTCATTCCTATAACATCTTCATCAAAATTTTTGAGGAAAAAACGACCAGTGAAAGGGGCTAGCATTGATTTTTTTCAAACTATGTGTAACACACCCACCAAGGGGATAGAAAATTTTTGGCCTTTTTCTTCTTTTCTCCGAGGAACGGAATTCCCCGAATCCATACGGGGCCTGATACAGACCCTGCCATCCCTTATCCGTACTCATATGATTGGCGGTTATGACCACATGCCTTATCGAAGAGGTGCTTGTCGGATTTCGTGATTCAGGAAATCGCATTGCATGCATTTCTCTTTCTCTCTTGTCTTTCGAAGGGTTGAAAACTGAAACCGATCTAACCGCTTAACGAGATTAACAGCACCCCAGGTTAATTCCGAGTACTCTACCCTTTGGGACTTCGCATACCAGAATTTCGGGAGGTGCAATGACAGGAGGACTTATCGTCAGGTATCCTGGGTGTCGAAACACCATATCTCATCCGCACTATTATTATTTCAGGATTTCGCACTTCGGGTTTTCGGGACTGGAGGGTACAAGAGGGCTTTCCAATAGGTATCTCGGGTACCGAATTACCGAAACCCCCAATATTATCCATGCTAAGCCATTTTGGCACTTCCATTTTTGGGATTCCGCGAGTTGGGTTTCGTATATCAGAACTTTGCGATACAAGAGGCCGAAGCTTCACTCTCTTCGACTACCTGAATGATGAAAAGCCGACACACCCACTCATCATACACTTGACCAAATTTGGGGTTTCACAGTTCAGGATTTCGCAACTAGTGGGTACAAGGGAACTTATCCTTGAATATACCGGTTCCCGAAATACCGAACATCAATACTTACCCATGCTGGTCCAATTTGGGGTTTTTCGAATCAAAATTTTGCGACGTGTGCAGACAAGAGGTCTCACACCTAGATCTTCCATGAGCCGAAACTCTGAAATACAAACTCTTAAACCTATGCATCTATTTCGGGATTTCATATGTCAGAATTTCACGGGTCAGGGATTCAGGACTTGCGAGTACAAGGAACTCGCCTCTAGATATCCCAGGTATCGAAACTACGAGATCTTATAACTTCTCCATACTATTATCATTTCGGGATTTCGTAAGTCGGGGTTTTGGGACTTGCAAGTACAAGGAAATACTCCCTTGGGTATTTCGGGTTTCGAAACACCGAAATGTCTTAACTCATCCACACGCCGTCATTTTGGGTTTTCGTGAATCGGGATTTCGGGTCTTGCGAGTACAGGAGAACTCACACTTAGGTACCTTGAGTGTCAAAACTACAAAAACTCATAACTTACCCACACGCTAGCATTTCAGGATTTCATATGTCGGGATTTCATGAGTCGTGAAGACAAGGGTTCTTACCCTATGATCTCCCAGGTGCCGAAAATTCGAACCAGCCGCCATGTGTACTCCACACCTGGACGGTCCAGGTACTCCCATGGGTCTTGGAATCGACGGTCCCGATTTCTTCGCTACTTACGAGGGTTAAAAAGGGGTTGAGGCATTAACGCCTACGTTCCTTCATCCAATTTAACGTCATAACAGACCTTAGATCCTCTGAAAGGATCTCATTCATGCATTTAGCAAGAGGAAGGGTATCCTGGGTAACGAACCACCGAAAGGTCCTTTATTCATCCACACATTGTCATTTCGGGATTTCATGGGTCGGGGTTTTGGGACTCGCGAGTACAAGAGGACTCGCACCTAGATACCCCGGGTGCCGAAAATCTGAAATATAGAAGTCTAAGAATACCATTCTCTCCCATGAAGGATTTTAAAAACTATGCCATTAATTCCTTCTTCAGGCCCTTGGGTAAATTTCACTAGGTTTGAAGACCTGACTGGAAGGTCCTCTTAAAATCTCTGAGCTATTAGCTTCTGTGACTGGTAGTGAGCAAGCTCAAGGTTTTTTCTTTTACTGCGATGGTAGTCCTTTCTAGGCACTTACCCTGGCTCTATAGAGTGAGGGAACTTTCCCGAAAGGATGTCCTTGTGGGGGAAAGGAATCTATCTAGAGTGTTACATGAGGTAAATAAGGGAACAATTTCCTGAGAGCAGACCTGAAAAACTACACTTATTCATTATATATATATATATATATATATATATATATATATATATATATATATATATATATAAGTTGTATGCGGTCTTTCCACTATAAGCATGCAACCACAATTTCTAATCAAACACTGTACAGACAGTTTTATACTGAAATCATTCATAATTTCACAAACCATGAGCATACATGTCAGAATATTGAAATTCAAGATACAAGATAAAACACTTATCAGAAAAACACTGGGTTTGATGCAACTGCTGAGAGGGGTGTTTGTTTCCACCCAACCATAGGCTCGATGACTCCAAATGGATTTACCACTAGCCACCCCCGAGCTATACCACGATGCTTGAGACTCTCTGTCTCTGTTCTTCAGCGATCGAGAACGAAGGTTGCTCTCCTTCTTCTCTGCTATCACTCACTCTGTATTTTGTTCCAGAGTTCTTCCGATCTTTTTCCTGTGATCTCCCCTCGTGTCCCCGTCCCTTCCACACCTTTTACCAGCCTTTTCTTTTCCAACGAGGTTGCGTGTGGCACAAATTTCCCCGTGGTGGTCAGGTCTGAGGCCTCCACAGATGGGCGATTCACCCCCCATCCTCATTAACTCATGAGGAGCCTCTTCACTTACCAACTTGGCGAGTAATTCATTTTGGGGCCAGCAAGCCGCTCCTGGTTCTCTGGGCTAGTGAAGACCAAATACAGTATTGGTTTCGGTGGAAGCTAGCGCCACCACTCCAGGTGCCTTCCACCACCTTTCTTTAGCCATCGCGGTCTCTTTTTCAGCACATCCCCCTCCCAGCAGTCCTGCAACATATCTTTATGTATATGTATATATATCTATCTATCTATATATCTATCTATCTATCTATCTATCTATCTATCTATATATATATATATATATATACAATGTTAATTTACATTCATCGTCCTTGTATACTAAGGTCCATTCAAAATCACACATTCACATCTTTGAGTTTTCCACAGTTCTTGGCCAGCATAATTATTTTTACAGACTAGGGGAAACAGGGTGTTACAATTCCCTCCCCCTTAAAGGAACATCGTCCTCGATGTTCTATATATCATCATGAAATGTATGTACAGAGGTAAACAAAATTAGATATGCCTGTTTCATGGCATCCTCCATTTCCCATGTAGCCTCATCTGGGCCAAAATGTCTCCACTGCACCTTGACCTGTGCAATGGTTCATTTCCGGAGAAAGAATTCCTTTCTGTCCAGTATGCATTGAGGTTATGGTAGAAATTATCCCTTCGGTTCCACCTAGATCACAGACCAGTCAATTATATGATTAGAATCATGTACATATTTCTTCAATAATGAAACATGGAAAACATTATGTGCTTTTACTGTGGGAGGAAGTGCTAGCCTGTAGGCTACAGGTCCCACTCTATCTAGAACCTCAAAGGGTCCACAGTATCGAGGTGCCAACTTGTCACAATCTCCCATTTTCAGGGAACTCTTCTTGGGCCTAAATCTGAGATATACATGGCCTCCTGTCTTTAACTCTCTTGGGGTTCTCTTTTGGTCGACGTAAATTTTTTGTCGATTCTGAGCGACCTTCAGGTTTTGTTTTATCTGAGTCACTTGTTGTTCCATTTATTTCAACATGTCAGGTCCAAAAGAAATTTTGTTTATTGGATTACTCCAACTGACAGGAGTGTTGCACAACCTACCATAGAGGACTTCAAAGGGACTCATCTTTAAGGATTCTTGGCAGCCATTGTTGTAGGCAAACTCCACCAGTGGCAGGTAGTCTTCCCACTTCTTTGGTTGATGCCTTACATGCATTCTTAGCATGTCTTCTAGTATTTGGTTCACTCTTTCTGTCTGTCTATCAGTTTGAGGGTGATAGGTAGTGCTAAACAACAACTTGGTCTCCAAACCAACCATCAGTGATTTCTAAAAGTTGGAAGTAAATTTTGTGTCTCTATCAGACACGATCTCTTTCAGCATACCATGCAGTTTAAATATCTCCTTCATGAATACATTGGCGATGTCTATTGCCTTACAAGTTGACTTGGTGGGGATAAAATGAGTGGGCTTGCTCAATTTATCCACCACTACCATGATGGCGTCATTCTGTTTGGTCGAGGTTGGTAATCCAGTGATGAAATCCATGGAGATGATTTCCCATTTCCATTCCAGGATTGGTAGAGGTTGTAATAATCCTGCTGGGTGTCGGTGTTTTGCTTTTACCTATTGGCATTCTAGGCATTTGGCTAGGTACTCGGCTATGTCTTTCTTCAACCCAGGCCAATAGAATTGTTTCCTAGTGGCCATGATCATTTTCTGATATCCTGGATGACCAGTATAGGGTCTTTTATGTAGTTCATCCATAATGAACCTCTTCAAGTCATCACAATCTAGAATATACAGTCTGCTTTGGTAAGTGAGTAGACCTTCTTCTGTCATCTGGTAGCCTTCATACTTTATCCCCGTGGACTCTTTCCATAGGTACGAGGTCACGGTTTGGAAGGATGTGTCTGTCTCTTGTGCATTTCTGACTCTTTCCTTGACATCCGTCTCGCAGGTGATCACCGCAGCCAGGTGAAATTTTTTCATACTTCTGCTAAGGGCATCAACCACCCTATTTTCCTTTCCCTTAATATGTTTGATTTCAAAATCAAACTCGCTAAGGAAGGCCATACACCTAGCTTGTCTGGAATTGAGATTTGGTTGGTCAAACAGATATAGCAATCCATAGTGGTCTGTCATAAGTACAAATTTTCTTCCCAGGAGGTAGTGCCTCCACATTTTCAAGGCGTGCACTATGGCAGCCAACTCTAGATCATGGGTCACATAGTTGACTTCATGCTCATTCAATTTTTGGGATTCATAGTAGACCACACTTTCTCCTTGCATAAGGACTCCTCTGAGCCCTTCCTTACAGGAATCTGTGCACACAAGGAAGTCATCTTCGGGATCAATGATCTTCAACATGGGTGCGTGGGTCAGTAGATGTTTCAGGGTTTGAAATCTTTCTTCACATTTTTGTGTCCATGTGAATTTTGTCTCCTTCTTCTGGAGGGCAGTGATTGGACAACCAATCTTGGAGAATCCTTTTATAAATATCCTATAGTATCCTACTAATCCCATAAAGGATCTGATATCCAAAACATCCCTTGGGGTAGGCCATTCCGTGATAGACCTGATCTTATCAGGTTCTACTGCTACCCCTTCTTCGGATAGGACATGACCCAAGTAATGTATTTGCTTCTGGAAGAATTCACATTTGCTTAATTTAGCATAGAGATGATGTTCTCTTAGCACTTGCAGCACAAGTCTAAGATTCTCTTCATGCTCTTCTCCATTCTTGGAGTAAATTAATATGTCGTCGATAAAAACCAGCACAAATTTGTCTAGGAATTTGCTGAGTACATTGTTCATCAAGCACATGAAAGTGGCAGGGGCATTGGTTAACCAAAATGGAACTACCACAAACTCATAGTGACCATACCTCGTCCGAAAGGTCGTTTTATGGATGTGTTCACCCTTGATTCAGACTTGATGGTATCCTGACCTCAAGTCAATCTTTGAGAAAATAGAAGCACCCCCCAATTGATCGAACAAGTCATCGATCATGGGCAAGGGGTACTTGTTCTTTATGGTTACCTTATTGAGTTGTCTATAATCTATACACAGTCTAAGGGTACCGTCCTTCTTTTTCACAAATAGGATTGGTGCTCCCCATGGAGACACACTGGGTCAGATATAGCCCTTATCCATCATTTCCCTCAATTGCAATTTGAGTTCAACTAGTTTAGGGGTGCTCATCCGGTAGGGTGTCCTAGACACCGACACCACTCCCGACTCAATTTCTATCGAGAAGTCAATGTCCCTTCTCAGAGGTAGACCTGGTACCTCTTCAAGAAATACATCTCTGTATTCTCTCAGGGTAGGGTGGTCTTTGAGGTTTGGTCTGCCGCCTTCAATTGTTTTCAACACCTGTATTTCATATAGGGGACATCCTTTTCGGCAATACCTTCTCATTTGTAGAGCTGATATTTGTCTCACTGAGACAGGTTTTCAGATCCCTTGAAGGGTTATCCTTTTTCCGTCTTTACTTACACATTCTAAGGTTTTATGGTAACAATCCAATCTGGCTTTATGGGTGGCTAGCCATTCAATACCAATCAACAGATCATATGATCCCAGGGGTAATATGTTAAGGGTTTCTTGGGTGGGGAATTCACCCAACATTAAATGGCAGGCTGGTATGACCTCTGCTACCCTTCTTTTGGTGTCAGTGGCTAACTGTACCAACCATGGCTTGGTAGGTTTATGTGGTTGTAGTTTACACTTATCAACAATATTAGGGGCTATATAAATCAAGTTTGAACCAGGGTCAATCAGAATAGACACTAGATGGTTGGAAATCATACATTTTATTTCCACCACTGAAGCTTGGTGGTTGACTTGGTTATTATCCAAGGCTGCATAAATTTGCGGCACACTCTCGGCCACATCATTGACGGTGGTAGCTTCCTGGATGCTGTAAATTCTTCAGTTGTTCTATTGTCAGTGCAGGCAGTCCCTCAATAGATTTTCTTCTCCATACCCCAACATTTCAAAGGTTCTCTCTTTGGGTTATCAGTCCTTACTGGGGCATATCCAAAAAGTTTATTTCCACTCAAGGAGGGAAAGTTATGCTGGTGTACACTTCGGGCTGGGAAGCTCATCCTTGAGTTCTTTTTATAGTCCTTAAATCTTGGGGATTTAAACCCTCTTTTATGGAATCCTGAACTATTCTTTTTCTTCCAACCTTCGCGAGGTCTGTCCGATGCCCAAGCTATTCATCACAATATCTTTCATTTCGGATAGTATCTTCTAGGGTCTTCGGTTCATCAAATTCAATCTTGTTTTGATAGTCCTTAGGTGGTCCAATGATGAATCATTGCACCTTTGCCTTTTCTTCTTTTATATAAGGAACATACCTCAGCAACTCGAGGAATCTGCTGACATATTCCTCTATAGTGAGTTTCCCTAGTTTGATTTCATAGAATTCTTTAGTCTTTTCGTCGAAATATTTTTCCGACAGATACTTCTTCCAGAAGTATTTCTCAAACCGTTCCCAAGACAGGTCCTCTTCACGAACTCCTTTCACATTCTTAAGGTCTTCCCACCAAATGGAAGCCTTTCCATTCAAGTTAAAGGTGGCCACTCGGGCCTTCAAATTTTTTGAGAAGTCGTGGACTCTAAAATACTTCTTTAGTCCAAGAAACCAGGCCTCCACTTCCTCTCCCTTCTTTATTTCACTGTCAAAGGAGGGCGGTTTGGCCTTCCTGAATTCTTCGAATTTATGATCCTTGGAAAGCTTTTGCTTCTTTCGTTTTCTTCGGGAATGAGAACTAGTTCTGCTGCTTGAAGAGCCCTCCGAACCGCCAGCTTCCATCCCAGAGGAATCATCCACCACTGGTCCTTTACCTCTGGGATGGACCTTTTTTGATGTGCTCCTCTCAGTGTGGCCACTGATATGACCATGTTTATGTACCTCAGGATCATGTTGCATTTGTCTTTGTAGGTCGGATAAGCTCTGCAGTAAAACTACATTAATTTTTCTTTGCTTCTCTTGTTCTTTCATCATCCTCTCATTGTCAGCCTTACAGCTTTGTAATTCGACCATGAGACTCCTCGCAGTCTCGGCTAGATCTAGAGGGGTCCCTACTGCCCTCCTTTCATCAGACTCTTCGTCTCTATTGTGGGAGCCCTCCCCCACTTCATGGTGAGTCACCATTTTCTACGTTTGCAATTTTTCACGGTTGATCTTCTGCTTGTGTGCAAGGGAAAAACGCTGGTTGTTAGTCAATATTTATATTTATTTATAACTAGTGCATAATTCATATTTTTTTTTTTACACATGTACACACACACAATAGGAGTTTTCATTCTTAACTTCAAATTTTGATTAAGAAGGTTAGGATAGGGGGTTACTCCTTTTAGGAGTGTTTCGAATGGAGCTTCTGTGCAACTTGTTCATGAGCCCAAGCAGGTCAAGTGTTGTAACCATGCTCTGATACCAATTTGTAACACACCCACCAAGGGGCTAGAAATTTTTTTGTCCTTTTTCTTCTTTTCTCTGAGGAATGGAATTCCCTGAATCCCTATGGGGCCTGATACAAACCCTACTATCCCTTATCCATACTCATATGATCGGCGGCTATGACCATAGGCCTTATCGGAGAGATGCTCGTCGGCTTTCACGATTCGGGAAATTGCGATGCATGCATTTCCCTTTCTCTCTTGTCTTTCGAAGGGTTGAAACCCGGAACCGATCTAACCACTTAACGAGATTAACAACACCCTAGGTTAAGCCCAAGTACTCTACCCTTAGGGATTTCACATACCAGAATTTTGGGAGGTGCAATGACAGGAGGACTTACCGTCAAGTATCCCAGGTGTCGAAACATTGAAACACCATATCTCATTCGCACTATTATTATTTCTGGGTTTCGCACTTCAAGTTTTTGGGACTGGCGAGTACAAGAGGGCTTGCCAATAGGTATCTCGAGTACCGAATTACTGAAACCCCCAATATTATTTGTTCTAAGCCATTTCAGCACTTCTCTTTTCAGGATTCCGTGAGTCAGGTTTCATATATCAGAACTTCGTGATACAAGAGGTCGAAGCTTCACGCTCCTCGACTACCCGAATGCCAAAAATATGATACACCCACTCATCATACACTTGACCAAATTTGGGGTTTCGCAGTTCAGGATTTTGCAACTAGTGGGTACAAGGGAACTTATCCGTGAATATCCCGGTTCCTAAAATACCGAACATCAATACTTACCCATGTTGGTCCAATTCAGGGTTTTACAAATCGAAGTTTCGCAATGTGCACAGATAGGAGGTCTCACACCTAGATCTTTCAGGAGCTGAAACTCCAAAATACAAACTCTTAAACCTGCGCATCTATTTCAAGATTTCATATGTCGAAATTTCACAGGTCGGGGATTCAAGACTTGCGAGTACAAGGAAATTGCCTCTAGATATTCTGGGTACCGAAACTCTGAGATATTATAACTTCTCCATACTATTATCATTTCAGGATTTCGCAAGTCGGGGTTTCGGGACTTGCGAGTACAAGGAAATACTCCCTCAGGTATTTCAGGTTCCGAAACACCAAAAAGTCCTAACTCATCCACATGCAATCATTTCGAGTTTTTGTGAATCGGGGTTTTGGGTCTTGCGAGTACAGGAGAACTCGCACTTAGGTACCCCGAGTGCCGAAACTCTGAAAACTAATAACTTACCCACGCGCTAGCATTTCAGGATTTCATATGTCAGGATTTCACGAGTCATGAGGACAAGGGTTCTTACCCTCTGATCTCCTGGGTGCCGAAAAGATGAAACACTTACCAATTTCCATGTGTACTCTACAGCTGGATGGCCCAGGTACTCCCATGGGTCTTGGAATCGACGGTCTTGATTTCTTCGCTACTTACGAAGGTTAAAAAGGGGTTGAGGCATTAACGCCTACATTCCTTCATATAATTTAACGGTCATAACAGACCTTAGATCCTCCGAAAGAATATCATTCATGCATTTAGCAAGAGGAAGGGCATCCTGGGTACTGAACCACCGAAAGGTCCATAATTCATCCACACACTGTCATTTCAGGATTTCGCGGGTCGAGGTTTCGGGACTCGCAAGTACAAGAGGACTCGCACCTAGATACCCCGGGTGCCGAAACTCTGTAATATCGAAGTCTAAGAATATCATTCTCTCCCATTCAGGATTTTAAAAACTACGCCATTAATTCCTTCTTCAGGCCCTTGGGTAAACTTCACCAGGTTTGAAGACCCGACTGGAAGGTCCTCTTAAAATCTCTGAGCTATTAGCTTCTGTGACTGGTAGTCAGCAAGCTCGATTTTTTTTTTACTACGACGACAGTCCTTTCTAGGAACTTACCCCGACTCTATAGAGTGAGGGAACTTTCCCAAAAGGATGTCCTTGTGGGGGAAAGGAATCTATTC
>ML787732.1:1017653-1033191 GCA_009831015.1 Picea engelmannii
AGAGAGAGAGAGAGAGAGAGAGAGAGAGAACACTTTTGTTATTTTGAAGAGGTGCCAATTTTTAAATTTTGTTATGGTTTGCTAGTAATTTTTCAACTTGAAGTATCTATGTTTGAGAGCAACACTTTACATCAATCCTTCCTCTATTATCTTTACATAGAAATAAAAATTAATATATTCCATTGTCCTCTTTTTTCTCACCCTCCACCTTCACATCCTCCTTTCAATGGTATGTTGTCACCATCTTCTACTATGCCTAACCCTAAATATAACCCTAACCGCAATCTTGGTACACCTTCATGACCCCCTTCCTAGGTTTTTACAAGCCACATTACATCACCTAATCCCTCTTCTAAAACCTACTATAACAAACCCTTTCTCACTTCTCATGACCAAAGGTACTTGTTCCAATCTCATTTGCTCTCAGAATTGTCAAGTAAAATATCAATTATCCATAATCATCCTCAACTATGGTAGAAAAAAAAAGTCATATCCCAAGACTTGGTAACATGTCTTCACCTACCTACGACAACTCACCCTTTTCCTTATCATCTAGGCTAGGTACAATAGTCCTCACCTTCTATTTAATAAATTTTGTATCATAAACATTTCCATCGGACCTTTCCAATACGTCATCAAATGTGATGTCTCCCCCCTCAACTATATTGACTTACTTATGGGTATCTCCTATCAACAACACCCTAATACATTATATGATTTCAGCCACAACATTTATACACTCTTTAAAGAAGGAAAATCTTATAAAATTACCTCTACCACAAAAATGTGTCCTCGTAGTCCTACATTCCAACCAATTAGTCTACATAAATTTCTTTCTCTTTTTGTTATACCTTGCACCACAACGTTTCCCAAAGTCATCTCCTCCATGTTCCTCAACCTCCAAAATACTAACCCTCCTCCGAGATATCTTTCCCCAATCATACCCAAAAAATTTCATGGCATTTCACAATCCCCTCATCCTCCATTGACAATCACACAACCATCCTTTACCTTTCTCACAATACAACCAACAAACTTTCATCATCCATTCTTAACCATACACCCATGTTGTTGTTTCCATATCTTCACTTACCTATTTATATATCTCTCATTCCTATAATTCTCTTAGTTTCTACGGAATCAATAAGTACCAGATTACTACCAAAGCAATAATCTTAGCAACCTTAGGGTTCCATTCCAAAACAACCATGGATGCAACTTATGAAACAATCTCAAGCTTATTTTTGTCAAAAGAAAAGATGAAGCAAAATAGAATTATTGCACACATGCACATATTCAATATCAATCATAGACAAATTCTACCTACTATTTAGATATACAAGGTATTCCAACACATTTTGCCACTATTCCAAATGCAAAATCACTTTATCTCTATGCCTGATCCATTATAGGAGGTCACCTAACATGTTCTCACTCATCTAGTCAATCAACACAAATAATATCGCAGTGATAGGGCACCTTCATGACCTAGTATTTATACCCACACCTTAAAGTTCAACACTCTTGGATGTCCACTTTTACTCCCCCATTATGGTTGGAAACAATTTTTCAAAGTAATACTCATACACAAGTAGTTTTTAGAACACAACCACAATCCATTTTATATCAGCTTTGGATCGGGATGGTTATTTCCAACCTGAAGTAGTTGTATAGTTCATGCATCTCTTGATGTCTCTTACTATTGATAGAGATTTTCCCTTCATTACACCTAATAACTATACAATTGGCACACTCATTTTCCTCCCCTCGAGTGATGGCATCTCCACCTCAATAGGAGTAGCACCACATATGGAACCCTCTTCAGGGTGTCTGCCTTTTTTCTCTCATTACACAATGTCCATATAATTGTTCCACCACCCTTGGAGACACAACATCATTGTAAGATTCTCTTTAGCCTTTAAAAACAATACACTTTGTAGGAATATGCACCAATAAACCTTCACTTGATTCTACACACTCATCATATACAAATTTCACCATATCTCCTTCAATATCAACAATTCTGAGTTATCCACCTCATCTCTTCGTTGGGGTATGACACATGGTTTTCTACAACAATTGATATCTCTCCTTACTGATATAACATACAGATTGCGACAAAATAGTGTGTCAGTGAAATCATGCTCTTTCCAACATCCACCCATATATAAAATAATTAGTAAAAAATACTACAACTAGCCACCACTCAACATCAAGGGAGATTAATACTAGGTGTGACCAGATTAAAGATGAATTATTATATTAACACAACATTATTACAGTGCCGCCCTTTCTTTGTACTCATACCACCAATTCAATATGAATCATAATAGAGTTTCTTACACTAGATCAAGTAGCACAAGGAACACTCATTTGGAGCCTATAAATCTTCAGTATTGTTTAGTTGGTCATGATACCAACCATGCCAATACAATACCTACTCTACACATATTTGGTTCACGTGCTCTAATTGTTTTCATCCTAGAGTCTCTACCGATTTTCATATGTTTACACACCACTTTGGCCTATTCTCTCTACATATCCAGTCTCATTGTTTCAACAAAGCATGTAAACATTGTTCTAGTAATGACAACTACAAACTATTACCAAGGAGTAGCCCAAAACAACCACTCAATATCCCAAATTAGCACAATATTCTAGGCATACACACCTCTTTTTCTTGTAGTGCAAATGAATGTATGCCTATAATTGATTGTGAATATTGTGGGTGCTCAACATTTGGTATTTAATGGGAAATGAACATTTCATGCCTAGGTAGTATAAATTACTTGTCCATCCTATTAAACTTTCAGATTCTTTGTTGGTGTATATTTATTGATTCCCATAAATGGTTTGAAGGGTTTCATGCATACCCAACATTGTTATGTGCATCAATGCTCTGAATTAGTGGTGAATGTGCAAGGTTTTGGCTTATATTAGTGTAATAAACACGTTGTCCACAAATTTTCCAACATTCCTAAGGAGTTATATACATGAACTATATGATGTTGGCATATATGTAATTCATATATTTAGGCCATAATGCATGCTTGAATATTTGAAAAGTGCAGATTTGGTTTATGTTGACTACAACAAAGTATATTCAGGCATCAAATTTATGATATATGTGCATAATCCTAGAAGGTTGAAGTACTCTCATCCACCACTCATTTACTATATACATAGGCAGGTTCATAGAGTAAGCTACAACCTTTTATAAAAATGGTTAAGTGAAAAATCCCACAAATTTCTCGATCTTCATATATCCTTGCCAAAACTTTGCAAACACCAATTTAGCCATGGAAAAATTTGTTGGCAGCTCATTGCTCCTAATCATTTTATGTGTTTTTGGGCATGAATTCATGGTATGGGTTATTGCCTTTGATTCAACTATGAGTAGCTTGGTTTATGGACATGATAGGTTGTGTTTCACTTAAAAAATCATGGCAGAACTATGCTCTTGATAGCATTGATTGCATGCCATGATGAGGTTATTATATTTGCATGCATGTGATATTTTGTCAAAGATTTAGGTTACCCATAATTTGAAGCCTTGAATAAAAGTTTGTATGCCTTGGTGAATGGAGGAAATGTGTAATTTAGAGTTCAAACCTATGCATTTTTTTTTTATGGTTGGATAGTGCTCTTGAATGAGAAATAGACTTGCAGGAGGTAGTGATTTCCTACTGGTTATTGAGACCCTTACATAGATTTTTACTCTTTGATTTGCAAATGAATTTATGCCTAGAATTGATTGTGAATATTGTGGGTGCTCAACATTTGGTATTTAATGGGAAATGAACATTTCATGCCTAGGTAGTATAAATTACTTGTCCATCCTATTACACTATTAGATTCTTTGTTGGTGTATATTTATTGATTCCCATAAATGGTTTGAAGGGTTTCATGCATACCCAACATTGTTATCTTGGAATCAATTTTTTGTTTCACTAGTTGTGCTTGGACGCTATATGTTATGTATGCATGTACCTTCTTGATTTCATTTACCTTTAATTCCTTTTTGCTACTTGTTATGCATGATTGGGTATGGGGAATTGAGAGTGATGTGAGGGGGGGGAGAACAAGCTTCCACCTTCACATAGTTGGTCATGTTTAGTAGAGAATAAATTATTCTTGTAACCAAGAGGAACTCATTCATGAGGTATACCCCTTTAGTATTTCTAGATAATCGTACATCTTTAATGTGTATTCAGTCATATAACATTTAATTCTCTTTGTCAAATTCAATCTCATTGATGTTTAGTTATTATTCAATCATTTAACCTATTATTGTATTTGACAAATGCATGTTTGAAGGGTGGTCAATCCACAATCCACAACGCATTTCTAACAATGTTTTTATTGCCCATGTTTTTTTATTCTTGCCTTGGTTGTTTTTTATGTGTCTGGGAGCCTATGAAAAGCAACCAAGGAAAGAGTAGAAAACATGGGCAGCGCATGGAAAAACCTGAACATGCGCTACTAGGAAATTGGCTCTATTTCAGCTTCTATGATGGAGGACTAGGTATATTATGTTTGCCACAACTGTCATTTATGGTCTTTTATATCCACTGAATCTTGTCAACATTCCTTTGATCATCACAAGTGATAGACATGCATTCATGTGGTGCATATGTATTCTATCAAATGCTAATATTCTTTTAAAATATTCAAGTGTATACAAACATGATTTTTTGTGTTTTTTTTTTAGTGTGTGTGCATAGAATGCATTATGATTAGTTAACTATTTTTGCAGTTATTGAGACTATATACAAATTCTATTGGCGTCAATATCATATCCATACATACAAAAAAACTCTGGTAAGAATTTTTATCTTTGCTTTATATCTCATTTTTCACATTTGCAAAAAATGATATAATTATCAATGCAAATTGGCAATCAAGGGCAATGTTAATTTGTTTAGAAGAATAATCTCTCTTAGATTTTACGTGTATATTTTCAATGTAATTGAGGTTTATTTATTTCGAAGTAGAATATGTATATGCTTTACTTACCAAGTAAAACTATGATTAAAAATTATATTATTTTTGTGATGCTCACATAAAACATTGTTAATATTGCATTAATCACATGTTATCTTGCCCCAACTAGTTTGTAAAAAGTAAATGGAATATTTCTTTTTCTAATTGTTATGTTTATATTTAATTAATTGCATGCAAAATTTTGTATGTTTGATTCAGGTAGCATTTGTTAATGGTATTGTAATGGGATCAAGTACAAGTCTAGCAGTAACATGCACATTCTGAGTAGTCACAAAGAACATTGTAAGTTATTTAAATCCTAAATGAAAACTTCCATCTTCTTATGTAGATAGATCATAGATGTCTTTCCAATTTATAATTCTAGTAGTCTGCCACCACAAAGTTAGATTCAAATGGTGCTATAATTTCAATGGCATCTCTAGTGGACACTAATCCATTCTTATGAGTTTGGTTTATAGGATTCTTCACCTAACAGGTGAAACAAATTTACATATTTTTATAACTACAACCTATATAAAAGTGAAGATTGGGGTATAAATTATACATCTTTGGAGAGAGTGATGTTATTTTTCTAGGTTGTAACAAGAATATTTGAGTGCAAGATCATGTTGTGAAATATTTTAGAGAATCTAAGTGATTTTTCCATTTCTTTCTCATTTCTAAAGGAGGGAGGCTTGTTGATTGAAGGACAATGACTTGGAGAATCCCAAGAGAAGAACACCCCGAGGAGAAGGAGAATTTAGAGAGCCATCTCTCCATAGGTATAATTTAATTTGTACCTCTCTTTCTTAATCAACAAAATCTTTACTCTTCCCCATGTGTTTGATGTTTTCTTTATGCTATTGGTGATTCTAGCATTTCATTTTCATAGTAACAATGATATTTTGCTAGATTTAGAGATTTTTACATGCAATGAAAGATAGGGTTTCAAGCTATTTTGTTACATAGGTTAGAGAGATAATCTTTTTTTCCACTCCAAGGAGAAGGTCTTCTTGTTTTTTGAATGCTTTTCAGGTCATTCTAGAATGGTTGATTCTCTCAACACCTACTCCTCCAATGTAAGTCATTGAATATAATACCTTTGGGAGATTTCTACAAGTGAATTTATTCCTCTCTCTCCTCTTCTTAAATTTTCTTGTAAAGGAAAGTAAGTAGACCACCATTGTATTATTACGCCGATAGGAATCCCTATATTGGAATCGAGGTTCTAGAATTTTATTTTATTTATAAAAAATATTACTTGGATGACCACGATTTAATCAGGGCCAAATATCTTCGTCGCCACCAGGAAAGGAGGGATGAAATTTAAATCTAAACCCAATGTGAAGCATTTTTCCTTTTTTCGTTTTGTTTTAATTACAACATATAACTAGGTGTATGCTTCCAATTTGAATGGTTCATGTGTTTTTTTTAATACCAGCGCGTAAAATATTATGACCAGATGTTTGCATCTAGTTTGAATGGTTTGTATTGGGAATTTTGTGTCCTAACAGGTGTCTTCTTCCTCTGTCTAAGTTTGGATGGTGCACACTACAGTGGAATTTCCACTCCCTCCACTGGTCATTTATTTCCACTCCTCACTTGGTTGTTTCATGCAATGCTTTACTGCATATATCCCTCCTTAACAATATCATTCATCTGCATTAAGCCAGACTGATCGGGATTCTAGATATTTAATGCATGTGCAAAAAATGGTGAGCAACCGATACCTATCGATGTTCACCAATCGTGAGTCAGGTGTTTGTGCTAGTTATAGTAAGGACCAACCACCTTGATGGGTTGGGAACTACTACTTAACAAACACACAAGGAAATTCCCACAAGACAATATTAAAGTATTACAAATTATGCACAAGTAGTAGAATGTGTCTCCCACCAGTTTCTAGTAGTGAGAGTATACCTTGAATACCCAAATACATGGACCAAAGAAATGAGACATCATAATTCTTCCTAATATGAACAACATTAAAAAACTCACAGTTGGGATAATAAGGATAACCACTAGATTATTTTCCACAAAATGGGGGAAATGTAATCTAAGTCATGAGATGGTAGGTTGGAGGTAATTAAAACATTCCCAGGATCTCATGTAATGCAATCAAAATGCTTACAAGTTAATTAAAATAGCGAACAATAAATGTGTTACTATAATGTCTCTAAGAATGATACTTTCAATAGAATATGAGAACCCCACACCCATAATTAACATAGTTTTAAAAAAATATACAAGGAATAGTGTGCATGCACATAAGAATAACATCGTAAATTAAAATGGAAACTATGAATGTTGATAACAATCCAAACCTAGAAATCCTTGATGGTTATAGGTTTGGCCCAACTCATAAGGCTGCCAACATGTAGAAGTAATTCCCATTGGTGCCAACCTTCATCACTAGAAGGAGCATACGTTAGTTAAAGTTTGAGCAAAAGAGAATGCATGTGATGACAACACCAAGTAGAACTAGGTAATAATAGCTCATATACTGGTTGAGGAGCATAGTAGAGATTCACCACAATTATGAGAGAGGCCATGTGTCCATTGTAGTTGTGGGCATATTAAAAGGAAAAGTAGGGAAGGGGGTCCATTGCATCTATTGGGATTAGTAAGAGAACATATGTTCATAGCCTTCAATTGCTACATTTATCGAATCATTGTGTAGCTTCACTAGTTTGATCCCCCACACGAGTTCCATTGTGGAAATGAATTGAGAATGCCAAAGAGGGTGTTAATATTAGGAGCTTCATAGAGGATCAATGAAGTGACTTGATAGAGGGAAGGAGTATTTTCAAGGAATGAGACCATGCCTAAAGGTGGGGATATATCTCTTAGTCATGCGAAGGTCACTACATGAAACATTGATTGTGCATGGAATCTCATTCAACCTAGTCAATATGGACAATGCAAATTGCACCAACCATCAACTAGCAAATTTGGATGGTCTTATGTTCCCCATCATCAAAAACATAAGTGAACTTCATAATATAAATGTCTAATACATGAATTACTTTCACCATCCAACTCTTAAATCAAATAGAAATGATAGATATATACAAGCATATAAGAATTCCATACACTATTAAATCCTTTTCTAGAATAATAAGCCACATCACAATATTACATGAATAATTTTAAAATACAAGAAAATGAAGAAATTTGGTATACAACAACACTTTCTTGAATGGAATAGGTGATCCAAACCAATTAAGCAGTAAGAGTGATGGGTTCTAATGTAATAATAATGGTTAATGTATATAGTAGTAATGGGTTTCCTAATAGTAATAGAGATACAACAATGTGTGTTGCATTCAATGTAGGAGATATTTAAAGGAAAAGCATGGGGTTATTGGTAGCATGAGAAAAAGTGGAACTAGAATGGTTCTTACAACAACAAATCCCTTGGGGCGAAAGGTAGTTGCAAGGTTCTGTTGATGGGGCCTAAATCCATTTAATTCAACTGTAGGAACCAAACTCGCCACCGAGGCCTAATTAGACTCTGCATCGTTTAATAGTGGAATGGTTCTCCAGATCTTGCGATCTGACCAATTAATCGATGGGATTTACGTTTTCTTATGAAGGCCTCTCCTTCAGTTCAGACGTTCTCTCTTTTTGTATTTTCTCTTAGGTGGGACTGATATAAGATGGAAAGCTGGTATAAACCAACTAGGCAACAAATGGGAATAAAATTTAACTACTAGAGAAGAGGATGGGCTTGGGATAACCCTTACACCCTAGCATGAAGACAATGATCGTATACCATAGGCCTAGTACTAATACATTAACCATGTAATTAGTCCAATTACTGACTGAGACACAAATTATCAGAAGAAAACATGCATGTGATAAATAATGGTAAGAAAAATAATTTACTCAACTCTAATCATCAATCACATGATAACACAAAGATTCATTTTCATCATTAAAGAAAGAACTGTAAATCATTGCACCAAATAACTTATCAATAGATTTAATAGCCCTTACTCGTGACTGCATCCATTCATGAGACAGAATGGGAAATAGTTCTTCTCCACATCCAATCATACACGCATTTGATGAAAACATAAACTTGTCTATGGTCTAGAAACACTTCTCAATTAAAGGCACCTCCAAAATAATTCTTAACAAGACCAAAAAATCAGAGTTTCTTGCAACACCCATCGACCCTTGACTAATCGATCGATGGTCCTTTTTATAACATAAAATTAACTAAAACAACGGGTAAAGTGCAGATAAGTAAAACAAAATTCACCACGTGGAGTTCTCTCCTGTTTGTTTGTCTAAGAGTCATCTCAAGATATCACTTAAGAGGGTGACTCTTCTCATACTCCACCCTCTTGATGAACATATCCTCCCAGGTGTTGGCGTATGGGAATCTATGTTGTTCCATAGGGGGTGCACAAATCTCTCTTATCTCTACCGCATGTGCCTGATACTTGACTAGACTGACACTTAACTATTGCAGCATAGCCCGATCTTTGATTGGGTGCTCCGTGAACTATCGCACATGATCTGGCGACATATATGTTACCTTAGCTATTTCCTCGGCTCATAATGATTCTTTCTCAGTGTGCAACTTGACTATGTCGCGCAAGTCAACAAAGTCATTGGGTGTGCCAAACTCGGGGAGTCCAATGTCTTTCATCACCCGATTGATCTTAGTCCAGTTTTTTTCGCACCTGGCCCATTTCTCTTGGATTTATCGATGAGGTTCCCGAGTCATTTTTTCCCAATACGCATCCGATTTATTTATGCGATCAAGACTAATTTCGTTCAACACTCGGATGTCGTGTTCTTCTATATCTCGGCCCTGCTGGACTGCACCAATGTAGTCGACTCTCTCTACCTCTTGTTGCACTTTCTCGTACCACCTCTCCATATATTTTCACATTGCAAGTGCCATGAGGGTGTCTTCCTGGAGCTCGACTATCCTTGCAGTGAATAGGTGCCGCTCATCTATGAACTTGTTGTAGGCCCCCTGAAACTTTCTCCATAGAAATATTGTGGCTTGTGTGGTGTCCTGATGGTATTTTTCCAAGTGGCGCAAATGTTTTGATTCCTTCAGAGAAACGACCAACTCCTCTTCATCTCTTTTAGCTCTATCCAGTGTGGCATCTGTGATTTCCATCCCTATTCCGATGAGTTCGGACGTCTTAGCCTATTCTGTATTTATCATATGTTCCTATGTAGTGATGAGGATGTGATCCTCCTCTTCTTGGTGGTTCTTTGGATGATTGCCTTCCTTTTCTAATCATAATCTACAACATGTATGTTGGCTACTTCATCGACGGGTGACAGAATCTGTTGATCCCCCTATGTAAGTGTGCTTCCCAGACTTCTGGTGGTGTATACTTGTTACAGATGGGTTCTTAAGTTTTCTCCCTGTTATTTGAAGGCCTGGTTTCTATCTTTCGTTCATCAGGGGTTTGAGTACCATATAAAATAGAATCATTGAGGATAGAATCGATACTTACTTGTTCATCGATCATCTAGACGTTAATTTCATGTTATGGGGATTCTTCCTTTGGCTCATCTGACCCTGACTCATCCTTCGTACTATTTGCTTGGGTCTCCGACACATCAGGAAGCTTAGTGTCTAGTATACTTTCGACTTTTTTTTCTTTCTGAGGAACCTCCTGAATTTGGCCATCGATCACAGGGGAAGATATCTTCTCTAGTCCCTTTTCTTCTTTGATATGAACAGGAGTCACAAGAGATACTTCTAGGCTTTCGTCATCGTCATATATATTTATTAGATCAATTAAGGGGTTTGATGCACCGGTCCTTTGCGATGTCTTGACAGTCTCTGGCTGAGCCGAAATGTTCGTTGGTGATCCAGTCGGTCGCATTGTGAATTCAGGGTCATCTAACCCAGTAATTTCATCAAGGTCTATGAATTTAGGGTCGCTTGGTCCTGTCTGTCTTTCATCTGGGTTGTCGACAGGGAGCCTTGGCATATTTATGATGTCCGGGTCATTTTACAGCTGATCAATTATCCGATGCGAATGTTCAAACATAACTAACCCCCTCTCCCACACATCCTGAGCCTCAGGGGAACTTCTAACTTGCATCGGGGTTACCCAGGGAATCTCTGCCGCTTCAGCCGCTACCTTGGGGGCTTCTGCTACTTCGGCCACTATCATTTATTCTCTTGCCCTGAGAGCTCCTTTAGCCGATTGTTCTATGATTGTTGCATGTTCATCCAAGCTCATGGCTCTGAACTTGGTCATTCTAGGGTCGGTCATCCTTACCACCACTTCATCCCAGTCTTGGGAATTTTCAGTGAAGACCTCATCTTCGAATTTGTCATGGGCGTATGGCCAGTAGGACGACACTTGTGATGCGTTCTTCAAGACTAAACCCCTTGGGTCATGTTTGTGGAAATGACTGGTCTAGAATCAAAACTCAAATTGGCTCAATCCTTCCTACTTGGCTTGAGTGGTGTCTTTTACTAGGTAGAAACCTATATGGAATCCATAGGGTATAAATGTTCGCTTCTTACCTTTCACCAAGGTAGCGTTGTAATCTTATAGGATGGTCTGGTAGCAGATTTCCCCCACAAAAAGACGGTTAGGAACATGTGTTGGTAGGAGATGAGGTGCTCCAGTGGCCCCGAATACCCTGATGTAGGTATCACATTCGTCCAAATACCAATGGCCTACTTTTTCTATCACCATTTTCATCGCAGTCGATATCCTTGAACACTCTTTATTGAAAAGGATAAAATGGATGTGAGCGATAAATTCATCACAGATGAGGGAGTGGGATTTTTTGTACCTGTTCTCCCATAAGAAGCTGAAACATACATGGACCGGGAGTTCTAAGACGTGCCAACTCAAGTTCATCTTAGAAAAGACATTTCTAGCGCATATGACATCCAATAAATAAGAATCCATGTAGAAGGATGGATTCTCTCCTACCTTTGGTGTCTAAGCTTGTTGAATGCAAATGCTCATCTTCTTTGGAATGATGGAACCCCAGTTAAAACCTCTCCCAGAAATGGATATAGTGTAATATAGAGGCATCCAAGCCTCTCAAAACCTAGAACAATCTTTCTCCCCATATAACCAGTAGATGAGGGCCATTAGATAGATATACGACTTCCTTAAGTTGGTCGTCTGGTACTAGTCGAAGGTCCAATTGGTGTAATTTGTATCTTCTCTCCACCATGAAGCCATCACCCGGCTGACGTTGTGGTGCTCACAAAATTTGACGACAAAATCGGTGTTCAGCCGCTCTTCCAGGTCTATAAGCTTATAATAATTTTGCACCTCTACCAGAGGGAAAAACTTGACACACTCACCATTGACATCACTAATCAAAAACTTATGCATTTCCGTGTGGTCGATGTGCCACTTTAAGAGTTATATGCATTGGAACACTAGATTTTTTCTTGCCACCATGTGCAAGTATGATCTTCAAATGTTTGGAAAGACTTCATCATCGATCTTCCTCATATCGAGGTCGTTGTGTAGGATATATTCCATGAATTCTTCCCTGATGATCTTCTTAAAGAGTCCCCCCCAGTGTGGGAGTACATATTTTCCCTCTGTGTTTGCCTCTGTGTCTCCAAAGTCCGGAGGTTGAGTGAAAACCTTCTTGGTAGATGTCCTGATGACTGGTTCCAGCCTTGGAGCAAATTCTAATTGTTTTGTTGGCCCTGGGGACGAGCCTTCTCCTACCTATGGTTCTTTTAGCTTGGGTGACCTCGGTGACTGCCTGGTGATTTGTTTTCTTGGGGGCATCATTCCTGCAATCGAAACAATCCTTTAGGGTCGGCATACAGAGTGACATTAGATTAAAAAATGTATATATGAAGTGAAAACACAGAAAATACAGACTGCTACATACCTGTAACACTTGCTAAACTTTGTAGTTAGATACTCACTGGGGTCTCAAAAGATTTTTTATTTCTCGTATCGTTCCTATGGATTCTCTGAAACTCCTTTGCACGCAGAATGGTCTTGTTTACAATGTCCCAAGAGAATCTAAACAGGGAAGAACATACCAGTTGTATCAACTAATTAATTTGGGTGATGAGTGAAATTCAAACAAATCTACCACCGAATATATGCAATTTAATTCATTGTGGGTTGATAGCAGAGGTGCGGAGGGTGATGTGTTCTATCAGTAAATTCAATTGGTCCTTTTGATTCGCACAGGAATTAGCAACTAATGCGAGATTTGGAATTAATTAGTCCCTTTCATGCTCTGGATCTAAGCGTATATAGCGCTAAAGCATCCCATCGTGTCACTTTCCTAGTGGGAAGAATGTGGATCGACAATGTATTATGGATGTTTTCGTTGATATCCTTTTGCGAAAAAAAACCCGATGTCGATTGACTTCATCGTACGATGCTGACATGGTAAAACTATCTTGGGACATGTGGTGATGAAGCCTGGTGACTTGACTCATGAGTGTTAGTCAGAGTCAGGATTTTCCTCTAGGTGTGTGTTCATAAACTAAGCCTGGGATTGCCGATGCCAAAAAGGAATCGGGGATCAGGGATAAACCTATTGTGTATTTTCTTTGTATTAGCTTCTTCGAAAACTCCTGATGTCGAAACGTTTCGGGGATCGTTGATCAGGGATATCATTTATTTCCTTTTAATCGTTACTCCTTCACCTTTTAACGATGCCGAAGGGGATTAGTTGTCGATGATTTTCCGTGTGTGATGCTTGTCGTGAAAGAAAAACTTTAGTTTGTCGATGTTGTTGTGGGGTTTTCTACCCTACGGACTAGCAAGCTAGGGCTTTAAACTTGCATGCAGATCATGACCCTTCAAGAATAACTTTTAACCTCCTACCCAAACCTATAACCCTTTTTCTCAGGCAAAAACGGGAAGAATCAACTAATCCTGATCCTGATCCTGGGCTCCTCCTCTTCTTTTGTCCTCCAACTGCTTATGCTTGAATTTCTCCTAAAGCTTGAGGCAAGGCTAAAGGGTTGGGAAAAAACGGACTTGGAAATTTGGCAGAGTTTATTTGCTATGATTTTTCCTCCTCCGAATAGTACCCCTACCCCTCCTTTTATAGGTTAGAAGGAGCTAGGGTTTTAGGTGAACTCTCGGCCATGCATGGCTGGGAGTTCCAGTTAACTGACAAAAAGCTCTTCGTCCCGGCGGAAAATTTCCTGATTTTTTTCTTTGTTAGGTAAACGCGGGCTGTAGTGGGCCAGCTAGCATTCACACACGTGCTGCAGAAGGCTTGCCAGCATCCCAATGCGCCCAGTGCTAGGTTAGGGCGTGGGTTACTTGATTTAGGAGGTTTTTGAAGAGTCTGTTTAGCATGGCTTTGGCAAGGAAAGGCAATGAGTAGGCCTGCCACCAGGTAAGCAGGGATAGTGCAATTTATGGTTATAACAGATGCCCCCTAATGTGTGAGGTCAGAAGAGCATCTGATGGCCGAAATACATTACCAATTCTTTACCAATCTGTACTGATATGCTGAATGAGTGAGCCCAGGAATTAGGAATCAGGAAGTGCCATCTGCAAAAAATATCAAATGTCTCACCAAGGCGGGCATACCCATGCTCAGGATAAATAAAAACCATGGCTACCAATCAAATACACTATAGATCCATGTCAAATAACTATAAAGAGTAGCCGCGAACAATACACAACAGAACTACATCTCGAAATCAGAAAGATATACATAGAAAGTATCCATCTCTCAGAAGATGATTCAGCCTGATGGTTGTACTTCAGAGCTCGAGCAACAAATTCAAAGCCTTCTAAAACTCAGGTAGGAGTGTAATACAAGTGTACGACTGCACTACCCAGAGGTCTTCGACGGCGCATCGGTGACAGACTTTGATAATCTTGATGATCGGACTGAAGGCTTCAGTGATTTTGAACAAAGACTTGATTGGACGTTCAGGATGGCCGGGTATGTGGACAAGAGACATATTGCAGAGTGTCCGACTCAAGGTAAGTAATAAACTTCCCTTGGAAAATAGAACAACAAGTGATAAGACTCAGGCAGCATATCTATTAATCATAAGTCTACGAAGCAGGAGGCGACGCAAACTCTCCATATGTTTGGAAGAGTAACCAAACGGTGCAGGACACAACTCAATATAGTGAGCAAGGCTACCTAAGGTCATACTAAATCCCAAAGTCTGATGAATCAAACGGATAGATGTGCTTTATCCAAGGGCGACTCATAATGCTGCCAATAAAGAAAATACTTTTCCCATCCTCTTTTTGGGGTATATTTGATTTTTTTGTTCTTTTTGTTGATTTGGAAAAAAGAATAAAAGAATATTACGTTACAGTGGAGGAACGAGCATAGCAAACATACAAGCTCAAGGAACAAGGACAAGACTGATGTTCTAGGGAATGATACTCGGGAAAAATCCTCCAGTGGCCAAAGGTGTTAAGACGCAAAAGAAAACGGTTACTAGACTGATGGGTAAAGGATGCAAATGCGATTGGTAGAACACACAATGGTAACGTCCTTCGATGTAAGTTTAACGAGCCCAGAGAAGGGAAGCTCGGTGATTTTTCATGTTTAGAGAGTCTGAAAAAGAATAAAAGGA
>ML787732.1:1039204-1055398 GCA_009831015.1 Picea engelmannii
GACAATAAACCAATCAAGACCCAGACAGGATCCAGAAAGCCCCCTGAGAAGATAAACTTCTGACAGGGAAGAGGGGACTGCCTCTTAAGCTTCCTGGGCTCTACACGCTACTGAAACCACTACAGCAGGCGTTCACACGCGGGTTGTAGATGGTTAGGGCGCGGGCACACGCGTGCAGGTCTTCTACAGGCCGCGTGTACCTCTGTGTGTCTCGTGACTAAATGTCAATATTCAGTCAAGGAAGACTGGTATTGATAACCAGGTTCCCTGCTAGCATTGACCTAACAGAAAACAAAAATAAACAAAGAAACAGAGACTG
This sequence comes from Picea engelmannii, assembly GCA_009831015.1. Classification (NCBI taxonomy): domain Eukaryota; kingdom Viridiplantae; phylum Streptophyta; class Pinopsida; order Pinales; family Pinaceae; genus Picea; species Picea engelmannii. The sequence goes on from ML787732.1 coordinate 1,039,524, forward strand.
AACTTCTTTGAACTACCCAAAAGATCTTTAACCAAATCCGGAAACCCTAAGAGTAAGACTGTTCCCAGTGGAGTCGCCAATTCTGTTGTGGGGTTTTCTACCCTATGGACTAGCAAGCTAGGGCTTTAAACTTGCATGCAGATCATGACCCTTCAAGAATAACTTTTAACCTCCTACCCAAACCTATAACCCTTTTTCTCAGGCAAAAACGGGAAGAATCAACTAACCTTTTTATTGACGGTTGAAGTAGATCCTCCATTGAGCTTTTATCTCCTTGTTGCTGCTACTCCTTCCACAAAGCTTCCTGCAATCAAGACAAAACTACGCATGCATGCTACTAATCTACTAAAGGGTTAGAGATAAAACATAAATCAAATAACATAGATGAGACTCATGTATTTGGGACGTGAAAAGCATCTTTTTCATTAATCTCAATATGAATCAACTTACAATGATTTTAGAGACCGGCCACCGTTCCTCGATCCTGATCCTGGGCTCCTCCTCTTCTTTTTTCCTCCAACTGCTTATGCTTGAATTTCTCCTAAATCTTGAGGCAAGGCTAAAGGGTTGGGACAAAACAGACTTGGCAATTTGGCAGAGTTTCTTTGCTATGATTTTTCCTCCTCCGAATAGTACCCCTACCCCTCCTTTTATAGGTTAGAAGGAGCTAGGGTTTTAGGTGAACTCTCGGCCATGCATGGCTGGGAGTTCCAGTTAACTAACAAAAAGCTCTTCATCCTGGCGGAAACTTTCCTGATTTTTTGCTTTGTTAGGTAAACGCGAGTTGTATTGGGCCAGCCAGCGTTCACACGCGTGCTGCAGAAGGCCTGCCAGCGTCCCAACGCGCTCAGTGCTAGGTTAGGGCGCGGGTTACTTGATTTAGGAGGTTTTTGAAGAGTCTGTTCCGCATGGCTTTGGCAAGGAAAGGCAATGAGTAGGCTTGATACCAGGTAAGCAGGGATAGTGCAATTTAGGGTTATAACAGATGCCGATGAAGATCGGTGCTCAATGACTACAGTTTTTTTTTTTTTTTTTTTTTGAGTGATATTCATTCATCTTTTAATTCCTTCCGATGTCGAGTTTGGGCGCATCGGGTGAAATGTTTTTGGCTGTTGATTCTTTATTTAAAGGTTAGGCCTTTTAATTTGTTATTTTTCATAGATTCAAGCAAACTTTGAAAGACTTAATGAGAGTCAAGATGATAAGAAAAGGCAACATTTTTCACAATGAAGTCGAATTAGATAGTGCAAAATATCAAGTGGTACCCAAAAAGTAGAATTTGACAGAGTATTTTTAGGGTGTGTTGATTGTTCAACAGGTTGCATGCATGGAGCAAAGAAATATGCCATTCTTTCCATGCTAGTAGGTGTAAGGCTTAATATAATGTAATATCTATGCCAAATTTAAAGGAAAAGCATGGGGTTATTGGTAGCATAAGAAAAAGTGGAACTAGAATGGTTCTTACAACAAAAAATCCCTTGGGGTGAAAGGAAGATTCAAGGTTCCATGCATGGAGTGAAGCACTATGCCATTATTTCCATGCTAGTAGATGTAAGGCTTAATAAAATGTAATATATATGCCAACAAACTTGAGGCTTCATGAAATCTAAACTCTATGCCAACAACTTGAAGGCTTCATGGAAGGTAGGTTCTTTTCTCATGATGAGTGTATGTATTATATTGGAAATATTTTTCTTGGTAGAACATGGGGACTTGGTTATTCTATATAATCATTCCTTTTTGCATGGACTATATGAACTATTACACCTTATCTAAAATGTTTCTTTCATAAATGAATGAGTAATTTATGTTTTAGGAATCACAATATAAAGTTAAGTTATTATTATTATAATTTTAATAATTCAAATATGAAATCATTTTGTTTTTTAATTGTTTATATATATATATATATATTTAATATTCTGCTACACCACATCATCCATATCGCATGTCAACTCAATTAAGTTTCTTCAAGACCAAGTCAAGGAAAATGAGATTTTTGAAGTTCTTGTGTGTATGGTTACTAAGTAACCATTTATTTCTTATGGAAATCCATAATGGGTAGCATGCCATACATGAAAGAAATTAATGAAAGTAGAATTGAGTATGTGCGTATCGTTGAATAATTAGAATACCAACTCTAAATTCCTTCATTATAGAGTAAATTAGTGTAAGACGGGTATGTTCTACACCTTTATTCTCTGTTACCATCTTCTCTGGCTAATTTCATTATTTTTTTAATACACAGAGGTTCGTCGGATATACGACGAACTCTCATAGTTTCATCAGATATCTGACGAACCCTCCAACATCGGAGGTGTAGGATATATTATGAACCCTCTAACAAACATATATGTCATAGGTATGGAACCTTCGTTGGATATACTATTTGGTTGTTGGATATTCAATGTACATATTCTTCAGATAACCAAAGAACCATTCGACATACATATTCGTTGGAGGTATGGCACCTTCGTTGGATATACTATTTGTATGTCGGATATTCGACATATGTCTTCCTCTGATATCCTACACATATTTTGACAAACTTATGTCAGGTATCTTGTTTCTCTATCAGATATTTGACAAAAATATGTTCATCAGCTATCCGAAAGAAAGATGTTTGTCGGATAGTTGACCGATTCACACCGAAGAAACTAGTAACCATGTTTCGTCACGGTGCCAACATAATTTCATCAATAAACTGACGTACCGTCATTGGATTTCAGTTCAGAAGAAATAGTGTAACATTGCATAACCCATGAATCTTGACACTTGCATAACTTACCATAAACATTGCATAAGCCTTAACACTCAACCCTTATCAAATCTAATCATTATAACCCCTAATACTTAACCATGTAGTCCCTGATCCCTCTTACATATAACCCATATTACCCTTAACTCATATGAACCCTAATCCCTGCCCCTTATTCATTTAACACTTCTATCCTTTAAAACACTTCACCTCTATAACACTTACTACCTATAATCCATGGTGCTTGGCCATTATATTCCCTAAACCATATAACCCTTAACCATAATATCATAGCCTAATAACTTCTAATAGTTAAAAATTAAAAACCCTAAACCATTGTTATAACCCTAAATTGCACCATACATGCATACCAGGCATTTGGCCCTCTTACTTATTATTTTTGCCAAGCCATCACTGAGAAAATATTCTTAAAAAACCCATTTTTGAAGATGTACGCACCCTACACCACTACTGCCCATGTACACACACTTGTTGCACCACTACAACTTGCGTACGTACGCTAGCTGCACCATTACAACTTGTGTATACCCACAAAAGTTGCAAGGAATTCGTTGAGATTAACGGCTATTAGGTAGTTTTCCAACTATCTCACCGCCTATAGCTTGTCACCCAACCGAATAACCATCCTTTTGTCATATAAAACGAGGTGTTGGGGTCTCATTCTAGACAGAAGCATAAGAACAGTGAAACTCTGCCCATTTCACATTCCCTCCTTAGCCCAAGAATTTGCAGCCACCTTATGAGATTTGCATCAGAATTTCCTATTCTTTCCTTTTTCCTCCATCATAAGCCTATGCCATTTCCCTAGAAGAAGTGTTAGAGGAGAAAGATACGTGGAATTTCAGTTGGAGCTTGGTGAAGAGGATCCTGAATCAGGTTCGCGGAGCAGTCACCGATCTCATTGTAAGTAAACATTGTGATATTGATAAAAGGAATACTTTTTATGTCCCAAAATATGATGTCTCAAATCTTTGTGTTTGATTTATGCTTTATTCTAACATCTAACCCATGATTTATATATGAGATGCATGTTTGTAGTTCCCTTTTTATCTGTTTGTGAATGCAGGTCAGCCTTGGGAGGAGACTTGTAGTCAACGGAGCAATCGAACGTGAAATGATCAACACTAGACACAGACTTAAAGGTAGAGTTACCAGATCTTTTCACTTTGTAATCCAAGCATGAATGTGGGGTATATTTGGGGTAGTTATAAAAAGTAGGAGACTTTTAGATGATTAGATCTGCCTACATGTTGAACCCTAGTGTAGTCCATAAGGGGGTTTTCCGACTATAGAAGAACTGGCAACCATACTGGGGAAACCTTTAGGGTTTTAGGGGATTTTATGGGTGTTTAATTGGTTTTTACCTTTTGAGTTTCTTTCTAAGTCTGTTGAGTCTTTAATGGATTCTGTTTACCTGTTGGTGTTATACCAAGTCTCCCTGCCCTATTAGTCTACCTGTTTGTCTTCTTTTTTAGGAGTTACAGAGGTGTACGTGACCTGTAGTGGGTCTGCACGCGTACATACGTGCCCTGCCTTTAGACAACCCACGTACATATGCAGGCTTCTTAAGCACCTGTAGCGTGCCTATGTCAACAAACATTTTCCTAAAGAAGGGGCATTCAACCTCTTCCCTGATTGAATTATGACTTATCAGGGTTTCTTGAATAAGTACAATGTCTCTACTTTTATAGTTGAAGCCTACGTTTGATGTCAGTTTGGTTATCTTTTTAAATATTTCTTATGTTTAGTCTGAAAGGGTTTTTAGGAAAGTCTTCGAGTCTTTTTTATTAGCCTGTTAAGTGTCTTCAATGACTCCCTGCAATTTGCAGTCGGCTAGAGGTCAACTCTCAGTCTTGTCTGGTAGTTTTTCACTTTTCCCCTTTCACTTGCTTTAAAGAAAAAGAAAAAGAATTTATTTTCAAGTTTCTTGTTTAAAGGATAAAAAATAAAAATAAAAATAGAAAAAGTTTACATTTCTTTGCTTGGTTAAGTAGTTGGGTTGATTATTCTGCTTGTTAGGAGAAAGAGTTATTTTCTTTAAGTTCTTTATTGATTTCTTAGAACATAAGTAGATCGTAGTCGAGCGAAATATCATTTTAGTTTTTCCTTTAAAAGATATTAGAAAAAGTAGATATGAAAATTCGGTTAAAGAGTTAGTTACGAATCTTTATTTGTCAAAAGAAAAAAAGAAGTAATTTTTATTTCAAATTCGTTTGCTTCTCCTTCTTCGTCTCTCAAAACAAACCACTAGTTTAATTGTCATTTCCTTGACATAAAACAAGCCATCTAAAATTAACACTAATTTAAAATCAACTAGACTTTATGTTTGTAGGGTCAATCAACTAGTCTAGGCTAGAGCCTTGAATTAGCTTGGACAGGAAACTCTTCAAGGCTTACAGACAAACATTGGATTCAGTGATAGGGAGTGTAAAAATTCCAGTAAACGTGAAATTTATCCGAGACCCCCCTCTAACACAAGCGCTAAACATGAGGTTTCGTGCGAAAAGGTAGCGGAGATAACCCCTCCAAAGTCGAACCAAGCATAGTGGGGAACGCATATTGAGGACTTGTCGTGTGATATTGTTGGTCACATTTTCCATGGAGCTTTGTGGATATTCAATCCATTTGAGGTCCTCAGTTATCGTCTAGACCACTTGCTTTCGATCGGGCTTAGTTACCCTGCTCATTTCGGTCTACCCAACTGTCGACTCTACCCACTCGGTGACTGTTCGCAAGCTGGCAACCTAGTTGCCTTTATTTTAGGGACTTACACAAGTGACTATAGGGGTATACCACATTACCTAGGAAAAATGTCATGCCACACTTTGCAGAGTATACCTGGAGGGTGCTTTCGTGTTCGAGTTGCACTTGTACCGGTAAGTTGCTCTAGTGTTGGCTGGCGTAATTGTTCTTCCAACTAGTTAGTGGTTTGTTTTCTTTGCTTCATAGGAAATTTTCTAGTGTGTGCTTTGTCTTCAACGTTAACAAAATCCTTACTGTTTCATTGATATTCTCACACAATGGAAGATCAAGAGCCCTGCCGGTCACGAAGGCTTCAAGTCCTACCACCGGTTAATTTGGAGCCACCACTGCCACCGTTACAGTGAAGACTTGACCAACAAGGGTCATTTGAGGCGACCGGGCTGCAGGATACTGTGCTCAAGCTAGCTCAGAGAGGAGAACACTCATATCCAAAGGAACATACTATTTCTGACCTTGGAGTGGAATATCTTGGTCCGTATAACCCTCCGATCACTAACTTGTCGATGCCACTTTTTATACATCTTTCCCCCCCCAAGGGTAACACATCACGAGTGTTAGATAGTTCTGCAAGAAGCGATGGAGGTAAATGCTTCTACTTCATTAGGGATTCCTCACACTCCCTCTATGACTACCACCACAGGGGGTGTTCCACCTCCTAACCCAACTTCATCGGTCTCGACCGCCTCTACTTCGGGCAGCGGCCCCACTCCATCTATAGAGGCAATCACCGCACCGTTCACACATTGTGCGACGGGTCCATGGGGGGCACCTCAACCCCCTATAATGATTTCCCTTATGATGGGGGTCATATACATCCTTCATCCCCCTTGCTCGGCGGTGCTCCTCAACAGCCCGTCTCGCCAAACATGAACTACAACTTGTTCGGAGCAGGTATTCAAGGACCTCATTCCTACACCACGTCGTTGGGTTCAATGTCGTTCTCTTTGTTCGGTGCATTTGGAAACAATGCTTTCTTGTCAGCTATCATCTCGGCTGGGGGAAACCCTGGTTTTGGACCACAAAATCATGTGCAGGGTACTATTACTACACAGGAATATTTTACTCACAAGGACTCTGGAATCTATGGTAGGGATTAGTTCCCTCGTCAAGGATGTCAACCAGGGGAAACCCCTTCCATGGTCAATGGAACCCCAGGCAAGGCTTATTACCTATGCATGTTGGATCGGAAGGGGGGAAACCTTTCCAAAATATTTGGAACACAACACAAGGAGAAATCCCTTCCCAGCCCTCAATGTCCAACTACGAGATTCAGTTAATGAAATCTCAACAGACGTAGTACCCATTCACTGGCCAAGGCCATGGTACTTACCAGAACCCTGACCAGCAGCCTAAATTTTCCTAGAAACCTGGTGCCAACCAAATCCAAGGCTCCTTTCCTCTTGTACATAGCCAACAACCCAAACTACTATTTCTGGCGACATTACATTTTCCAGAATTGTCAAGGTTGTTAAACAACCCAACTGTCACGATCTGCGTTGGACTCCCATGCCGATGAAGTTTCCCTCGGACATTTCGAAGTTTGAAGGTAAGCCTAATGAAGATCCAAGCGACCATGTGACCATGTTTCACCTATGGTGCTCGTCGAACTCTCTAAGAGACGACTCCATTCAGTTGTGTCTATTTCAATGCACTCTCATTAGGAGTGCCTCGAAATGGTACATCGGGCTCAACCGCTCAATATACTCTTGCTTTAGCGAATTGGAAATGGTTTTTCTAAACCATTTAGAAATACTTGTGAGATATGACGTCGACACCGAATCGCTGACCAAATTCGAGCAAATGAAGGCCGATCATATCTTGGATCAAATTCAAGAGTGGCAGCGTCGAAAGAGTTTGATAAAAGTATTGGTCCCACCAGCTTTCCTGCTGGAGTGGTTCCTTAATTCTTTGGTACCTTAGCTATCCAAGGACTTTTCAATGTTAGGGGTCTTTTTCGAGAAAGAGGCGATAATGAGATCTCAACAACTTGAACTAATATACTCTCCATCGGGTTTACTTTATGAGGTTTTTCCATATGTGCCACGATCTATTATTGACAAGACCAGACACAAGTCTGAACCACATGTCGATGGTATACTTTTTTCAGCACAAGCGAATCCCACTGATCAGATGTCGAATAAATTGGAACAATTAATGATACAATAGACAACGGCCAACCAAACCTCTAGTTCGGTTGCTGCCCCTACTCAAATGTCGGATGTACACAGTGTGTAGTCGACAAACCCAAAGGCCAACCAGCAGCCTGACGGAAAGAAAAGACAATGAAATAAGAAGGTTAAGGGGGATAAGAAACCCACGAACAATGTTGGTGGGGGAAACAAAGAGAAAATAAAGTTAAAGTATCTATGTAACCTTTGCACATAAGACCATCCGACTCACCTGTGCCCTCGACTTGCAGAGGCCCAGAAGTTATTGGCACAACAATAACCTGCGAACCCATTTCCACATGGGAAAATTTTGACTCAAGCCTCTTTGAGTGAAGATGGGGGTAGTTAGGGACCCCCTCCATATTCTAGTAACCCCTCGGTCATGAACGTTTATATGTTGAAGGGTGACACTCACATAGAAACTAGGGCACATGATTACGGAATGTCAAACACTACTAAAAAGGGAAAAGGAGATGAAAACTTGTCAGTTCCTCTCCAGTTTTAGAAGACAATGGGTGAAACAATGACATGCATCCTGAAAGGGGTGTTCAAGAAAGCTTCGCGCAATCCGAACACAAGGGTCGTCTAGAACTACTCTGTGGTGGAGGATTTGTCAGAAACCCCCTGCAAGATGTCTACTCTAGAGGTCCTCCAGAGCTTCCCTTTGCAAAGAATGGATCTAATAGATGCCTTAGGATCCACTGAGACCTATAATAAAGGAATGATCATGCTTGATATGACCGACTTGAAACCCCATCTCCCATACCACATTGCATTTCAGATAGTAGGGGCTCACCCCATGAAATATTTTACTTGAAACATTTTCCGCACGGTGGTTGATCAGGGTGCCTTGACATGCATGATGTCATTGGCATGTTGGAAGGCCATTAGCCAACCCGTTTTGTCTCTGTCACCTACTGTTCTTACTAACTTCAACGGTCGTTCTTTCAAACCACATGGAATAATCCCTTCTTTCCCCATGCAGTTGGGAGAGAAGACCGTGTGCGTCGAAGTTGAAGTGGTCGATGCACCTCTCGACTACAACCTGTTGTTAGGAAGGAGTTGGACATATTCCATGCATGCAGTGGTTGCCACAGTTTTTCGGATCTTGTTGTTTCCACATGAGGGTCGAATCGTGACCATAGATTAGTTGTCCTTCTCTAGGATGGACCCTTCATCGGGGGCATCCATGGTCCCGATCATTGATAACCCACATCCCAGCATCGTCAACATGGGGGTTGGTTTGTGCCCACCATTTATGGGTACTTTTGATTACCCGCCTCCTTCTGGCGATGACAAGATGATATTGGTTGTCCCTGACCAGCCTAGGGATGATATCTTTCAAGTGTCGTCGTTCCGTACGACTTGCTTTACTGATCTGTTGACTCTTCCTTCCCCATCGTCTTAGATGGAAGGGACATGGAATCGTGGCATGTCCATTCCCTTATCCATGGAAGAATTTGCATACTCTATTTTCCAGCAAGATTCGACCGACCCCGATCCAAATCCTGCATCAGAGTTAGATCCAATTCTCAAGCCTATTTGGGTTCAAGGTTCCCTTGTCACTACCAATTCTTTAGACTTGGTATTTCCCTCTAATAAGGCAATTTTAGAGGCATTGACTGGTCCAGACATACCCTAGGATGATCTCCATCACAGATCTTATTTCCTCCCAGAGTTAAGAAGAATAGAGGAAGGAGAATTTGTGTTGACTATGACTAGAGATAGGTCTTGTCCTATTAATCCTCTGGCTACACACACAGTTTATGCTGACGGTAATATGGAAACCATCACTAAAACGATACCTATTGACATCTCTAGAACCCCTGGTGTCATGGAGAAAGTCTTTGTTGGAGTAGACTACTGCCCCGAGGAGATCCAGATCTATACAGATTTATTTAAGGAATTTCACGACGTTTTTTCCTGGTCTTACGAGGAAATGCCAGGCATTTATAAAAGAATTGTTGAACATAAAATAATGACTTATCCTGATGCCAAGTTGATCTGACAGAATCTTTGTCTGGTGAATCCTTAGAAAGCAGCAACTATTAAGGATAAAGTAGAGACGCTGCTCAAATCCAATTTCATCTACCCCGTTCAGTTGACTCAATGGGTGTCAAATCTTGTTTTGGTCAACAAAAAGCAGGGAACAATTCACGTATGTATGGACTTCCATGATTTGAACAAGGGTTGTCCAAAGGAAAACTTCCCCACCCCATTCATTGACTAGATTGTTGATGAGTGTGCAAGCTGTGAGGTATTTTATTTCATGGGTGGTTTTTCGAGATGCAATCAGATACAGATTAATCCCGAAGACTAGCATAAAACAAATTTTATATGTCCATGGGGTACATTTTCTTATCGAAAGATGTATTTTGGCCTGAAGAATGTTGGAGCCACTTTTCAGCAGGCCATGTATTTTTCTTTCCATGACCTAAGACACATAGTCAAAGCTTACCTCGATGATTTAGCATCATGATCCCATAAGAGAACTGATCATCCCACGCGCCTTCGACTAATATTTGAGCAATGTCGCTACTATCGGATTCGATTGAATTCAAAAAAGTTCATTTTTTGTGTGACGTTGGGTCATTTGCTAGGTTTCATAGTTTCGACAACAGGGATCATGGTTGATCCTCTAAAGGTTGAGGCAATAGTTCAGTTGCCTCCCCCATGCACAGTCCCTTAGCTTCAAAGATTACAGGGTAAAGCGAATTTTCTTCGGCGTTTTATCACAAAATATGTCGAGATCACTAGAGGGTTCATGCATTTACTGAAAAAGGGAGTCCCTTTCCATTGGGATGAATCCACTCAACACTCTTTCGAAGCGTTGAAACATGCCCTCACCTCTTCCACTCTGCTTCGGCCTCCCAATTATAATAAATATTTCTTATTTTATTTGTTCGTTGCAGAGTCGACTATTGGTATGGTCTTGGTTCAAGAGGATGATCTGGTTGAAGATAATCTAATTTATTACCTGAGTCGAGGCCTGGTTGGACCAGAACTCAACTACTCCCATGTTGAGAAGCTAGCATTAGCAGACCACCATCATTGTCATTGTGAATCCATTTCAATATGTGTTGAAACGACTTGTCATCGGTGGAAAGATCAGTAGATGGATCATTATCCTCCAGGAATTTGACTTGGATTTTGTTTCCATGAAATAAAAAAAGTCACTGGTCTTTGTGGAACTTATCTCGAAACTTCCAGTCAAATCAGGTGATGTTACGCCCGAAGAATCACCGATTAATGGAGATCTTTTTCTGATTTCATCTTCAGAACCCTAGTATGGAGATATACTAGTCTATCTCCAGACTTTGAAGTGCCCCATCTCTTCTTCTCGTGATGAGCATCGATGTATATGCCATTATGAAAAAAACTATCTCATAATCAATGACACTTTGTATCTTCGAGGTGAGGATTTCATCCTTCGCCGATGCATCACTCATGAAGAAGAGAAACTCGTTCTTAATGACTGCCACACCGGAGCATGTGGTGGTTTTTTTTCGGTTGGCAATAGCCCAAAAGATTCTATGAGCCGGTTAGTTTTGGTCGATGTTAATCAAATATTTCTTTGAATTGGTAAAGAAGTGCCACCCATGTCAGATCTTCTGATGCAGGAGCATCGTAAGCAATCAAGAGAGCGTGGAGGCGAGAGATAGCTGGAAAGTGCAACACGTATTTTCTCACATTTTGAGATATTTTTGAAAACATTAAATGTGGTGGTTAAAAGGAGGTGTACTCGCATATTGTAAACAGATCATGAACGATTTCTCCCATCTATAGAAAGTTAAGGCATTTATGCATAGTTAATGGAAGTAGGTAGATTTAAATTCTAGATTAGATAGCTTTAGAGCATAGGAGGAAAAACGGATATAGACACCCTCATTCTTGTATCATTGTATCATTAAGCACATTAGCATAGAAAAGAGGAGCACTGTAGCAGAGAGTTGTAAAGAAGAACCCATGTACAGAAGTTTTGAATTAATATATGAAGCTTTGATTCAGATTCATGGTGTTATGATGCCTTATGTGTATACATGATGAATGGTATGCTTATAGTTGTTTATTATCTCTGTTATGCATTTGCTTTAATATTGTGTGAATGCATGATTTCATGATTGAATGTTGAAGTCTGAGAAAGAAAGAATGAGATTCAATTGTTTCTCTTCCTAAGCGAGAAGTTCCTGCAAGGAGTGCAGTGAAATCATCTTCAAGGAGTGCGTTGACAAACACTCAGAGTTTATCTCTGAAAGCTCAAGAGAGATACCATTGTTCTCATTCCCGCAGAAGTGCAGGAGTAGCACAGGAAGCCGTGCAAGGAGTGCACAGGTGCTGGAAGTCTTATGACTTATCAACAAAAAGGGGAGTTGAAGGACTGTTGTTGCAGAGGAGTGCACAGAGTCGGAGAGTTCAAATAATTTGAAGTATTTGAGGGATTGTCGTAAGGAGTGCATGTAGAAGTATTTTGGAGACTCGAGTTGTGAAAAAATTATAGGAGGGTTAGTGCCTTTGAAGTATGTTGAAATTACTGATACAACTAAGAGGGGGGGGGTGAATCAGTTGTCTTTGAGCTTAAACAATTTTAACTCTATTAAAATATTCTTAATCTTTCTTCAAGTGATCATCAACATTATACAGCATATGAATAGTAAAAGTAAAAAGCATCAGTCACACATAAGGTATACACATAGACAGATTTTCACGAGGAAACCCATAAAGGGAGAAAACCTCTTCTTCTTTGAAATGATAGGCAGTCTTTTAGGTTCTATACATCATCTCTAATTGAGCATCAACTCAATGTGAGGTTGTTACCTATGTTTTACAAGATGCAACTTGTTTGAGAGCACCAACTCTCTGGTTTCTCTACCACCCACTAGAAGGAAGCACCAACTCCCTGAATATTCCAACACCAACTGGATGGAAGCACCAACTTCCTGAATGTTCCAGCACCAACTGGATGGAAGCACCAACTTCCAGTTACACAGGCTCTAACCTATATAACAGAGAACACTTGTTCTCCCTTGCACCACCCTGCCACCCTAGTTTCTCTGGCTGCAACCAGATGGAATCTACAACTTCCTGTGTTCAAGCTCCCACTTGAACCTCTGAGGACAACAGTCCTCCCAAGCACCTCCCAACCTCCCTAGAATATGAATGGCTAAATAAACAGTCAACTTTACAGATAAATCATTTCTTACCAATCTTTCTTTGTTCTGTAAATCTGGTCTTCTACACACTGTTCTGCTACTCTTCTCTTCCTCTGTCTGTTCAGTAGGTATGATCTACATCAACTTGTTCTCTCAGTATACTCTTCTTTAACTTGTTCTATCATTATTCTCTGCTTTTTCTCTTTCTGTCATTCTTCTCTGCTTCTGCTCTGCATTTCATCTCACTCTGCACATTTTCTAAGTCTCATGCTACGCATCCTCTCATTTTCCCTTTCTTACTGTTTCATTCAATTTCCATTCGGAAAATCCAACCATACATAGTCTGTCTCATTTTCTTTTATACACCACTACACGACGGTTCAACTTCCCAACTCCTTAGGCAAAAGAAAGACAACTGTCCAAGCAACTCAAACGCCAACTAAAACACTAACTGATTTGCAATCATGAGTCTGCTTCACTAACAGATTCGTAACTGAGGGGTTAACCATGAGAGAGAACAATAACCTTCTGATCATATTCCAATTTATCTGCACCGTTGGATGAACTTTATTAATCTTGCCTTTAAATCAGGTTTTGGCATTTCGGCATTCCTGACGTTCAATGTTCGTGTCACTTACAAATCCCGATTCACAAAATTCCATAAAGAAGTTGAATCAACGATCCAGATCATATCTTGATCTGACGGTTCAGATTACATCGCGATTTCACATATCGCGATATCAAGATTCTTGATGTCAATAATCTTTGACATGTCCAACTCTCGATCCCCGAAACTCTGACAAGGGATGGAATCAATGGTCCATATTCAACCTTAATCTGACGGCTCAGATTGCATCGCGATTTCACATATCGCGATATCAGGATTCCTGATGTCAATAATATTTGACATGTCCAACTCTCGATCCCCGAAACTTTGACAAGGGATGGAATCAATGGTCCAGATTCAACCTTAATCTGATGGCTCATATTACATCGCGATTTCACATATCGCGATATCGGGATTCCTGATGTAAATGTTCTTTGACAACTTTAACACTCGATCCTCAAAACTTCGACATGGACTGGAATCAACGGTCCAGATTTGATCTTGATTCAATGGATACGATTTAAGTCGCGAAATCAGGATTCATGTTGCATTGTTTCTTTGACATTTCCAACACACGATCCTCGAAACTCCGAAGTGGTGTCCATCTGCTGACATCACACGTGGATTGACACGTGTTGAATACTGCCACGTGTCACTCTGATTCGTGACTTACATGTTCCTAAAATGTTGAATCAGTCTGACACTTGTCATTACCTGGTTGTGCCACGTGTTCCTAGCTGACGTGAGTCAGGTCAACGTTCTAGATCACATCTTGATCTGACGATTCAGATTCAGTCGGGATTTCACACATCGCGATTTTGGGATTCTTGATGTCAATATTCTTTGACATATCCAACACTCGATCCTCGAAACCCCGAAATGGTCTTGGATCAATGGTCCACATAACCCCCTGATATGGACGGTCCTCCTGCTTTCGGGATTTGTGAGCCCTCTACTCCTTGCACTTTTAAGGATCGTGCAGGTTTTCCTCAATCCAACGGTGGTTGGACCCTGCGCTCAGATATAACGCCTGAGATCTATCCTCCTCTTCAGTGCACTCTTCTTATCTTTATTCAGATCTGACGACCCTCATGCTGTCGGGAATTTTGGATGGAATCCAACGATCAGAAATGCTTCTCGGGCCTTCGATCATTTTGTCAATGTTGTGTTGCCTTCGATCATTCTATATTCCTTGACTTATATTCTATTTGCTTTTTGATCATCACTGTTGTACTCAAGCCATCATTACTTATGTACTTTCCATCAATGACAAGCATTCGTTGTCTGTTAAATATTTTCCATTCGTTGTCTGTTAAATATTTGCCAACAATCTCCCCCTTTGGCATTGATGGCAATACAAGTACCCACATGCATTCATATCTCTACAAGTACCCACATGCATTCGGATCTCTTTTCCCGAACTCTTTTCTCCCCCTTTGACATCAATGTCAAAGAAGAAACATTCTTCCCCTGATTTGTTGCAAAACATACTCCCCCTGTCGACTATAAGAATCTTGGAAATACACCAGATATTCAATAAGTACTCCCCCTGACTAGGTGAACAGATTAGACACAATATATTATAACCCCCAACTTTTGAAGAAGGTGTCCAAAAGGGGTCGCTACTAATGGTTTAGTAAAGATATCAGTAATCTGTTCTGTAGAAGGTATATAATTCAGTTGAACAATTTTGTTTGTAACTTTTTCTTTGAGAGAATGGTACTTGATTGGAATATGCTTAGTCTTGGAATGAAGAACAGGATTCTTGGAAAAACTAATGGCACTTGTGTTATCACAATGAATTGGAATGGGATCAGTGTAATTTACCTTCAGATCTGCAAGATTTTGTATCATCCATAAAATTTGTGTGCAGCAAGTAGCAGCAGCAATGTATTCTGCCTCTATAGTGGATAATGAGATGGATCCTTGATTTTTACTAAGCCATGCAACTAATGAGTCACCCAGAAAAAATGCTCCTCCACTGGTGCTTTTTCTCTCATCAACACAGTTTGCCCAGTCTGCATCTGAATAAGCAGTTAACTGGAAATTCTGATTTCTAGGATACCACAGACCATAAGTCATTGTTCCCTTCAAGTATTTAAATATCCTTTTGACAGATACCAAATGACTTTGTTTAGGAGCAGACTGAAAACGACCTACCATTCCAACAGCTTGCATTATATCAGGACGGGATGTTGTGATGTACAGAAGACTGTCTATCATTGAGTGATATGTCCTTTGATCCACATTAGGTGAGATATCATATTTACTCATCTTGCAACCAACCACCATAGGTGTGCTAACTGTAGAAGAATCTTCCATCTAAAATTTCTTCAACATCTCTTTCAAATATTTTTCTTGAGAAATAAAAATTCCTGCAGAGCTTTGTTTTACTTGTAAGCCAAGAA
>ML787732.1:1059639-1084100 GCA_009831015.1 Picea engelmannii
CTAGCACCCACTAGAAGGAAGCACCAACTCCCTGAATATTCCAGCACCAACTTCCTGAATGTTCCAGCACCAACTGGATGGAAGCACCAACTTCCAGTTACACAGGATCCAACTTGTATAACAGAGAGCACTTGTTCTCCCTTGCACCAACCTACCACACTGGTTTCTCTAGCTGCAACCAAATGGAAGCTACAACTTCCTGTGTTCAAGCTCCCACTTGAACCTCTAAGGACAACAGTCCTCCCAAGCACCTCCCAACCTCCCTAGAATATGAATGGCTAAATAAATAGTCAACTTTACAGATAAATCATTTCTTACCAATATTTCTTTGTTCTCTAAATCTGGTCTTCTACACACTGTTCTGTTGCTCTTCTCTTCCTCTGTCTATTCAATAGGTATGCTATGCATCAACGCGTTCTCTCATTCTTCTCTTCTTCAACTTGTTCTGTCATTCTTCTCTGCTTTTGCTCTTTCTATCATTCTGCTCTGCTTCTGCTCTGCATTTCATCTCACTCTACACATTTTCTAAGTCTCATGCTACGCATCCTCTCATTTTCCCTTTCTTACTGTTTCGTTCAATTTCCATCCGGAATAGCCAACCATACATAGTTTGTCTCATTTTCTTTTATACACCACTACACGATGGTTCAACTTCCAATCTCCTTAGAAAAAATAAAGACAACTGTCCGAGCAACTCAAATGCCAACTGAAACGCTAACTGATTTGAAATAATGAGTCCATTTCACTAACAGATTCGTAACTGAGGGGTTAACCGTGAGAGAGAACAATAACCTTCCGATCATATTCCAATTTATCTGCACCGTTGGATGAACTTTATTAATCTTGCCTTTAAATCGGGTTTCGGCATTTCGGCATTCCTGACGTTCAATGTTCTTCTCACTTACAAATCCCAATTAACGGAATTCCGTAAAGAAGTCGAATCAACGATCCAGATCATATCTTGATCTAACCGTTCAGATTACATCGCGATTTCACATATCGTGATATCGGGATTCCTGATGTCAATAATCTTTGACATGTCCAACTCTCGATCCCTGAAACTTCGACAAGGGATGGAATCAATGGTCCATATTCAACCTTAATCTGACGGCTCAGATTGCATCACGATATCGGGATTCCTGATGTCAATAATATTTGACATGTCCAACTCTTGATCCCCGAAACTTCAACAAGGGCTGGAATCAATGGTCCAGATTCAACCTTAATCTGACGGCTCAGATTACAACACGATTTCACATATCGCGATATCGAGATTCCTGATGTAAATGTTCTTTGACAACTTCAACACTCGATCCTCGAAACTTCGACATGGACTGGAATCAACAGTCCATATTTGATCTTGATTCAACGGCTGCGATTTAAGTCGCGAAATCGGGATTCCTGTTGCATTTTTTCTTTGACATTTCCAACATGCGATCCTCGAAACTCCGAAGTGGTGTCCATCTGCTGACGTCACACGTGGATTGACACGTGTTGAATACTGCCACGTGTCACTCTGATTCATGACTTACATGTGCCTAAAATGTTGAATCAGTCTGATACTTGTCATTACCTGGTTGTGCCACGTGTTCCTAGCTGACGTGAGTCGGGTCGACAGTCTAGATCACATCTTGATCTGACGGTTCAGATTCAGTCTGGATTTCACACATCGCAATTTCGGGATTCTTGATGTCAATATTCTTTGACATCTCCAACACTCGATCCTCGAAACCCCGAAATGGTCTTGGATCAATGGTCCACATAACCCCCTGATATGAACGGTCCCCCTGCTTTCAGGATTTATGAGCCCTCTACTCCTTGCACTTTTAAAGATCGTGCAGGTTTTCCTCAATCCAACGGTGGTTAGACCCTGCGCTCAGATCTAACGCCTGAGATCTATCCTCTCCTTCAGCGTGCTCTTCTTGTCTTTATTCAGATCTGACGGCCCTCATTCTATTGGGAATTTTGGATGGGATCCAACGATCATAAATGCTTCTTGGGCCTTCGATCATTTTGTCAATGTTGTGTTGCCTTCGATCATTCGATCTTCCTTGACATATCTTCTATTTTCCTGTTGATCATCGCTGTTGTACTCAAGCCATCATTACTTATGTACTTTCCATCAATGACAAGCATTTGTTGTCTGTTAAATATTTTCCATTCGCTTTCTGTTAAATATTTGGCAACAAAGTATCCAAGGTGCGGTGAAGCAAAGTTACTTTACAGGTGGATAAGTCCCGACGAAGGAATACCTCAATCATTTCGCAAAAGTTTTTAAGGAAGGAACGGATGGTCATAATTCTCAGTGGAGAATTTGCAAAGTCCTGAGAGCCATTAGATCTTGTAGAGGAGAAAGGGGAGTAATGGCAAGTGTTTTTCAAAGAATAAGTTCAGGAGAAATAGGGTCGTTGGATCCAAGCCGACGAGGGTTGTCGGATCACTCGTGAACTCTCATTTAGGAGTTTGGAGGTTTGAAGGGGCAGAAAAATTCACGTCAGAGTTAGAGGATGGCAAAGTGATAAGTGGTGCACTTGTCGCTAGGTGGAGTCAAACTCTGTTGACTATTTTCGGGGTTTCGTGGGTTTGAGAACCGAGAGCTTGGCATCAGGATTCACGAAATCGTGAAGTGCAAAATTCTGAAAAGGCAGAAAGTTCTGTTTTGGGGCCAACATTTGATAGTGCATCGGAATTCGGCATTTCGACATTTTAGAAGACATGAGGTCGGAGCCTTTGTTTCAAGATTCCCAAAATCGTGAAATGCGATATAGCATGGAGGGAGGGTGGTAAATATTTTGGTGAATCAGTATTTTGGTTTTTTACAGTTGAAGAAGCGAGAAACTCGGAAGGAAAAGCTGCGAAGTCACAAAATCTGAAGTTCTGGAATTGGGAAAGGCGTGATCACATTGTGGATCAGAGGATTTGAGTTGGTTCCTAGTGTCTATTCACACGGGCTCAATTCATAAGGACCTATGGAGAACACCATTGTATGGGTGTGGGATTCCCCAAGGAGGAATCAAAGAGTCAATAGAGACTCAAAGGGCATATTAGAACGATCCTGCGCGGACCTTGGACCTGAGGGTTTGGGGGTCTACGTCAGTTGTGGTATCATAGCACAGAAAGATTCTTTGCTTTCTGTAGCAGAGAAAGGAAGAATATTTCTCAAACATTCTGCCAATAAGGAGAGACAGACCAATGCCTGATCCAGCAGTGCAAATGGAAATGCGTGAACTATGTGTTAGGCTTGATGCCATGGAGACATCACAGAGGTGCACAGTCGACATTGGGGATATCAGTGAGGCTGACAGTAAAAATGAAGTTGGACATGGAGAAGAAGTCACAATCGAAGATGTTGTAGACGAACTCCTATTCAAGGATGTTGCAAGGATAGGTGCCAGAGCAAAGATGGAAATTTCCATGTATGAGGGGAACTTAGATGTTGAAGATATTCTAGACTGGATTAGAGCTCTGGATAAATACTTCGACTATGAGGATGTCGAGGAAGATAGGAAGGTTAAACATGTTGTCACAAGACTTAAAGGGCATGCATCATTATGGTGGGATGAACTGCAGGTCGACAAACGTTGTAAAGGAAGGCAGAAAATCAAAAGTTGGGATAGAATGGTTGCAAATATGAAATCCAAATTCATACCCAAGGATTACCAAATCACTCTATTTTAGAGGATGCAGAATTTGAGACAGAAGCTGATGTCGGTGAAGGAGTACACTGAAGAATTCTACAAACTAAACATCAGAGCAGGTCATCAAGAAAGCAATGATGAAAAGGTTGCCAGATACATGAATGGTCTAAGATATGACATCCAAGATGAGATGAGCATGATGATCATTCAGACAGTAGAAGATGCTTATCAGATGGCTCTGAAATATGAAGAAAAACTTAACCGAAAGCAAGGTCAAAGAGGCCGAGGCAGAAATCAATCCAGAGGCAAAACAATTGCCCAAGACAGAACTCAGAAACCTCAAGAAGAGGGAAAGAAACCTCAAACTCAGCATGAGAGAGGAGGAAGCTCACAAAGAGGATATTATGTTGATAGGAATACTTTTCCTCGAACCAGAGGAAGAGGAAGAGGCAGAGGTAGAGAAATAAAATGCTTTACATGCGGAAAAAATGGACACAAATCCTATGAATGTCCAGACAGAAAGAAAGAGGGTGGTGAAACTCACATTATCGAAGCACAAGGATGGAATGTTGAGCCAGAATATGTTGAGGGCGGAAGATCCTTGATGATGAGGAAAGTTCTCTTGAAGCCAGAGAAAGAGGTAGAGAACCCAGCCCAAAGGAACAGTCTGTTTCGAACTGCTTGCAAGACCAAAGACAGGGTATGCAAAGTAATCGTGGACAGTGGTAGCAGAAACAATCTCATTTCTACAGAGATGGTAGAAAATCTGGAGCTAGAGACTATTGAACATCCAAGCCCATACAGAGTTTCATGGCTACAAAAAGGACATCGGGTAAATGTCACTAAACAATGTTTAGTTGAATTTAAAATAGGAGGATATAAGGATGAAATACTATGTGATGTCATTCCCATGGATGTTTGTCATCTATTGCTGGATAGACCATGGCAATATGACAAAATTTTGGTTCATGATGGGAGAAATAACATGTACACCCTGGAGAAGAATGGGAGAACTCACATGTTGTTGCCAATTAAGGATAAAGAAGTGAAGACAGAGGTGAGAAACACTGTACTTCTCATGAGTGGGAAAGAACTTCTTAAGGAGGTTAAGAAGAAGGAAGACACACAATTTATTGTGGTTAGGAAGCCTAGAATTGTTTTAACCAGTACAAGAGTGGATGATTTACCAGAGGAAATCCAGAGGTTACTGGAAGAGTTTGTTGATATAGTAGTGGACGAACTACCTCGTTCGTTGCCACCTATCAGGAGTATAATTCATCACATTGATCTTATACCTGGAGCTAGTTTACCAAACAAAGCAGCGTACAGATTGACGTCGAAGGAGAATGAAGAAGTCAAGAGGAAAGTCCAGGACTTAATAGACAAAGGGTTGATTCAAGAAATCTTGAGTCCATGCATTGTTCCAATGGTGCTCAACCCAAAGAAAGATGGAGGTTGGAGGATGTGCACAGACTCAAGAGCGATCAATAAGATTACCATCAGATGGATGATTTGACTCAAGAGCGATGGATGATTTGATGGATTGCTTGAGTGGAGCAAGATTTTTTTCAAACATTGATTTGAAAAGCGGATATCATCAGATTTGTATGAGAGAAGGTGATGAATGGAAAACAACATTCAAGACGAATGAGGGGTTGTATGAATGGCTTTTATGCCATTTTGCTTAACAAATGCGCCTATTACTTTCATGAGGTTGATGAATGAAGTCCTGAAGGATTTCATAGGAAAATTTGTCATTGTATATCTTGATGATATATTGATTTTCAGCAAAATAGAAGCAGAACACTTGAAGCATTTAGCTACAATGATGAGGAGATTACAGCAAGAGAAAATGTTGATAAATATGAAGAAGTCATCATTTATGAGGACAGAACTCATTTATTTGGGTTTTGTTATCTCTGTGGATGAGTTGAAGATGGATCCGGATAAGGTAGAGGCGATTAAGAATTGGCCATCACCGAAGAGTGTATTTGAGGTTCGAAGCTTTCATGGATTGGCTAGTTTCTACGAGAAATTTATCAGAAATTTTAGTGGAATTAGCACACCGATGATGCACACAGTGAGGAAAATACATAAGTCTTTTCACTGGATAGAAGCAACAGAGAAAATTTTCAATCTGTTGAAAAGGAAGATTACTGAATAGTCAATTTTGGTGTTGCCATATTTCAGTAAGACATTTCAGGTCAAGTGCGACGCTAGTGGATTTGCAATTGGGGTAGTCTTGAGCCAAGACATCAGACTGATCGCATAATTCAGTGAGAAACTGAATGAAGTGAAGGTTAAATACTCCACATATGACAAAGAATTTTATGCAGTCATACAAGCGCTGAAGAAATGGAGGCATTATTTGGTTCCTAAAGAGTTTGTTTTGTACAGTGACAATCATGCTTTACAATTCGTGACTCAACAGGAGAAGTTGAACCAAAAGCATGCAAAATGGGTTGAATATATGCAGAATTTTACTTTTGTAATTAAACATATTTCTGGAACTGCTAACAAAGTTGTTGATGCTTTGAGCAGGAAATGTTTGTTGATGCAGGAATTCAGAATCAAAACTTTGGGTTTTGATAACCTCAAAGAAATGTACAGAGATGATCCACATTTTAAAGAGGCATATGAGGCATCTAAGAATCCAATTCTCAGGGACAGAAGCCAATGGACCGAATACATGATCTGGGATGGATTGTTATTCAGGGGCAATTAGTTATGTATTCCAAAATGCTCCATGAGGGAGAATCTATTGAAAGAAAAACATAGTGGAGGATTGGCCGGACATTTCGGACATGATAAGATGTTCTCAAAACTGAATGGCTTATATTTTTGGCCGGGAATGAGGACAGATGTCAAAAGATTTGTGGACAGATGTAGAATTTGTCAGCACACAAAGGGAAGAAGGCAAAATACAGGATTGTATCATCCATTACCCATACCTGAGAGGCCATGGGATACAGTGAGCATGGATTTTGTATTGGGGCTGCCAAGAACACAAAGAGGTTGTGACTCAATCTTTGTGGTGGTAGACAAATTTTCAAAGATGGCACATTTTATACCATGTCAGAAAACCAGCGATGCAACTCATATTGCGAACCTGTTTTTCAAGGAAGTTGTCAGACTTCACGACTTTCCAAGGAGTATAGTTTTAGATCGAGATACCAAGTTCGTTGGACATTTTTGGAGGACATTATGGAAGAATCTGGGGACAAATTTTTCATTTAGCTCAGCTTATCATCCTTGGACGGGTGGGCAAATAGAAGTTGTGAATAGAAGAAGCTTGGGGGATTTTCTAAGGAGCCTAGTGACTGAACAACACAGTCAGTGGAATCATATTCTGCCACAGCCATAATTTGCTTATAATGATTCGATCAATAGAAGAACAAGGCAGAGTCCATTCCAAATTGTATATGGAATGAAGCCAAGGGGATTTTATGAATTAAAAGATTCAGAATGAGTTGAATTCAGAAGTGCTAGTGCAGAGGATTTTGCAGAAGCAATGAAGGAACTTCACAGCTAAGTGAGGGAATGTTTGCAAAATTCAAATCAAGAGTACAAGCATAGAGCAGATCAACACAGGTGAGAACTTCAGTTTGAAGTTGGTGATCTGATTCTTTCACATCTGAGGAAAGAGAGGTTCCCAAGGGGAATATACAACAAGTTGAAGATGAAAAAGAATGGACCATGCAAAGTCTTGAAGAAATTTGGGGCAAACGCATATGAGATCGAATTACCCGATGGGATCGGAATTTCACCGATATTCAACATCTCATATTCATACACTTACAAAGTCGAAGAAGCATGAGCAGACAGTGAACAAACAGAGGTTCAGTGGACTAAACAAATGCCTGTAGCTTCAAAGCCACAGATGGAAAGTATTTGATAAGAGGGTCAGCAGGAAGACCAAGAGGAAAGAGTATTTTGAATACTTGGTCAAGTGGAAGGGACATCCAGTTGAAGATGCCAGCTGGGAAGATGAAATAGAAATTCAGAAGCATGGGCAGACCATGCAAGAACTCATGAACAGGAGTTCATGAAAAAATTTTAAGCGAGGGATTATGATGCAGGAGCATCGTAAGCAGTCAAGCGAGCGTGGAGGCGAAAGATGGCTGGAAAGCACAACACGCATTTTCTCACATTTTGAGATATTTTTGAAAAAATTAAATGTAGTAGTTAAAAGGAGGCGTAATCACATATTGTAAATAGATCATGAGTGATTTCTCCCATCTGTAGAAAGTTAATTCATTTATGCATAGTTAATGGAAGTAGGTAGATTTAAATTCTAGATTAGACAGCTTTAGAGCATAGGAGGGAAAAAAGATATAGACACCCTCATTCTTGTATCATTGTATCATTAAGCACATTAGCATAGAGAAGAGGAAAACTGTAGTAGAGAGTTGTAAAGAAGAACCCATGTACAGAAGTTCTGAATTAATATATGAATCTTTGATTCAGATTCATGGTGTTATGATGCCTTCTGTGTATACGGGTTGAATGGTATGCTTATAGTTGTTTATTCTCTTTGTTATGAATTTTCTTTAATATTGTGTGAATGCATGATTTCATGATTGAATGTTGAAGTCTGAGAGAGAAAGAATGAGTTTCAATTGTTTCTCTAATTGAGCGAGAAGTTCCTGCAAGGAGTGAAGTGAAATCGTCCGCAAGGAGTGCGTTGACAAAGACTCAGAGTTTATCTTTGAAAGCTCAGGAGAGATACCAATGTTCTCATTCCCATAGAAGTGCAGGAGTAGCACAGGAAGTCGTGCAAGGAGTGCGCAGGCACTAGAAGTCTTAGGACTTATCAACAAAAAGGTGAATTGAAGGACTGTTATTGCAGAGGAGTGCACAAAGTCGAAGAGTTCAAATACTTTGAAGTATTTGAGGGATTTCCGCAAGGAGTGCGCGCAGAAGTCTTTTGGAGACTCGAGTTGCGAAGAAAGCACAAGAGGATTAGTTACTTTGAAGTATCCAAGGTGCGGCGAAGCGAAGTTTCTTTGCAGGTGGATAAGTCTCGACGAAGGAATACCTCGTTCATTTCGTAAAAGTTGTTAAGGAAGGAACAGATGGTCAGAATTCTCCCTGGAGAATTCGCAAAGTCTCGAGAGTCATTAGATCTTGCAGAGGAGCAAGGGGAGTTACGGCGAGTGTTTTTCAAAGAATAATTTCAAGAGAAATAGGGTCGTTGGATCCAAGCCAATGAGGGTCGTCGGATCACTCGTGAACTCTCATTTCGAACTTCAGAGGTTTGAAGGGGCAGAAGAATTCACGTCAGAGTTAGAGGACAATGAAGTGACAAGTGGTGCACTTGTCGCCAGGTAGAGTCAAACTCTGTTGACTATTTTCAGGGTTTCGTGGGTTGGAGAACCGAGAGCTTGGCATCAAGATTCGTGAAATCGTGAAGTGCGAAATTTTGAAAAGGTGGAAAGTTTTGTTCTGTGGCCAGCCTTTGATAGCATGTCAGAATTCAACATTTTGGCATTTCAGAAGACGGGAGGTCGGGGCCTTTGTTTCGAGATTCCTAAAATCGCGAAATGTGATGTAGCATGGAGGAAGGGCAGTAAATATTTCGATGAATCAGTATTTCGGTTTTCAAAAATTGAGGAATCGAGAAACTCAGAAGGAGAAATCGCGAAGTCGTGAAATCTGAAGTTTCGAAATTGGGAAAGGCATGATCACATTGTGGATCAGAGGATTTGAGTTGGTGCCTAGTGTTTATTCACGCAGGATCAATTCATAAGGACCTGTGGAGAACACCATTGTATGGGTGTGGGATTCCCCGAGGAGGAATCAAAGAGTCAATAGAGACTCAAAGGGCAGATTAGAAAAATCTTGTGCAGACCTTGGACCTGAGGGTTTGGGGGTCTGCATCATCTTCTGTCAGAAGATGAGGGCACACCCCGCTCCCATGTTTTTCGTCATTACTGTTGGTCCTTTCATCAAGCAGGGGATTGATTTCACTACATGCCACCTAGCCTTAGCTAGGGGGCATCATTATATCATCATAGCAGTAGACTACTTCACAAAGTGGGTCAAGGCTATGCCAACGTTCAATAATGATGGAGAGACAATAAATCTCTTTATTTTCAATCAGATAATAGCAAGGTTTGGCATCCCGAAGGATATTGTCATTGACCATGGCAGTCACTTTCAGAACAAAATGATGTCTGAGTTAATGTCAAAGCTTGGGTTGAGGAAAGAGCATTCATCACCCTACTACCCACAAGAGAATGGTCAGGTGGAAGCTATGAATAATTCCCTCAAGACTATTATGCAACGAATGATTAATTCTTCCAATTCAAATTGGCATTTTATGTTGTACTCAACATTTTGGGCCTACCGAATGTCTGTAAAGACTACCACCAGGTTCTCACCTTTTCAACTTGTTTATGGGATGGAATCAATCTTTCATATAGAGTGCCAGATCCCATCTCTAAATTTGGCAGTACAGTTATTTCCAAACACTTCACCACTTAAGGAATGCTTATTATATCTCGAGCAGCTCGATGAGAAATTTCGTGATGCAACCTTGGCTAATGAGGCTCACAAGCAAAGATTCAAGTGTTAGTACTATCGGTTTGTTCATCCTTGGATTTTCTCCGAAGGCGACCTTGTCTTGGTCTACGACCAAGATAAGGATCCCATGGGTGAAGGCAAGTTCAAACCCATGTGGTTCAGACCTTTCATCGTGAAAGATGTACTAAAGAAGGGTGCTTATCGTCTGGTTGAATATGAGGGAAACACTTTAGCGGAGCCTAGAAATGGGCTCTACCTCAAGAAGTATTACTCATAAGTGGGTCACCTTGGGTGACTTCTTGTACATATTTATAGTTCTTATACAGTTAGTATTTTGTCTTTTTGTTTTATGGACGTGTCGTTATTGATGTCATATTTTTCACTGTGGCAGATGTCAAGTGAATCAGAGGTGTTTGTTGGGTTCACAGACGGTGCTAGCTGACACACTCGGAGGCTTGCTTACGCAACTTGGGTAATCTTCACACCTCAGGGCTAGTTGTTATCTACTAGAGGTATCTATTTAGGTGACTCCACAAACAATGTCATTGAGTACAACGCAATGATGAGTTGCTTCGTGATGCTTTGTTGCATGGTATCTCTCACCTCTGAGTCTACTTAGATGCATAGTTGGTTGTGTCCCAGTTAAATGGGGTTTATCATGTTTATGATCATACTCTACACCAATGATTCCTTAGGTTACGTCTCTTAGAACGTTGCTTTGATTACATTACATATATCCATTTTCCTAGGAGACTAAATCAAATAACTGATACTCTAGCTAATCAAGTATTAGATTGGTATATTTCACACACATGAAAAGAAGCACACACATACACATGTACATACATTATAAAAAATGTGATCCATAAGATATAAAATATGTAAATACACACACACACACACACACACACACACAGATAGATATNATATCAAAAGTCTCAGAGTACATAGGTGGGTGCAAGCACCTCAAAACATAATATGTCTGGTATACATCGCGGAGCTTATGCCCTAAAAAATATACAAAAAAGTGAACTCGACACGTAAGTGGTCCACCCTAGCTAAACACAGGGCCTATTGGCCCTGCCATATTGAACGACGGTGTTTTCCAAATTCCATAAAAGCTGGACCCAGGTCCACGACACCCCAACTACATGAGGTTGCATCGATGGCAGGAGATCCTCGATCTCGACCATGGGCACTGTACAAGTGACCACGTTGAGGTTCCGCTTCACCCGTCTAAACACTCTCTAAGCCTCTCCGACTAGAGGTCTCCATGTTGTTGTTGTTGGTCTGACGACTACTGTTGGTACTTCCTATGATCGAGGACGCTGCCTAGTCCTCGCAAAGTTTGCTAGACGCACTAGTCCCACAACTGTACATAAATAGATACATAGTTGTCAAGTACTCTGGTACACATAAAAATGATATATATAAAAAGAAATTAAAATTTAAATAACTTTAAAAAGTGAACGTACCCATCTCTCCTCATAAATCTCCTGGAGGTATGGGCATGTCTGGATCCCTAGAAAAGTTGATCCTGACGTACGGGTAGTCCTCTATCATCGAAATGTGTCATTCCCACTAGTCGAAAAATGCATCATCAAAGGCCTCTATGGTCCTCCCTCCCCACTATCGTGGCAACAATGCCTTCATCTACAAACTGCTGGGAGTGAGGCCACATTCCCCTGCATAGTCTCTCATGGACTAAGACTAGGTACCCTCTCAAATAAGAACAAACATAAAATGGTCCTAAATCCGAAGTTTTTGTTACTCCTCTCACGACACTCGATGAGTTGTCTCTTCATGCAGTCAAGCATGGTCATGCTCCAGTCAAAAAATCATGTGTTTAATCACTGCACTGCATCATGCATATGCACCCGGGAGGCCTGATGTAAGGTCATGGATCCAGTGATCCACCCAAAAATAAAAACTATCACCTTCAGTGATAGGTTGGTAATCTTTTGGATCGTCACCTGAGAACCTACCTTCTTAGGGCTAGCCTCGCAATACATTATGATCAACTTAGCGATGTTGTGAGGCCCACGGGGAAAAGCACGTAAGTTGACTGGTTCCCCTCTCCTCAAGAGGTCAGTCAGAAAATAAATGTCCTCGGTCATTGGAGTCAACGACTGCCCCTCAAGCATAAATGCCTCAACGTCAGGGTGCCAGTAATCCACCAAGGCATTCCGCCGCCTGGGTTGTTCCCTCATGAATGGACACCGAAAAAACTTCCATAAACTGCATTGTCTCAATGCAACCATAGCTGCAAGGTCCTCATTGACCAAGATATCTATATCCTTGTGCTCCCTCTCTCTCCAGTGGACATTCATCCCGTTACATGACAACTTCATGGGGAAGTTACCTCTTTCTTTTCATTTTTTTCCCATGATATTGAGGGTGTACGCGGGCTGTAGTGGACACTGTCATGTATGCATGCAGGCATGTTTTTTTCTTCCCGTGGGCATACGTGGGTTGTCCTTGGACAACCCGCATACACGTAGGGCTGCCCTTTTTTAAAGGGGCGTGCCCCCAAAAAAACAAAAGTAATGCAAAAAGGAAGTATTGAAATGAAAGAGAGGCTAGTTTGTACTTACTTGGTCCGAGAAGAAGTTTGTTTTGTCCTATGAAGCTCCCAGAATCAACTCTGTTAGAGAAGGGGTATTTTTATCTTTTTGGTTAATTCTCAATTTGCAATGGTGAAAATGAGTTGTCAGCTTCTATTTATAGACTTTTTTGGCCTTTTTTGCCACTTTTTCGAACCCTTTTGTCATTTTTTTCTGGCTTGTAAATCATTTAACGTGGTTCTTGAGTTTCTCATTGGATGTTACTATACACTTCACTTTTGGTTTGGAAACATTTTTGGGAGATGGGTGACTTTTAAAAGATTCTTTGGTAAAAGTCATTTTTCCAATTTTTTGCATTAAAGTTAGGATTCCACCTCCACTTTTGCATCTTGTTGTCTTTTCCGCATTTCCATAGGGTCAATCCCACCGAATTGTGACACGGAACCATCATTGTTTCTTTAGAAGTGTCATAATTTAGTGGTAGAGCCTACCTTTACATGGATGCCCTAGGTAGATCCTAGTTACATTTTGGTGTCCATGCCATCGTTAATGACTGTAGGCTTGGGATTCATTATTAGTCCTGTCATGATTATGATATTGAGCCTCATATGTCTGATGTGTCATCACTCTTGGATTCACCCTCAGGACTCCCAGAAAATGAGTCTTATTTTAAGCCCTTTTTCAGACTCTCTAAACATGAAAATATTATCGAGCAATCTTCGTGTCCTTCATGCTCGCCAAACTAAAATTTGAAGGCACTTCTGTCCAGCGGTAGTTTACCCCTTTTTTGGTCCAGATGGTCAATTGTACGAACAAAGGTATACTCCAAGAACTCTGGTTCGCTAGAAGAGTATTCTTAGGTATAATTTTAACCCTTTTTTGGTCCTGAAGGACTAAATTTATAAAAAAAGGAACCCCCATGGAGTCCATAGTTAAGCTCTTTTCAGACTCCCTAAAATTGAAAATATTGTTGAGTGACCTTGTTCCTTCACACTCGTTAAACTGGTCAAGAAGAACATCCCCTACGGAGTCCATAGTTAATCTCTTTTCAGACTTCTTAAAATTGAAACGATCGTCGAGTGACCTGGTTATTTCACACTCATTAAATTGGTTCCAAAAAACATCTACTGGCATGAGTGTTGGTGCAATTATATGCATAATATATTACCAAACATAAATTATCGAACGAGATTCGTAATCAGTAGATTTGATGCACTATATGTGCCAACAATAGGTAGTTTATCTATGTTTGATGATTATATCATAAAGAAGAGACATTTGAAACTCAACACTCTATTTTCACACTTCAAATATAACACTCTCCACACAATTCAAAATTCAAAAAGAAAAACTTATAAACAAGCAAAATCTCTTTCTTAGGTGATGGACTTCTTCATTGCTGACTCATGAAAGGAAAAGATGAACCTTGATTCTATCTCTTGGAGCAACTAAACTAAAAACAATTAACACTTTGCGCATTCGCAACATTCCATTATAGGTGCATGTAGGGTGAGAGATGGAGGTCTTGATTGTGCATGTGTTAGCAAGGTGTAACCTAATCAATTTTGGAAAAGAAAGTTAACTGTAGTGGGATGATCCATTAAATCTCATGTATGGTGAAATATGGAGATCCAACTATTCCTACATTGCCACACTTTGCAACAAATTCTAATAATGAAATCAAAACAAAATAACATGAAATCAAAATAACAGGTACATGAAATGAAAATATACATTAATAATTTACAATGAGATTACCAAGATGGATCGGTGGCCCTTGTCGATGCCAACATGGAAGATTTTAGATCAGCAGATGCTAACTTTTAAAATACACAAGATCACTGAATTCAAACTTGAAATTAATCTTCAACAAGTAGGTTTACAAAAAGATTATTTTCATGAATCCAATCTGCATCATAACAATTCTCTCCTTGTGAAGAGAGGGCACTCTCTTTTATACATGAGAGCTTTGAAAAGAAGATAATCATCTCATAATTACATATTCACTTTTCTCTAAACCAATTTCCCATTATTACAAAATATGATCCCTTCAAATCCTCACACATATCTCTCATATATATTAGATAAGATATGACTACCAAATCTCCATGATATTCTCCTTGGAATAGGCTTTGAATAACTATCTCCTTGAAATGGTGGAGGTGATATTCGAGAAGTATTTTTGTATTAATCCTTCACATATTCCTACACATTACAAATCTCACATATTTTTGAGATATATATGAAAACATGTTGATTTTCTAATATTTAATCACAAATTCCCTTTTAATAATTAAAATGAATAAAGTGGAAAATAATAAGGTGAAACCCAAATATATTTATGAAAATGATATCATGAAAGGTTAAAGGGGTGATTAAATGTGAAGAATGATAAAGGGAAAGGTGGATGAAAATACGACATTTCTGAGTCCCAACATACCCCCCAACTGAACTTGTTGCATGTCCGCATGCAACTGTGCATGGATCTTCTCAAGAAATTTTGGCATCTGAATTTTGGCTTTGAGTGATGATAATGAATGTTTCCAGGATGGGAATGACATGAGTAACAACTGACATTTTATTATGGTTGGTTCTTGTGTGACAACCATGAATATAAATAATGTTGGTTCTTGTGTTAACACCATATATTTCATTATTTGTTCTCTTGTTGTTATGATAATAATTTACCCATATACTTACTGGAAACTATAAGCTATCAATGTGCATAAGGAAACATCACTGAGTATAAGAAATACCTTCTGCATATTTGTGAATCATGCCAATATGTATATCAATGCTTATGAAGCAAAGTGCAATAAAGTATCGTTGGAAGAAAAAAATTGTTGGTAAATGGTAATGAGATGAAAAATGGAATGACAGTAGTGGAAAAATGGAGTGATGATAGCGAATATAGTTCCCCCCCCCAACTGAATTGGTTGCATGTCCTCATGAAACATGGCATGAGTCATAGAAGTGAAAAGGAAAGGGAGCATGGTGAGGGATTTTTCCAAATTATTCATTGCGAGTAGTTGAGGAATTACATGATTAAAGTTTAGAAAATAGCATACCTCCACTTACCCAAAATGTTGATGAACTATGCAATAGGAATATGGTTGATGTGGTTGTTGGAGCATGTAAGATGTTACTGTTGCAGGATCATGTGAAAGGTGACTGTTGTTGTAGCTACGACTGTTGTAACTATTGGATCAGAGAATATGAAGTGGAGGAATCTAAACTGTTGTTGATGAATCATGGAAAAGAGAAAGTATGAAAGTGGAACTATAGTACTCTCATATAGTTGAAGTCATGCTGCTATAACTATTCAGGATTCATGGAAAAGTGTATAGTCTTCACCTGCTACTAAACCCGATGGTACAATTCTATTCATGCGAATGAATGTGTCGATGTCGAGCATGAAGAGAAGTCATTGGATTACCGAACATTGATGAATGTTGTTAACCAATGCGATGAAAACTCACCATTGATGTCAATGAGTGCCAAGGTACCCGAGTACATATTGCGAAGTGAGAATAGATTTGTTGATGTTGAGCCACTTGCAAGATCTGATGATCAAGGGACAATGATGTATTCCTATGATTGTCAGCAAGACAACTTTCCATTAAGGCATGCAAGCCTCCAGGTACTCAAAAGGAACTCTAGTTTATATCCCAGATAAGGTGCTGAGGTCGATGGGGCAAGAATTGTTGAAAGGTGGGCCTTAAGGAATCCCACATCGGTCAACGCGAGTTCTGATAAAAATATTGGTAGGACTATAGGAAAGATCTTAGTAGCAACAATGTTTATGGAAAGGAAATGTAATCATGGAAAGGGAGATGGATAGTTTTATTAACAAGGAAAAATGAACTTAAAAAGATAAAAAGATGTATGTGAATCAGAAATATAGGTGTGCGCGAAGTCATGAAGCATAAGGAGATGTAAAGTGGACTTCAAGACATGGATTACTAATGTGCGTTTGAAGGAGAAATGGGGTAAAGCATTCATGACGCAAAATGGTTGTATGGATGGGTTTTGTGTAACAACAATCGCCATGATGTGTATAATGAGAATCAACTCCTTCAAGCTTGCAACAAGCATGTTTTTCGAAAAAAAATTGCAATTCTTGAAAATCATTGTGGCATGGAATGCGAGCGTCTTCATTCCTGCAATCAAACTTAGTACTAATCCTGCAATCAAACTTGTGAGATCATCATAAAACTGAAAATGTGAGATTAAGTATGAATGTGGCAAATTAAAGAGATAAAATGTGTTTTTGTACCTGTTGTTGCTGCTCGTTTATTTAATCGTTGATTGTTGCTTGAAGTAACTTAATAAAAACAAATCATAGTAAGGCATAAAAAAAAACATCTTTGGAGATTATTGTTTTTAGGAAATGTTTTAGATCCATTTGCAATTTTTATTTTTAGAATGTTTGATTTTNTTTTTTTTTTTATATATATATATATATATATATATATATATATATATATATATATATATATATATATATATATATTATTGTTTTTCTTTTTGAAACAAAACAAAAACAACTAAAATCATCACAATTTTTATTTTTATTTTTATTTTATTTTTCAAAAGGCATGAACTAGTGTATATGATTGTTATTAGGCATGAATTATGGACTAAGTCGAGCCCATTCTTTGTTTTGATTCCCTTTTCAGATTAACCTGTATTGAAACCATATTAGTTTACCTAAAAACACTGACAATATAATCAAAGGCCAAAATGTGTTTCAGCCACAACTTATGTATTGCAATCTCAATGCGATGTTCCTCTACCCATGGAATCATAATAATCTTTATCAGTCCTTGTACCGCTCGAGTATCATGTTTTTTGAGGGATATACTAACAAATTCAAATGTTTCTTTAATTGTTGCATGAGGAATCCGCATTCTCTGATCGTTAGTGCAAATTTCTGGAAGTTACCAAACTGAAATGTCATCAATTCCATTATATGATCATTATGGATGAAACTGTTCCCCTCGTCTGGATTAGATTCCACCTCGGTGTGATATACACAGGCTCATCTCTGCGTTTAATTTCAAAATATTAACAAAATTGATCTCCTTCTAATGTGGCATCGGCTTTGGCAGTGATCTATTGTTGATACTAAGAGGGGGGTGAATTGGTATCAAGTACAATTTAAAACATTTTTCAACTTGTACTTAAACCATTCAATTATATCCAATGAGAAATGAACAATAGTATAAGATTTACAGCAATACACCTATGCACAATATATGAGAAATAATCAATAGTTATTGTTCAAGGGAAGTAATGACTTCCAAAGGTAGCTACAACTTCCAAATGTAAAGGGAGGGATAAACCTCCAAGAGGAAGATACAATCCTCCAATATCAAGAGAGAGTTGAACTCTCCATCCTCGCCCCTTCCTTCCACGCAAGAATATATGAGAGATAATAAAACTTTACATTAAATCATCACCATCAACCAATCATCACATAGAACCTGATAATGCTTCCTGAGACTTCTTCAATTTCTGCAATTCTTTAATTCTTGGAGTACTCTGATCCTATAGATAACATTACTCAATGTATTCTCTGAAAATCCTCCAAGTTTCACTCCTTGAATCCTCCTCAAAAATAAGTTATAGAAAGAATAGTAGACTTTATTCAATTCTGGTCTATTCAGGAGAGTGAACTTGCACAGAATGCCCCAAGCTCAATATTTAACATCTGATTCTAAAACTCACAAAAAAGAAACAAAATTCCGTAATATTTCCAATGAAAATTTTCCCCCATAATTTGGATTCTCTATGAAGAAGTTATGACCATTTTACCCGGAACAATTGTTTATTGACTAGCTTCAGGACTGGTCAAAAACCCTATCTTCCACAGAGTGTATCTCCATAATTATAGCGAATCAAGAGCTGAAATTTTTACCACATATACCTTGATATGTCTTCTCAATACCATAGAAATTTCACCATCTGAATCGTTCTATAAACAAAGTTATAGAAAAAGTGGTAATATGACCTGAAAATAACATACCTTAGAACACATCACCAAAAGACTTCATCCTCCCTTGAAATCTGACCTTCTTTACTTCTGATTTCCTCTGAAATTCAACTTGTGTATCAAATAAATGTATAATGATATTTATTTATACCATTTATGTCACTTCCTTTTAACATTAGGGCCGACCTGAGACTTTCTTATTTGTAATTCTTTTTTTTAATTATCTTCAGGGCCTACATTTACTTCCTTCTTCAATTCACTTTGTCATCTTCAAAAATTCATTTCTCCTCAACCATGAGGATCCACATGACGTGCCACATACCACCAGAAACAACATGATGTATACTATCCATCCATGGGTGTTGTATATGCATGTGCATTGTCCTTCATGTCCAAATACCTTCATCAATCTTGCAGTCCAAAACCCATGACTAGGGTTGACATCAATGACATAAACCGGTATTCCAACAATCTCCCCCTTTGTCATTTATGGCAACACTCATGGTCCCCCTATCATCATGATCCCAATTTCTCTTCCCCTTTGACATCAATAGAAAAGGGTAGGGCTTCTCCCCCTTAGTTTAATGGCAAAAGCTAACTCTCTTCTTTGGGGATGCTCCCCCTGAACATGTGGCACTCAATATTACTTCATCTTTATTTTTTGTCTTTGGGAATTTTTATTCCTTGGAATCCTTTTATGTGGCTTCTATCTTCTCTCTCTTATTCATGTCTAGGATGTATATGTTGTTCGGTCTTCTTGTTCCAATTGCAACCAATCTTCTTGAGTTATTTTCTCTGATTTTACATTTTCGGGAGTCAAATGTAAGAGTGTATCCCTGATCACACATTTTACTAACACTGAGTAGATTATGATTCAAGTCTTCAATCAATAGGACATTCTTTTCTTTTACATTTTTTCTTCCAAGTTCTACTACACCTTCTCCAAGTATTTTGGTAGATGAGTCATCTCCAAATGCAACATTGCCACCGTTTCTCTTCAAGTTGATGAATTTGTCTTGATCCCCGGTCATGTGTGAAGAACATCCATTGTCTATGTACCATTCATCTTCTTCTTTACATTCTATAGCATTTAATGCTATTTGACAATCTTCATTGTTTGGAATCTCTTTTCTTATCCATACTGTGGTTGGCATAGAGACATCTTCATTCATATATTTGCAATCTCATGCTTTATGTCCAAGATAATTACATTTGTAGCATACAATATTTTTTTCCATCAATGGGGAAAATGAATTATAACTTTTGTTGAAAAATCCATGATTATTTCCATATCTTCTATTTACACCATTCATGTTTCTTGTGTATTTGTTCCTTTCATTGATTCTTCAATTAATTGTCTTATCTCCAAAAATTTTGCAAGTATAACAATGACCAAGAAAGAAATTTTGATACCTTGGAGTAAGTGGCCTTCTTTGTGATCTAGTCCATCTGGGTTCATGATCTACTCTTCTATAGTTTCCTTCATACTGATTGAAGCTTCTTTGATTCTTGAAGGTAGGAGGTCTTCTTGGATATTCATATCTTTTGTAATCATTCCTTCTTTCTGGTATCCTGGTCCACTTCTCATCAACTGTCTATGTAGCTCTTTCTTCAACCTTCTTGTTGGTATTTGCATCTTCTTTGTATGAAGTTTCACCCATCCATCCAATATGTGTTAAGTCTTTTGGCACTTGAGAGTTTCTTAAGCTCTTCCTCAATGAGACAACTTCTTGTTCAAGCTTCTCACAATCTTCTTCTTTCTTCGTCATTTGGACCTTCTTTACTTCTCCTATTCTTCTTGCTTCTTCGAGTAGAGTTTTCAAGGAAATGGTTTCTTCTCTTAGTTTCTCAAAGTCTTCTGATTGTTTCTTCAAGATTACAACTGTCTTTTCACAACTACCCAATTCACTTCTTAGTTTTCTACGTGTGTCTTTGAGCTTGCTATTTTCAATCTCAACATGCTTCAACTTTTTAAGATTCTCATCTTCTTGTTGAATAATTTTTGCTTCATGATTTTCTTCTTCTTCAATGAAATTTTCTTCTTTAATGTCATCTCTTTGAATCCTTGGATGAGGAAATTCAAATTCAACATGTCCTACACCTTCACAATTAAAGCAAAAGAACTGACCTCTATTTTCTTCTTTGAAATCTGAGATGTTGTAATTTGCTTCAACTTCCTCTTGTTTTTCTTCTTCCCTTGCATAAAGATCTTGTAGCTTGTACCAAAGCTCTTTTGATGATGCACATGATCCCACCTTGGATTTTACTGAATCTTTCAATCCATCCAGGATGGTATCTATTGCCAATTTGTTGTTCCTTTTTCCTTCCTTCTGAGCTACAGTCTTTGGTTTCTTCAAAGCATTGTATCCTGAAGCAACTGAGAACCAAACATCTACTCCAAGATATTTCAAGTAAGTTTCCATTATATTACTCCAGTATTCAAAATTGCTTCCATCAAATGGTGGAATCCCATTTGGAATGTTGTCTTCCATTTCTGCATAGGATCTTCCTTCCAGTGGTTAAACTGTACTGAAGGTAACCTGCTCTGATACCAATTGTTGATACTAAGAGGGGGGTGAATCAGTATCAAGTACAATTTAAAACCCTTTTCAACTTATAATTAAACCATTCAGTTATATCCAATAAGAAATGAACAATAGTATAAGAGTTACACCAATACACCTATGCACAATATATGAGAAATAATCAATAGTTATTGTTTAAGGGAAGTAATGACTTCCAAAGGTAGCTACAACTTCCAAATGTAAAGGGAGGGATAAACCTCCAAGAGGAAGATACAATCCTCCAATATCAAGAGAGAGTTGAACTCTCCATCCTTTCCCCTTCCTTCCACGCAAGAATATATGAGAGATAATAAAACTTTACATTAAATCATCACCATTAACCAATCATCACATAGAACCTGATAATGCTTCCTGAGACTTCTTCAATTTCTGCAATTCTTCAATTCTTGGAGTACTCTAATCCTATAGATAACATTACTCAATGTATTCTCTGAAACTCCTCCAAGTTTCACTCCTTGAATCCTCCTCAAAAATAAGTTATAGAAAGAATGGTAGACTTTATTCAATTCTGGTCTATTCAGGAGAGTGAACTTGAACACAATGCCCCATGCTCAATATTTAACATAAAATTCTAAAACACACACACAAGAAACTATATTCTATACTCTTTCCAATGAAATTGTTCCCACATAATTTGGATTCTCTATGAATAAGTTATGACTTTTTTACCCAGAACACCTGTTTATTGACTAGCTTCAGGACTGGTCACAAACCCTATCTTCCACAGAGTGTATCTCCATAATTATAGCGAATCAAGAGCTGAAATTTTTACCACAAGTACCTTGATATGTCTTCTCAATACCATAGAAATTTCACCATCTGAAGCATTCTAGAAAAAAGTTTATAGCAAAAATGGTAAGATGACCTGAAAATAACATACCTTAGAACACATCACCAAAAGACTTCATCCTCCCTTGAAATATGGCCTTCTTTACTTCTGATTTCCTATGAAATTCAACTTGTGTATCAAATGAATGTATAATGATATTTGTTTATACCATTTATGTCACTTCCTTTTAACATTAGGGACGACCTGACACTTTCTTATTTTGTAATTATTTTCATTAATTATCTTCAGGGCCTACATGTACTTCCTTCTTCAATTCACTTTGTCATCTTCAAAAATTCATTTCTCCTCAACCATGAGGATCCACGTGACGTGCCACATACCACCAAAAACAACATGATGTATAGTATCCATCCATGGTTGTTGTATATGCATGTGCATTGTCCTTCATGTCCAAATAGTTTCATCAATCTTGCGGTCCAAAACCCATGACTAGGGTTGACATCAATGACAACAACCAATATCCAACATCTATCATATTTGGAATAACTGAAGCAGTATAATATTAGTTCTGAACCAACTTCATGAATTTTTCATTACAAAGGACAACTTGTGTCAGCAACCTTGTGAACATGAGGTAGAGAGGCAACCTTGAACCATCATCTGCAATAAGGAACTTACATACCACCTGCCTATCGGAATTATAGAAAACCCTCTTGACGCCTACACAACACTCTGGTGTAAGTTTGTAGTAAAGAAGGAATCAGTTGCATGCAACCACGGGGCTTAACACTGGGTCACAAGATTTTCCTTCTGTTGTCATGGCCATTGGAGTCATCAGTGTCGCCACCAGCCCAACAACCATCACAACTTTGGCCATGCCCATTCCCAGTCTCTTGTCAAAACCCTAAGACAATGCAATGCAATACTTATTGTTGACTGTTACTGGACCTGCTTTGTCGATCGACCCCTACAGCTCCACACCTATGCCACAAGACTTGGTGACCACTTTGGTGAGAACGCTAGCTCAAGTCTATTTCAGATCCAAATTGTTTCTGCCAGGAAACCGACACCAGCAAGAGGGATAAAGCTTTACTTGCCCAAAATTGTTTCTGCCAGGCAACCAATCTCAACGGAAAAGTCTTTTTCGGGGAAAGGCCAGAGATAGAGGGATTTGGTCCCTGCACCACCAACAAAAAATTGAGATATTTCATATCTATATTTCATTTGTGTCCACCGATCCCAGCAAGAATCACCCAAAAAAAACATATCCTTACCATTTTATAATTAAATCATATCTCAATTTGTTTTTTCATTCCCTCTGCTGGCCACTCCATCAATAGTTCCACTATGGATCCCTTCCGCTTTCCAATTCACTAGGAGAGATATGGGTGACAATTCAAATATGTTACGCCATCTTTCGGAGTTCATGCCCATGATATCATGGCCCTTCCTTGCCAAGTTATTCAGTTATTAAACCTACCTTTGTTTCTCACTGTGATTCCATTCCTGTCAAAATGTTTTAGTTGTTGTTGTGACAGAGTTTGACATACCAATGTC
The DNA here is from genome assembly GCA_009831015.1 of Picea engelmannii. Lineage (NCBI taxonomy): Eukaryota > Viridiplantae > Streptophyta > Pinopsida > Pinales > Pinaceae > Picea > Picea engelmannii. The sequence goes on from ML787732.1 coordinate 1,083,294, forward strand.
TGACATGCCTTCCCATTCAAAGGGCTGATAAAACTAGTTTCTGGAAAATGTAAACACAGGAGCAGAGAGTCCTTGATAGCTAGTTTATCACTTTTTATTCTTTGATTGTGCCTCTGACTTATCAAGCCCTTGATGTCACTTCTAGTGAGTTATCAGGGAATCAAATTATCAAATATTGGCGATTAAAATCTCGTACTGGCGGCTTCTTATAATTCAGCGACCTCACTCCTCTTATGTGATGACTCATGGCTCAATAATATCTGATATGTGAATCCATTTTCATTTCTTTTGACTATGATTTTTCTCACATGAACAAGCAACACTGGAACGACACTGTATCACCATTTTCTATCTCTGTAGCCAAGCTCTCACACAGATCTGCGTAGCTGATCGAATCTAAAGAATCTGTAGTTGTACTAAGAAGAAGTGACATAGTTGCATATTACTTGGGAGTGATGCAGAAATTGTCGAGCTCTTCAATGTTCTATACAAAGGAGTCACCGTGATCTAGATAGATGTATTCGAGAAACTGAAAAGGCAAGTGAATGTTCAGTACAGAAATAAATTCAAGGTTTGGTTGATCTATCTTGTGAAGGAGCATTTCTCATCGACCCGGAGAAGTTTAGCTCTAGAAGGAGAAATTGTTGGATTGTGACTTATTGTATTCTCAATACTCTCAGTATATATGTATTTATTTTTCCAAATAATTGCAACTCACAATGTGTTATATGTCAAATCATTTAAGAAAGAAACACATGGCTCTGCACGTTAGACCGACCACTCTGCATTAGACCACTAGATCCTTAT